>CM033641.1:17502890-17513570 GCA_019512145.1 Engystomops pustulosus
CATATATACAGGATAGGAGTAGTAGTACTGTGCTGTGCACATATATACAGGATAGGAGTAGTAGTACTGTGCTGTGCCCATATATACAGGATAGGAGTAGTAGTATTGTGATGTGCCCATATATACAGGATAGGAGTAGTAGTACTGTGCTGTGCCCATACTACCTCTTATCCGTAATATGGGAACAGCACAGTACTACTACTCCTATCCTTATATATGGGCACAGCACAGTACTACTACTTCCTATCCTGTTATTATATGGGCACAGCACAGTACTACTACTCATATTCACTGTATATATGTGCACACAGCAACAGTACTATACTCCTATCCTGTATATATTGCACAGCACAGTACTACTACTCATATCTGTAATATGGCACGTACTACTCCTATCATGTATATAGGCACCGCACAGTACTACTACTCTTTAACTGTTATATATGGGCAAAGCACAGTTACTACTAACTCCTATCCTGTATATATGGGCACTGCACAGTACTACTACTCCTATCCTGTATATATGGGCACTGCACAGTACTACTACTCCTATCCTGTATATATGGGCACTGCACAGTACTACAACTACTTGTGACGGCAACACAAAAATGTGGTTTTTAAAATATGTTTTACTGATTTTTTTTTTCAGAAAAAGCTACAACAAAAGAGAAATAAAATTGACATGAAAATATGGACGTAATATACTGTCACCCGGGTGAGGACACGGCTGTGTGACCCCTTCCTTCGTGTAGCATTCTCCTGCAATGTCACGGCGCTGGCCTTTTGCCCATAACCAAGATGGCCGCTGGCACGAGACGCGAGCCATTACGTCATTCGACCCTGTAACTATCGCGTGCCGCTGCCTCCTGTACCATACAGCAGTAACCCAAAATGGCCGCGCGAGCGCATGACGGGTATGTCATGTCATTCGCGTCCCCGCGTTAGCGCGGCCCTTCGCCGCAGTTGGTTGTGCGCAGGCGCGGTAGAGGTGGAGATTGTTCTGGCAGCGGGACATGGAGCAGCACAGTCAGGACACATCCCGGGACTGATCTGTAATATCATCATCATCATCCTCCTCCGCCCGTCCCTCACATTATGGCCGCCCTGCTGGTTGAGAGGCTGCCTGCCCAGGACCTCCTGGGGCGCCCGGACCCCGCTGCGGTGGAACGGGGAGACATAACGAGGTGAGAGGAAGGCCGGGACATACATACATGTGTTATATATATATATTACACACACGCACCAACCGGGGGTCTATACTGTCATATATTAATATATATACACGGCCCCGGGGGTCTGTATTGTCATATATTGTATATACACACGGCCCGGGGTCTGTACTGTCATATATTATATATACACACGGCCCCGGGGGTCTGTACTGTCATATATTGTATATACACACGGCCCGGGGTCTGTACTGGATCATAGTATTATATATCAACAGGTTGGCCCCGGTGGTCTGTACTGTATATAATATATACATATGGCCGGTGGTCTGTTACTGTCATATATTATATAGACATATGCCGGGGGTCTGTACTGTCATATTCTAATATACATATGGCCGGGGGTCTGTTACTGTATATATTATATATACATATGGCCCGGGGGTCTGTACTGTCATATATTATATATACATATGGCCCGGGGGTCTGTACTGTCATATATTATATATACACACGCCCGGGGGTCTGTACTGTCATATATTATATATACATATGGCCCGGGGGTCTGTACTGTCATATATTATATATACATATGGCCCGGGGGTCTGTACTGTCATATATTATATATACATATGGCCCGGGGGTCTATACTGTCATATTATATACATATGGCCCGAGGGGTGTACTTCATTATTATATATAATATGGCCCGGGGGTCGTAACTGTCATATATTATATATACACACACGGCCCCGGGGTCTATACGTCATATATTATAATACACAGGCCCGGGGGTCTATACTGTCATATATTATATATATACACGGCCCCGGGGTTGTTACTGTCAATATTGTATATAACAACACGGCCCGGGGTCTGTACTGTCATATATTATATATACACACGGCAAGGCCCGGGGTCTGTACTGTCATATATTGTATTATACACACGCCGGGGTCTGTCGTCATATATTATATTTACACAGGGCCGGTGGTCTGTACTGTCATATATGTATATACATATGGCCCGGGGGTCTGTCTGTCATAATTATATATAACATATGGCCCGGGGGTCTGTACTGTCATATATTATATATACATTGCCCGGGGTCTGTACTGTCATATACTAATATACATATGGCCCGGGGGTCGTCTGGTTCATATATTATATATACATATGGCCCGGGGGTCTGTACTGTCATATATTATATATACATATGGCCCGGGGGTCTGTACTGTCATATTATATATACATATGGCCCGGGGGTCTGTACTGTCATATATTATATATACATATGGCCCGGGGGTCTGTACTGTCATATATTATATATACATATGGCCCGGGGGTCTGTACTGTCATATATTAATTACTATATGGCCCGGGGTCTGTACTGTCATATATTATATATACATATGGCCCGGGGGTCTGTACTGTCATATATTATATATACATATGGCCCGGGGGTCTGTACTGTCATATATTATATATACATATGGCCGGGTGTACGTCATAATTATAGATACATTGCCGGGGGTTCTGTACTGTCATATATATATATACATATGGCGGGGGTCTGTACTGTCATATTATATATACACTATGGCCCGGGGTCTGTACTGTCATTATATTATATATATACACGGCCCCGGGGGTCTATACTGTCATATATATATATCACATATGGCCCGGGTGGTCTGTACTGTCATATATTTATATATACAGCCCGGCGGGGTCGTACTGTATATATTCTATATAACTATGGCCCGGGGTCTGTACTGTCAATATTATATTACACACGGCCCCGGGTCTGTTACTGTATTATATTATATATACACAGGCCCGGGGTCTATACTGTCATATATTATCTATACATGGCCCGGGTATGAACTGTCATATATTATATATAATATGGCCGGGGGTACGTATATGTCATTATATTATATATACATATGGCCCGGCCCCCCAGGGGGGTCTATATGTCAATTCTTATATATACATATGGCCCGGGGGTCTATACGGTAATATATTATATACAGGCCCGGGGGTCTATATGAGTCATATATTATAATACACGGGCCGGGGTATAACGTCATATATATATATACACACGGCCCCTCTGGTCGCCTGGGGTCTATAAGAGTATTTTTTTGGGCGCCATCAGTATGTATGGATTACATGGGCTGATGTGTGAGGCCGGACTGTCTTCCCCGGTGACAGGGGACGTGTACCTGCGGTTCATGCTGGATCCTGCTTTATTATAATCTCTGCCGGTCTCCTGGAGCTGGATAGAGGAGGCAAGGGATGGCGTGGGTGTAAGGCGCGTTTCACACAGCTATACAACATCAATAGCCATGGGAAATCCGATCTTACTGACCCAATCCCTACTGAGACATTCTGGTGTCATTGTGTCTTAACACACATTTTTATAAATTTTTTTTTTTGTTACTATATTTATCTATTTCATCTTATTGTTACCTAGGTTGCTGTAACTTGGTTATAATTCTTTTTCTATGCGGACTCTTGCCATTGTGACCTTTTATGGTCTAATCCCCTGCCTATATAGGTTCGGCATCACCTGGGCACGGGTGAACGCCTGGTAGTAGTACTATTCCCATATATACAGGTTAGGGGTAGTAGTACTGTGCTGTGCACATATATACAGGATAGGAGTAGTAGTACTGTGCTGTGTCCATATATACCGGATAGGAGTAGTAGTACTGTGCAGTGTCCATATATAGAGGATAATAGTAGTAGTACTGTGCTGTGTCCATATATACAGGATAGAAGTAGTAGTACTGTGCTGTGTCCATATATACCGGATAGGAGTAGTAGTACTGTGCTGTGTCCATATATAGAGGATAATAGTAGTAGTACTGTGCTGTGTCCATATATACAGGATAGGAGTAGTAGTACTGTGCTGTGCCCATATTTACAGGATAGGAGTAGTAGTAGTTGTAGTACTGTGCTGTGCCCATATATATAGGATAGGAGTAGTAGTACTGTGCTGTGCCCATATATATTTAGGAAATGAGTTGTAGTACTGTGCTGCACCCATATATACAGGATAGGAGTAGGAGTACTGTGCTGCACCCATATATACAGGATAGGAGTAGTAGCATTGTGCCCATATTTACAGGAAAGGAGTAGTAGTACTGTGCTGTGCCCATATATACAGGATAGGAGTAGTAGTACTGTGCTGTGCCCATATATATAGGATAGGAGTAGTAGTACTGTGCTGTGCCTATATATGCAGGATAGGAGTAGTAGTACTGTGCTGTGCCCATATATACAGGATAGGAGTAGCAGTACTGTGTTGTGTCCAGATATACCGGATAGGAGTAGTAGTACTGTGCTGTGTCCATATATATAGGATAGGAGTAGTAGTACTGTGCTGTGTCCATATATACAGGATAGGAGTAGTAGTACTGTGCTGTGCCCATATATACAGGATAGGAGTAGTAGTACTGTGCTATGCCCATATATACAGGATAGGAGTAGTAGTACTGTGCTGTGCCCATATATACAGGATAGGAGTAGTAGTAGTACCATTCCCATATATACAGGTTAGGGGTAGTAGTACTGTGCTGTGTCCATATATACCGGATAGGAGTAGTAGTACTGTGCTGTGTCCGTATATACCGGATAGGAGTAGTAGTACTGTGCTGTGTCCATATATACCCTAATCTATCCTGTATATATGGGCCAGCACGTAACCTCCTATCCTGTAATGGGCAAGCACAGTACTACTACTCTATCTGTATATATGGGCACAGCACAGTGTACTACTCTATCCTGTATATATGGACACAGCACAGATACTACTATCTCCTCTATATATGGACACAGCACATACTACTACTCCTATCCTGTATATATGGACACAGCAGTACTACTACTCCTATCTGTATATCTGGCACACACAGTACTCTACTCCATCTGTATATATGGGTACAGCACAGTAACTACTCCTATCCTGTATATATGGCACAGCACAGTACTACTACTCCTATCCTGTATATATGTGCTAGCACAGTACTACTACTCCTATCCTGTTATATGGGCACAGCACAGTACTACTACTCCTATCTGTATATATGGACACAGCACAGTACTACTACTATTATCCTCTATATATGGACACAGACAATACACTACTATCCATGATATAATGGACCACAGCACAGTACTACTACTCCTATCCGGTATATCTGGACACAACACAGTACTGACTACTCCTATCCTGTATATAGGACAGCCACAGTACTACTATCCTATCGCTATATAGCACAGCACAGTACTACTACTCCTATCCTAGTATATATGAGGCACAGCACAGTACTACTACTCCTATCCTGTATATAGGGCACAGCACAGTACTACTCTCCTTTCCTGTAATATGGGCACATGCTACTACTCCTATCCTGTATATATGGGTGCAGCACAGTACTACTACTCCTATCCGTATATACAGGACAGCCACAGTAATCCTACTCCTATCCTGTATATATGGGTGCAGCACAGTACTACAACTCCTTTCCTAAATATATGGGCACAGACAGTACTACTACTCCTACATATATTGGGCACAGCACAGTACTCAACTATACTACTCCTATCCTGTATATATGGCACAGCACAGTGCTACTACTCCTATCCTGTAATATGGGCACAGCACAGTACTACTACTCCTATCCTTATATATGGACACGCACAGTACAGTACTATACTATCTATCCTCTATAACCTTACCTCGGGTGGTGTAGGAACGGTCATCACATGTGCCCATTTAAGCTTCATTCTATGAACACGGCATGAGCTGCAATACCAAGACAGCCACAGCAAGCACAGCGACGGAGCTGTGTAGGGTCAGTGATCGTTGCCCTTTTGGGAAAGACAATGGTGGGGGTGTCAGATACGTAGCGATTACTGTGATATTCCATTCCATACCAGATCCTCCTCTCTACTGAGACGGTAAATGATTCTAGAGGACCCCTTTAACGCCTGCTCAGATTATCTACATGCTATAAGGAACAGGGGGGACACAACAACACACGTACCTTTGATATTTATTAACCGTAAGGACGCGCAACCAGACAAACCCGGCTGGGAGGAGACCTGGATGAAAAAACCGGATTGTATAATTATAAAAACAAGTAATACAAGGAGTATTACCGCTGACATTGGTTAAGACTTCTACCTAGATAATACCAAATTCTGAGTAAATAGACATGTGCATAGCCCGCCTATTGCTCAGAGGAATGGCATTCATCCTTCCATACGATCTGCGGGGGGGCTAGGCGGTTGGACTCCCACCAATCCCCTACACATAATCAGTCAATGAATAAGCTGCAGAACCTCTTAGACCAAGAAACCCTTTGCATGACATTAAGCTGTGTTTCTACAAATCATGCACATTGGGAGACAGAACAAATGCCACCTCATTGTCAAAACATCCCCCCAGGTCGGACCACATAAGAGGACATTGGGGGGCACTTACATAATAACAACAAATAGTTAAAGAAACAACATATATATATATAGTATCAGGACAAAGAGAGAGATGCCAGCGTTACCAGTGGCCAGACTGTGCGAACCTATAAGAGGAGGGATGTAGAAACATGTAAAATAGGTACACATGGACTAAGGTCGCCATAGAAAAAAATCATAAAGATTAACACAAACTAGGTAACATAAGAATGAATAAAAAGATAAACTATAGTTTACAAAAAAAAAAAAATTATATATAACAAGTAGTTTTAAGACCACAAGACACAGAATGTCTGCAGTTAGGGATTGGAGCAGTACAGATCGGATTTCCACATGGACTTATTGTATGGTTTCGTATAGCTGTGTGAAACACGCCTTACACCCGCACTCCCTGCACTCCTCTATCCAGCTCAGGAGAGCAGACAGCCCAGAGATTATAATAAGCAGGATCCAGCATGAACCAGAAGTTACACGTCCTCCTGTAATACCGGGGAAGCATCCAGGCCTCACACATCAGTCCCATTTGGGGTTTAATCCAACATACTGATTGCGACCAAAAAAAATATCTCAGTAGAACCCACCAGGGCCGTTGTGTATATAATATATGACAGTACAGACCCCCCGGGGCCGTTGAATGCTCGCGGCCATCCCTTTCTGGTGATATATATATAATATACATATACCCCGGGGCCGTGTTGCTGTATATATATATATGACAGTAGTAGCCCCCGGGCCATATGTATATATAATATCATGACAGTATAGACCCAGGGCCATATTATATATAATATATGACAGTTATAGACCCCCCCGGGCCTATGTTAGATAAATATGACAGTAAGACCCCGGGCCATATGTCTATTATAATATATGACAGTAACAGAACCCGGGCCCTGGTAATATAATAATGACAGTATAGACCCCAGGGGCACATGTGTAATAATAATAGATGACAGTATAGTACCCCGGGGCCGGTTGTATTATAATATATGACAGTAAGCCCCCGGGCCATATGTATATATATATATCGACAGTACAGACCCCGGGGCCCGTTGTATATATATATATATGGACAGTAAGACACCCCTGGCCAATAGAGTATAATATAGACAGTACATAGAGCCCCCGGGGCGGTTTATATATAATATATGACATACAGACCCCCGGGGCCATATGTATATATAATATATGACAGTACAGACACCGGCCATATGTCTATATACTATATGACAGTACGAAGACCACCCGGGCCATTCTGTATCATATAATATATGCAGTACAGACCCCGGCCATATGTATATAATATATGACAGACAGACACCCCGGGCCATTGTATATATAATATATGCAGTACAGACCCCGGGCCATTTATTATAATAGATATGACAGTACAGACCCCCGGGCCAAATTAATTATAATATAATGGACGTACAGACCCCCGGGCCATATGTATATTATAATATATGACAGTACAGACCCCCGGTAGTTTTAATTTGCAGCAATATCCCGTCATAGTATATATAATATTGACCGTACAGACCCCCCGTGCCATACTGTATATTATAATATATGACAGGACAGACCCCCGGGCCATATGTATTATCAATATATGAAGCTACGAGCACCCCCGTGGCCATATGTATATTAATATATGACAGTACAGACCCCCGGCATATGTATATATAATATAGACAGTACAGACCCCCGGGCCATATTATAATATATAGATGACAGACCAGACAGCCCCGGGCCATATGTTATATACTATATAATAACCCGATATGAATTACAGTCACAGCCACCGGGCACTCTGTGTACAATATAATATATGACAGTACAGGACACCCGTTCTGGCCGTGTGTGTATTATACAATAATATGACAGTACAGACCACGGGGACCGGTGGTTACTATAATGATATACAGTACGACCCGGGCCGGGTGTATATACATATATGACAGTACAGACCCCCGGGCCGTTGTTATATATATAAT
Source organism: Engystomops pustulosus (assembly GCA_019512145.1). NCBI lineage: Eukaryota > Metazoa > Chordata > Amphibia > Anura > Leptodactylidae > Engystomops > Engystomops pustulosus. The sequence continues at coordinate 17,511,541 of CM033641.1, forward strand.
ATAATATGACAGTTATAGACCCCGGGCTGTTTTTGTATATATAATATATGACAGTATAGACCCCGGGCCGTGTGGTATATATAATATATGACAGTACAGACCCCCCGGGCCATACTTAATATATGAATACACCCGGCTATGTATAATAATAATGACAGTACTAGAACCCCCGGGCATATGTATAATTAATATATGACAGTAAGACCCCCGGGCCATATGTATTATAATATAGACAGTATACAAGACCCCCGGGCCAATGTATATAAATATATGGCCAGTACGACCCCCGGGGCCATATGTATATATAATATATGACAGTAGAACCCCCGGGCCATATGTATATATAATATAGACAGTACAGACCCCCCGGCCATATGTATATTATAATATGACAGTACAGACCCCCGGGCCATATGTATATAATATATGACAGTAAAACAAGGACAATAATGACCGACACGGCCCAGATATGTATATATAATTAACAGAAAGATCACCGGGCCACTACGTGTAACAATCAAATATGACGTGTACAGAAAACAGCCGGCAAATCTGTGTACAATATAATAGTATGACCATAACAGACCCCGGCTCGCGGTTTGTATATACATATATTGCCAGTACAGACCCCCGGGCCGTTTGTGTATATATAATATATGAAGTACAATGACCCCGGGCGTGTGTATATACATATATGACAATACAACCCCGCCGTGCCTTAGAATATATATATTGACAGTAAATAGACCACTCGCGTTTTGGTGCGTGTGTGGTAATATATTATTAACACATGTATGTAGTTCCCGGCCTGTATTGTCTATCTCAACCTCTGTTACTGTATCCCCGGTTCCAACCGCAAGGTGGTCACGGCCACCCCAGGAGGTCTGGGCAGAAACGAGCTCCTCAACAGAGGGCGCCGCATATGTTGAGGACGGGCGGATAGGAGGATGATTGATGATGATATTACAGATCAGTTCCCGTGGTGTGTCCTGACTGTGCTTCTCCATGTCAAACCGCGCCAGAACAATCTCCACCTCTTACCGCGCCTTCTCACAAACAACTTGCCCGGCTAAGGGCCGCGCTACGCGTGACGCGAATGACACTGACATAACCCTCAAAAATGCGCCTCGCGCGGACCATTTTGGGTTCCTGCTGTACTGGTACAGGAGGCTAGCGCACGCGATAGTTACGGGTCGAATGACGTAATGGCTCGCAGTCTCGCGTGCCAAGCGGCCATCTTGGTTATGGGCAAAGGCAGCGCCGGACATTGCAGGAGATTGCCACACAAGGAAGGGGGGTCACACAGCCGTGTCTCACCCGGGTGACAGTATAATTACGTCGTTATTTTTCATGTCATTTTATTTCCTTTTGTTGGTAGCTTTTTCTGAAAGAAAAAAAATCAGTAAACATATTTTAAGTTAAAAACACATTTTGTGTGCCCGTCACAAGTAGTTGTAGTACTGTGCAGTGCCCATATAACAGATAGGAGTAGTAGTACTGGTGCAGTGGCCCATATATACAGGATTGGAGTAGTAGACTGTTCAGTGCCCATTATTACAGGATAGAGTAGTAGTAACTGGGTCCTGTCCCTATATACAGTATAAGAGTAGTAGTACTGTGTCTGTGCCATATTACAGATAGGAGTAGTAGTACTGTTGCCCATATATACAGTATATGAGTAGTAGTACTGTGCTTGCACATATATAGGATAGGATTAGTAGTCACGTGCTGTGACATATATACAGGATAGGAGTAGTATACTGTGGCGTGTCCCCATATAATACAGGATAGGAGAGTATTACTGTTGCTGTGCCCTATATACAGGATAGGGAGGTAGTAGTAACTGTGCTGTGCCCATATATACGGATAAGTGTACGTAGTTACTATTCCCATATATCAACCGTTAGGGTAGTAGTACTGTGGCTGTGTCCATATATACCGGATAGGAGTAGTGTACTGTGCTGTTTTCCATATATATACCGGATAGGAGTAGTAGTACTGGCTGCCCATATATACAGGAATAAGAGTAT
>CM033641.1:17513738-17895444 GCA_019512145.1 Engystomops pustulosus
TAGTAGTACTATTCCCATATATACAGGTTAGGGGTAGTAGTACTGTGGTGTGCACATATATACAGGATAGGAGTAGTAGTACTGTGCTGTGTCCATATATACCGGATAGGAGTAGTAGTACTGTGCAGTGTCCATATATAGAGGATAATAGTAGTAGTACTGTGCTGTGTCCATATATACAGGATAGAAGTAGTAGTACTGTGCTGTGTCCATATATACCGGATAGGAGTAGTAGTACTGTGCTGTGTCCATATATAGAGGATAATAGTAGTAGTACTGTGCTGTGTCCATATATACAGGATAGGAGTAGTAGTACTGTGCTGTGCCCATATATACAGGATAGGAGTAGTAGTAGTTGTAGTACTGTGCTGTGCCCATATATATAGGATAGGAGTAGTAGTACTGTGCTGTGCCCATATATATTTAGGAAATGAGTTGTAGTACTGTGCTGCACCCATATATACAGGATAGGAGTAGGAGTACTGTGCTGTGCCTGTATATACCGGATAGGAGTAGTAGTACTGTGCTGCACCCATATATACAGGATAGGAGTAGTAGCATTGTGCCCATATTTACAGGAAAGGAGTAGTAGTACTGTGCTGTGCCCATATATACAGGATAGGAGTAGTAGTACTGAGCTGTGCCCATATATATAGGATAGGAGTAGTAGTACTGTGCTGTGCCTATATATGCAGGATAGGAATAGTAGTACTGTGCTGTACCCATATATACAGGATAGGAGTAGCAGTACTGTGTTGTGTCCAGATATACCGGATAGGAGTAGTAGTACTGTGCTGTGTCCATATATATCGGATAGGAGTAGTAGTATTGTGCTGTGTCCATATATAGAGGATAATAGTAGTAGTACTGTGCTGTGTCCATATATACAGGATAGGAGTAGTACTACTGTGCTGTGCCCATATATACAGGATAGGAGTAGTAGTACTGTGCTATGCCCATATATACAGGATAGGAGGAGTAGTACTGTGCTGTGCCCATATATACAGGATAAGATTAGTAGTAGTACCATTCCCATATATACAGGTTAGGGGTAGTAGTACTGTGCTGTGTCCATATATACCGGATAGGAGTAGTAGTACTGTGCTGTGTCCGTATATACCGGATAGGAGTAGTAGTACTGTGCTGTGTCCATATATACCGGATAGGAGTAGTAGTACTGTGCTGTGCCCATATATACAGGATAAGAGTAGTAGTAGTACTATTCCCATATATACAGGTTAGGGGTAGTAGTACTGTGCTGTGTCCATATATACCGGATAGGGCCCATATATACAGGATAGGAGTAGTAGTACTGTGCTGTGCCCATATATACAGGATAGGAGTAGTAGTACTGTGCTGTGCCCATATATACAGGATAGGAGTAGTAGTACTGTGCTGTGTCCATATAAACAGCATAGAAGTAGTAGTACTGTGCTGTGCCTATATATGCAGGATAGGAATAGTAGTACTGTGCTGTGTCCATATATACCGGATAGGAGTAGTAGTACTGTGCTGTGTCCATATATAGAGGATAGGAGTAGTAGTACTGTGCTGTGCCCATATTTACAGGATAGGAGTAGTAGCCCTGTGCTGTGCCCATATATACAGGATAGGAGTAGTATACTGGCTGGCTCATATTTACAGGATAGAGTAGTAGCACTGTGCTGTGCCATATATACAGGATAGGAGTAGTAGTAGTTGTAGTACTGTGCGTGCCCATATATATAGGATAGGAGTAGTAGTACTGTGCTGTGCCCATATTATTAGGAAAGGAGTTGTAATCTGTGCTGCCCCTATATACAGGATAGGAGTAGGAGTCTGTGCTGTGCCTGGTATATATACAGGATAGGAGTAGTAGTACTGTGCTGTGTCCATATAAACAGCATAGAAGTAGTAGTACTGTGCTGTGCCTATATATGCAGGATAGGAGTAGTAGTACTGTGTTGTGTCCAGATATACCGGATAGGAGTAGTAGTACTGTGCTGTGCCCATATATACAGGATAGGAGTAGTAGCACTGTGCTGTGCCCATATTTACAGGATAGGAGTAGTAGCACTGTGCTGTGCCCATATATACAGGATAGGAGTAGTAGTAGTTGTAGTACTGTGCTGTGCCCATATATATAGGATAGGAGTAGTAGTACTGTGCTGTGCCCATATATACAGGATAGGAGTAGGAGTACTGTGCTGTGCCTGTATATACAGGATAGGAGTAGTAGTACTGTGCTGCACCCATATATACAGGATAGGAGTAGTAGCATTGTGCCCATATTTACAGGAAAGGAGTAGTAGTACTGTGCTGTGCCCATATATACAGGATAGGAGTAGTAGTACTGTGCAGTGTCCATATATACAGAATAGGAGGAGTAGTAGTACTGTGCTATGCCCATATATACAGGATAGGAGTAGTAGTACTGTGCTGTGCCCATATATACAGGATAGGAGTAGTAGTACTGTGCTGTGTCCATATAAACAGCATAGAAGTAGTAGTACTGTGCTGTGCCCATATATGCAGGATAGGAATAGTAGTACTGTGCTGTACCCATATATACAGGATAGGAGTAGCAGTACTGTGTTGTGTCCAGATATACAGGATAAGAGTAGTAGTACTGTGCTGTGCCCATATATACAGGATAAGAGTAGTAGTACTGTGCTGTGCTCATGTATACAGGATAGGAGTAGTAGTACTGTGCTGTGCCATATATACAGGATAGGAGTAGTAGTACTGTGCTGAGCTCATATATACAGGATAGGAGTAGTAGTACTGTGCCCATATATACAGGATAGGAGTAGTAGTACTGTGCTGTGCCCATATATACTGGAGGAAAGTAGTAGTACTGCTGCCAAATAATGAATGAATGGAATTTTCTGCCACAGCTGCAATATGTGAATGCTCCACTAGAGGGAGCACAGCACCAAAGTGATTGAGAACTTCATCTTTATCATCACCGGTGTGAAAATACTCTGAGTGAAAAACCTGGACCTGGTTCTAAAACAGACCTGTGGAGAGCTGTCAGCTCCACCACTTCATACTCTTTTGCCATATTTGATTATCTTGCCCCCTAGCATTTGTATTTTTGGAGTACATACATTTCATTGATCAATTTGTAACTCTTTCTGGGTGGAAATAGAAAGAAAAGTAATGTCTACATGCCCATACAACTACAGCTATACACTGTTTCCCAACCCCTGTAAGACAGGCCAAGAGCTGTGATAAATCCTATAAAGTTGGTCACAGCAATCACAATCTCCTGGATTTAAATTGACAGGTCCATATTCTGCAGATCTGCACAACAGGTCATAGATCTAGGTTTACCCTGAAAGGACGCACATCCCCTATTCTGTATAGGCCATGCCCCATACATCAAATAACATGGGGTCCATTGAATAAGCTGGATATGTCCAGACATAAAGCTGCTCCATTCATCTCTATGGAACTACTGAGGCTAGAGAGGTGCACACTGCAGGACTTCCAATGGTAGTCTGATGAACGGACCAGAAGAGTGCAAGACCGCCCTCTGCTCAAATTTAGATAGGGGGACGAGGAGCCCCCATTATGATGATGGGTAACCATCAAGCAGTCACACCTGCAATCCACAATTTTCAGAGTTTACTTATAAATCCAGAGGTAGTCGGGGAGGGGGGTGAAGCCTTACAAAAAACAACAACTGATACTTACCCTCTCTGGTGCTCCCGATGTCCCGCGCTGCTGGCTTTTGGGTGCCGTGCACGCTCGGCTCTAACAACTTTAGCCCACTTTTCTCCTGACCCCAGCACTATGTTGGTTCCCGCCAGGCACTGTTGAGGTGTCACCACGTGTCGCTGCTCTCCGGAAGGGATGGTAGGGCCTGGTGCACCCCAATGGGTAATAAGTCCACAGAGTCAGTTTCCTTCTTTACTGAAGAAATTCAGGTACAAAGCAATACAAGCAAAACATAGGGGTGACTTCTCCAATGTACTCTGTGGCAAAAGAAGGGTTAATGCCGAGGAAAGGCCTGGCCTAGCTGTCCCTCTCTTTCTCAGAAGGCTGGAGCCCAGGGTGTATCCTTGGCTGAGCTGCTTCATCTGGTTGTTCAGGTAGACTGGCAGTCTTCTACTCCAGATTCTGTTCCCTAACTGTGGATACTACCTATAGGGAGTGTTCTCCTTATATACCTTCTACCAGGGGAGGAGCAGTTACATTTCAGCACAAAAACAATGACAAAGAGTTTCCTGTAGACTTACAGTACATTGAATCCCCATAATATTCTATGGCAGCAAGATTCTCAAGTGTAAACAACTTTCCGGACAGCAGCTATCACTCTAAAGGTCAGGCTGTCTGCTTGTCTGCTAAACAGGTCTGTACTATAGATGGAAAATTACTGGTTTCTCAGAGATACACAGTCAGAAATTTCTCTCCAATGTTCATTAACCCTTTTACTAGTCTATGGTACTAATAAACAGAATGTACATAACAAACCAGGGATATTACTCATAGATCCAGGCACCGGGACTGTGGTATCTTCTTATATTTGTTCTTCACTAAAAAAATTAAATCAAAAAGATTTCTTTCTCTATATATTTAATAACTACTAATCATTTAAACGTCTACTATAGCGGGGGTGTAACATTGCGCCTGGTTTTATCATGAATAAACTGCTGCTACTGTGTGTGAATAGGCCCCTAACATAATGGCCTGGTCCCTTCCCCCAGCTGACCATTATTTGTAGCTCGCCCTCTGATCTTGGCGCTTCAGTTCAATTCTTCTCAAAAAATAAAGCCCTGTGGGAGGCCGGGGAGTCCTGACATAAGGGGCCGGGATGAAAGGCTTTCTTCTCACACACACACATAGGGGTACACGAGGACGGGAGTAGCTGACGGTACGATTTGGTTACAGTACAAAACTAGTACAGGTCCAATAAAATCCGGGTCACATTCACCGCCACAAAGTGAAATGTATCTGTATAAAAGAGGTGAAATAGAGATACATAAGACCCTGATGGACCCTCGATGGATTTTGGCACAGATTTTCTGCGCTAATAACCCCCTCATATAGAAATAAAGAATAGGATGAAAATAGACTTTGAGGAGTGATTGGAAGTTAGGGAGATGGAGAACGGCAGATACATTGTATCATTTCCACCAGTTTCTGCCGTAAGTTTAGCCACATCTGCAAAAAGTAGCAGTGTCCGAACACTATGGGGGAAGATCCGGGTCTCTATCCCTCTTCTGTTTGGTTCGCGGAAAAATGGGTGAGACCTTTTAATAATAATTTTTATTTATACAGCGCCACCAAATTCCGTAGCGATTTACAAATCACCTCGGAATTCTCTGCTGCGGGTTCTGTAACGATTTCCTCTCTACTCTCTCTCAATGGAAAAGGTGACATCCTCTGCTGCAGAGTCTAGCACATCCACATGTATTATGGAGCAATTGACCAGGCTCTCCGGCTACTATTGTGAGCAGCTAGAAGAATCCATTGAGATACAAATGATTAGAAGGTCTCCTGCAAACCATTGTTTTTTTTCCCATTGTTTCTACAGCTAGTACACAGACCCATGTCTTTAAACTCGCTCATGCACACGGCCCTGAGCATTAGCCTTCTGCCCAAGCTAAAAAAAAATGTAAAAGTGTAGTGTAGATCCAATTCCTATTGGGGCATTCACTTCTCCTGGCAACTGCACATGAACGGACCTCGCACTCCGAAAACTCAGGCCCAGGAGTATGTGTGCATGCAGCCCAACTCTGCACAGCCCATTCTCTAGGATGCCATTGGCCCTCATCATTCTGCAGAAAAACAGCCACGAGGTGTATCTGGAGGAGGCTGCAGGGGCACAGGAGGGCAAGTCATCTAGTGGTTTGGAGCAGAACCTGTCACCAGGTGTTACCACACTGCACTAGTAGCCCCCTCAGGTAGGGGATGCAATGTCCTTTCTAGAATTTGCTGTTTTATGTGAAATCTCACAAGTTTACCTAAGTCAGGAAAATATGACTCTTCTCAGCTAATTTTCACATGAGATAAGTCGAGTTTAATGGTTATAGTGGTGTCACTTAAAGAAAACCTACCACTGGTAATAGTAGGTATTAGCTGTAAACACCGGGCACCAGCTCAGGGTGAGCTGGTGCCGGAGCTTACCTTTGCTAGTGTTTTAAACCGCTGTATCGCGGTTTAAACACATTTTGATGAAGAGCCCCGAGGTAGCTTCGGAGCACGCGCACGGCCGCGCGCAGCGCCAAAGCTGCTTCGAGTCTATTCATCAAAATGTGTTTAAACCGCGATACAGCGGTTTAAAACACTAGCAAAGGTAAGCTCCGGCACCAGCTCACCCTGAGCTGGTGCCCGGTGTTTACAGCTAATACCTACCATTACCAGTGGTAGGTTTCCTTTAAGAAGCTCTTCTGTTCTGTAGCACCTAGAAACATTTGTCATTTTAGAGATAAGGATCCAATCTTTCAGATAACAACAGCCTTATGGCCCATCTTTTCAGGCAAGCCTATGCTAACTGTATGACATGTCAGCCCTCTTTCCACCTTTTATCTGGCAAACACCGAGCTCCAGGCTTCTCTGCAGTCACTTTCACCTTGGACTCTGTTTATAAGAAGCAGCAATTTTATTAATTATTTTATTAGGTTCCCTTGAATGGCTGGACCATTATACAATATTATACCTCTTATCTCCCCCCTCATCCCCATACACTGTAAGCTCTTGTGTCACCCCCTCATCCTCATAGACTGTATGCTCTTGTGTCACCCCCCTCATCCTCATAGACTGTAAGCTCTTGTGTCACCCCCTCATCCTCATAGACTGTAAGCTCTTGTGTCACCCCCTCATCCTCATAGACTGTAAGCTCTTGTGTCACCCCTCATCCTTATAGACTGTAAGCTTTTGTGTCACCCCTCATCCTCATAGACTGTAAGCTCTTATGTCACCCCTCATCCTCATAGACTGTAAGCTCTTGTGTCACCCCCTCATCCTCATAGACTGTAAACTCTTGTGTCTCCCCCTCATCCTCATAGACTGTAAGCTCTTGTGTCTCCCCCTCATCCTCATAGACTGTAAGCTCTTTTGTCACCCCCTCATCCTCATAGACTGTAAGCTCCTGTGTCACCCCCTCATCCTCATAGACTGTAAGCTCTTATGTCACCCCCTCATCCTCATAGACTGTAAGCTCTTGTGTCACCTCCTCATCCTCATAGACTGTAAGCTCTTGTGTCACCCCCTCATCCTCATAGACTGTAAGCTCTTGTGTCCCCCCTCATCCTCATAGACTGTAAGCTCTGGTGCCCCCCTCAACCTCATAGATCAGTGATGGCTAACCTATGGCACTGGTGCCAGAGGTGGCACTCAGAGCCCTTTCTGTGGGCACTCAGGCCATCACCAGAGATGACTCCAGGTATATTCCTGCAGTCCCAGACATCCCAGGACTTGCTGTGCACAGAGGTAATTTAAAGTGACAGCTCTACCTGGGACTATTTTCTGCTTTATTGGTGTCCTCAGGTGCTGCTATCAATGAAAACTGTGACAAACAAGGGAGTATAAATCACAAATTAAATTTCTGTGTTGGCACATTGCGATAAATAAGCGGGTCTTTGTTGTAGTTTGGGCACTCGGTCTCTAAAAGGTTTGCCATCACTGTCATAGATCGTGAAAATGAGGGGTCCATCAGACCTCATCGCTCCTCAAACTAATGGAGCAGATGGCAGCGCATGACTGTCCTTCTCCATTAATCTCTCTGGAGCTGATAGAGATCGGTGAGTGCGGCCGTCTGACGGAGGTACGTGGGAACCCCCATCAGACCTCTCGTTTTCAGACCCCCACTGATCATCCTGCAGATAGGGCCTAACTTTCCTTTCCCCTTTAAAATGATGCTAGCAGCATGTTTCTAGGTGCTACAGAACAGGTGATAGGGTGAAAATGAGAAGAGTCATATTTGCCTGCCTCCGGGTGCGTTCACACATTGCAGTTAAAACTGCATCGCAATCAGCTTTGAGGTGGTTTTAGGTGCAGTTTTGTCAATTGAACAGGTGAAAGACATGAACTGAACGAGTGAATGACATTTGTGGAGCAGGTTTCCCCTTCAAAATCAAATTCACCCATTCAGTTCATGTCTTTCACCTGTTCAATTGACAAAACTGCACCTAAAACCACCTCAAAGCTGATTGCGATGCAGTTTTAACTGCAACGTGTGACTGCACCCGGAGAGGAGACTTTTAATAAGTAAACAGGTGAGATTTTACATAAAACAGGGGATTCTAGAAAGAACATTTCACCCCCTATCTGTTGCTCCCGAGATTCGTCGCTTAGTTAAAGGAAACCTACCATTTGATTTGATGCATTATGAAGCAAACATACCTTGAGAATGCTGTAGCTACACTGATGCAGAAACATATCTTGTTCAATCCCTGAGCTGAGTGGTTTTGCTGAAAAAACAATGCTAAAATTCAGGATAATGAGTCTCTGTTGCTCCTGTGGCTGCCTTAGCGCTTCTCTTGTTACACTGCTCAGGAGAATTATGTCATCACTGACAGGCAGAAGTAATCAATCGCTGCACCATCCCTCAGCTGCTGCTGTGTATGAGTCATCCAGCTCAGGTTCCATTAGTCCTGTCTGGAAAGTTCAAGAATCTCCGTGTAATGTGTTTATGTACTGCAAGAAGCATGCAACCCAGCTTCCCCAAGGTCCTGAATGCCATAATTGTTTTTTTCAGCAAAATCACTCAACTCGGGCATTAAACAAGATATGTTTCTGCATCAGTGTAGCTACAGCATTCTCAGTGTATATTTGGTCCATAATACATGAAATCAAATGGTAGGTTTCCTTTAAGCTGTCATTTAAGGAAAAACAACAATATTGGTTAAAATTGAGTAAAGTAGCAGAAAAAGAGCTATTGAATGGCTGCTGTAAATTCAATGTTTCCCTAAAAAAAGAAGCAACATGTTGTGTAGAGCGCTGCTCAGTACTACAGGCAGTCCCCGGGTTACATACAAGATAGGGTCTGGAGGTTTGTTCTTAAGTTGAATTTGTATGTAAGTCGAAACTGTATATTTTATAATGGAAGTTCTAGACAATTTTTTTTCTTTTGCCCCAGTGACAATTGGAGTTTCAAAATTTTTGGTGTAATTGGACCAAGAATTATCAATAAAGCTTCATTACAGACACCTTACAGCTGATCATTGCAGTCTGGGACTATAGTAAAGCATCCAGGGAGCTTCACCAGAGGTCACAGTGGGCAGAGGGGTCCGTCTGTAACTATGGGTTGTCTGTAAGTCGGGTGTCCTCAAGTAGGGGACCGCCTGTATAGTGATAGACCCTACTGAGAGACAAAGCAATGACTTGTGATCCCCGCTGTAAGACTCAGAGAAATCTCGGGGGGGCCGAGGGTTTTATTTCCCCCCGGGGGCCCCCCCCCCCCCCCCCGGAGGAAGTGGTTTCACTACAATGTAATCTAAACTGATAATCTTACTCTAGGTGTGTTACACACTCATGAAAAATCACCTACCCACCCCGAAAGTACATGCAAATCCAGTCTTGTGTCACCCCTCTCCTCATAGACGTAAGCCTTGTGTCCCCCCTCATCCTCATAGACTGTAAGCTCTGTGTCACCCCTCATCCTCATAGACTGTAAGCTCCTGTGTCACCCCTCATCCTCATAGACTGTAAGCTCTATGTAAACCCCCTCATCCTCATAGACTGTAAGCTCCTGGTGTCACCCCATATCCTTATAGACTGTAAGCTCCTGTGTCACCCCTCATCCCATGACTTAAGCTCTGTGTACCCCCTCATCCTCATAGACTGTAAGTCTTATGTCACCCCTCATCCTCATAGACTGTAAGCTTTGTGTCCCTCCTATCCTCCTAGACTGTAAGCTCTTGGCCCCCCTCATCCTCATAGACTGTAAGCTCTTGTGTCCCCCTCATCCTCATAGACTGTAAGCTCTGGTGCCCCCCTCAACCTCATAGACAGTGATGGCTAACCTATGGCAATGGTGCCAGATGGTGGCACTCAGAGCCCTTTCTGTGGGCACTCAGGCCATCACCAGAGATGACTCCAGGTATATTCCTGCAGTCCCAGACATCCCAGGACTTGCTGTGCACAGAGGTAATTTAAAGTGAACGCTCTACTGGACATTTTCTGCTTATTGGTGTCCTCAGGTGCTGCTATCAATGAAACTGTGACAAAACAAGGGAGTATAAATCACAAATTAAATTTTGTGGTTGGCAAATGCGATAAATAAGCGGGGTTTTGTTGTAGTTGGGCACTCGGTCTCTAAAAGGTTTGCCATCACTGTCATAGATCGTGAAAATGAGGGGTCATCAGAACCTCATCGCTCCTCAAAACTAATGGAGCAGATGGCAGCGCAAGACTGTCCTTCTCCATTAATCTCTCTGGAGCTGATAGAGATCGGTGAGTGCGGCCGTCTGACGGAGGTACGTGGGAACCCCATCAGACCTCTCGTTTCCGACCCCCACTGATCATCCTGCAGATAGGGCCTAACTTTCCTTTCCCCTTTAAAATGATGTAGCGCATGTTTCTAGGTGCTACAGAACAGGTGATAGGGTGAAAATGAGAAGAGTCATATTTGCCTGCCTCCGGGTGCGTTCACAATTGCAGTTAAAATGCATCGCAATCAGCTTTGAGGTGGTTTTAGGTGCAGTTTTGTCAATTGAACAGGTGAAAGACATGAACTGAACGAGTGAATGACATTTGTGGAGCAGGTTTCCCCTTTCAAAACAATTCACCCATTCAGTTCATGTTTTCACTGTTCAATTGACAAACTGCACCAAAACCACCTCAAAGCTGATTGCGATGCAGTTTTAACTGCAACGTGTGACTGCACCCGAGAGGAGACTTTTATAAGTAAACAGGTGAGATTTACATAAAACAGGGGATTCTAGAAAGAACATTTCACCCCCTATCTGTTGCTCCCGAGATTGTCGCTTAGTGAAAGGAAACCTACCATTTGATTTGATGCATTATGAAGCAAACATACCTTGAGAATGTGTAGCTACACTGATGCAGAAACATATCTTGTTCAACCCTGAGCTGAGTGGTTTGCTGAAAAAACAATGCTAAAATTCAGGATAATGAGTTCTGTTGCTCCTGTGGCTGCCTAGCGCTCTCTTGTGTACACTGCTCAGGAGAATTATGTCATCACTGACAGGCAGAAGTAATCATCGCTGCACCATCCCTCAGCTGCTGCTGTGTATGAGTCATCAGTCAGGTTCCATTAGGCCTGTCTGGAAAGTTCAAGAATCTCCGTGTAATGTGGTTATGTACTGCAAGAAGCATGCAACCCAGCTTCCCCAAGGTCCTGAATGCCATAATTGTTTTTTTCAGCAAAATCACTCAACTCGGGCATTAAACAAGATATGTTTCTGCATCAGTGTAGCTACAGCATTCCAGTGTATATTTGGTCCATAAAAATGAAACAAATGGTAGGTTTCCTTTAAGCTGTCATTTAAGGAAAAACAACAATATTGTTAAATTGAGTAAAGTAGCAGAAAAAGAGGCTATAAGGCCTGCTGTAAATTCAATGTTTGCCTAAAAAAAGAAGCAACATGCTGTGCAGGGCGCTGCTCAGTACTATAGTGATAGACCCTACTGAGAGACAAAGCAATGACTTGTGATCCCCGCTGTATCACTATGAGAAATCTCGGTGTGACTGATGCTATTATTACCCCCCCCCCCCCCCCCCCCGCGGGAGGAAGTGGTTTCACTACAATGTAATCTAAACTGATAATCTTACTCTAGGTGTGTTACACACTCATGAAAAATCACCTACCCACCCCGAAAGTACATGCAAATCCACCCCGGTCTGGTGCATGACCTTATTCGGGTGATTGTAGTGCGTTCCACGTCCAACGACACTAATGAGTAAACTACTCACACAGTCTCTAAGGGCGAGGAAGGGCTCAGTCATATAGAAACAGATTTCTAAATGGTCCTGTGATCCCCCACCAGGGCTCAGCGAGGGGCTGCTATTAATAGTACGATTCGGTTAAAGCATCGTGCAACGCAAAGTGACCCAGAGCTAAATTACATGAAGGAAATCTACCACCAATATCCATCCTGATAAACCAGGGACATTACTCATAGATCCAGGCACCGGGACTGTGGTATCTTCTTATATTTGTTATCCATGTCCTCTTTCCTTCTAAAAAACACTTAAAATTATGCTAATGTGACAGAAGGGCTCTAGGGGGCGTTACCAGAGCCCCTCCGTGCTGTAGCTTCTCAGGCTGTTACACTATCATCTCCTTCCCTTCTTCTTACTTAGTGGGAGGGGAGAGGTGCTCCTGCACAGTGTAACAGCCTGTGAAATAGCAGCACAGGGGGACACAAGTAAGGCCTTCTGGCTAATTAGAATAATTTCAAAAGTAGACGTTAGAAGGAAGGAGACCATGGATAACAAATATAAGAATAAGAATGCCTGGATCTATAAGTAATGTCCCTGGTTTATCATCATGGCGCTGTATTAATTATTTTAATGAAATTATTTGAAATCCACTATATTCGGCAGTGCGCCACAGATAATTGTGCACGTATAAAAAAAAAAAAGGACGTTGCAGAGTAATAGGAACGGGGGCCCCGGCGCCAGAGCTTACAATCTATGTGAAAGGGGCGACACACACGAAGTGACAGCGCAAATTTGCTTTTATCATTGATTATTTTGCCCAAATATAAAACAAAAAACCCCCACAAAAGTACCCAAATTTATTTTCAATCATTTCACCTCCCCAAAATGACAGAATAAAAAAAATCCACATTTGCCCTAGTAGTAAAACTAAAAACGACAACTTGCCCGACAAAAATCAAGCCCTCATAGTTTAAAGGCATTTGATAATAATTCTGGAAATCCTTACTCAGGCGACATTCACACAATGTATGCCGGCCGTGAGCCCATAGAGGCGTACGGGGGACATATATACGCTCGTGCGAACGTAGCCTTACTCCGCTGCATGCTAAGGGGGAGGTTTTGAACCCATTTTGGTCAATCAGTGACCTCCTTGGAACGTGCAGTGTCCAAAGGCCTGACCAAAGCGGATCCAGTAACCTCCCTGAGGGTTTTTTTTTTAGAAGCACCCCTTCCCCAAGGTTTTTCCAGAACTTGAGGATGATCCCTTTAAAAAAAAAGTTCCTCAAAATACACCCCCAGCACATTTCTTTTAATATACTTAATTAAATAATAGATTTTATCTTGTTGGGTCATTTGGGACACAAAACAAAACCCACAGCTCAATATGGATCTATTGTTTAGTGTCCACAATCGTGACAGCAGAAAATCCCTTTAAGTTCCAAGCACCTTTTATTGGGGACATATAATATTTGATGTAATAATGTATGTTCTGCATTGTGTGATAGCAGGAGGACACTACAGGAGCACTGTAAGACAACATGGCCTCCTCCTCGAAGGAGAAGCTCATCACTGGCGGCTGCTCTGTCAGCTCCTGCACTTGTTCTCATCCTCCACCCTCAGCGGCGACACCTTATATACCCACAGGCCACGCCCACTCTCGTATTCCCGCCAAAATGGCGCGACGTGAGACGGGCACGGAGCTGCCGGTGTCCCTCCGCTCAGTAATGTCCGTGTAACCTCTGAGGTTGTTATCGGGATCTGAGGGGATCACCGGAGCCGGTAACGAGCGGTGAGTTAACATCGGCACGGAACTCCGGTTACAGACAGCAGCCAATCACCACCGCAGGTGGGCGTGGCCCTGCGCTGTTGTGTGTTGTGATGACGTCACATGAGTCTGGCTCCTCCCTAACTGTGACCTGGGAGGACAAGTGACGGTTTCTCGCTCCAGATGTTGTGTGTGAACAGGGTGCGAGCCCCATGTAAGCACGTACACAGGGTGAGGGATACTGTTAACATGCGGTCTGTCAGATTTATTAAATCTCCCATAATGATTGATGAATTTATGATATGATACACAAATTTGGCACAGCTTAAAAAGGAAGTGAGACAGGAAAAGGAGACTTGGGGGGAGTGTACTTACCTTAATTCAAAATAGATGCCTTGGCTGGGACCCACCTTAGTCATCAGTGGCCTCCTCTGATCACAGGATGTCACTAGTGATTTCCCGTAGTCGGAGGAGGCCACTGGTTGGCCGATGGGGCTAGCCGTCATTATTGCAGACCGCTTGTACTGGCAGAGTCTACAATAAATGTAAGGTTTATTCTTAAATGTCATATTAAAGGAAATATACCACCAAAATCAATCAATACCATCAACCACGGACACTTAGGCCTATCGTCCGCGAGCACCGCGCTCCCCGATCATCGTCAGGTCCATAGAGATTCAAAAGCAATGAATTACACCCGTTTTTGTCTTTGCGTTTTTAAAAACGCAATACAGGTAGTCTCCCGTTTACGTACTGAAGGACACCTGTCATCAGGTCTCTGCCACTTGTCCTGTCACTAATACCTGTTGGAGCAGCTCACAAGGATCCCATCCCAGCCTTTATCTAGTTATTTCATACATTAATCATTATAAAATCATCTATTCTTTATCATGTAAATGAGGCTGGTCACATGGTCAGAGGCAGTGATGTGTAATGTATAGTAAAGCATGGCTTGTGTGTGAGTGTGTGTGCTGCATCTGCTGACATGCTGCATCCTCCTAATACACAGAGACACAGACATCAGCTACACAAGTACCTGACATGTTCTGCTATATACATGGCTGCATCCTGGAGCTGTTGTATCTCTCCTATACACACACCCACAGGCTGCAGGGGGCGTGGCCACCAGCAAGCACATGGAGGAGCCATTACAACATTATACCTCACACCATTATACAGGCTGTCAGTCATGTGTATAGGTGTATCTCATACACACACAGGCTGCAGGGGGCGCCAGCACCAGGAAGCACATGGAGGAGACAGTGCACCATTATACCTCACACCATTATACAGGTGTATCTCATACACAAACAAGCTGCGGGGGGTGAAAGCACCAGGAAGCACATCATTATACAGCCTCACACCATTATACAGGCTGTCAGTCATGTGTATAGGAGTATCTCATACACACAGGCTGCAGGGGGCGCCAACACCATGAAGCACATGGAGGAGACATTACACCTTATACCTCACATCATTATACAGGCTGTCAGTCATGTGTATAGTAGTATCTCATACACACAGGCTGCAGGGGGCGCCAGCACCAGGAAACACATGGAGGAGCCATTACACCATTATACCTCACATCATTATACAGGCTGTCAGTCATGTGTATACTAGCATCTCATACACACACAGGCTGCAGGGGGCACCAGCACCAGGAAACACATGGAGGAGCCATCACACCATTATACATCACATGATTACACAGGGGTCAAGCACTGGGGGTGTGACTGTGCCTCCCACTCATGAATAAGCTGGACAGCATGAATATGCTAATGACTCATTGGATATTTCACAGGTCATTTGCATACAGCTTTAGGACCTCATTGCTTAGGTTTACAGGCATGTAGAGGGACAATAAAGGGATAGAGGCAATGCTCTCTAATGGCAGTTTATGAAAATCTATTTAGTTTAGGGGGGTTATTTGCCTAAAGTCCACATTAACATTGCATTAACAATGTGTTTTTTAAACGCAAATGTTAACAGTGATGTAATTGGGCAAATTTCCTCTCAATTGTTGTAATGCGTTTTAAAACGCAACCAAAAAGCAATGTGTGAACGCGGCCTCAGAGTGAGTTCCCACGTGGTGTTTTTAAACGCATCCAAAACGCCTGTGGGAGGGGGTTTGGCCAAAACGCATCTGCCTTTCCAATAACCTGCATACATTTAATTGGAAAGGCATATGCATTTTGGCTAAACCCCCTCCGACTTGCTGTTTTAGATGTGTTTTAAAAAACGCCACGTGGGCACGATTCACTAAGATCGTGCGCCCGATATCCTGCATGTGTCGCTCCCCGCTCAGGTCCGACAGAGTTCACGTTCTTCTTCCTGGTGCATGTAAGGCAGGTGCCACACGCACCGCTTTGTCTACGTTTGAAAACGCAGACAAAGCCTCGCCGGGCGGGGCGCAGCCCGATCGCATCAGCGTTTCTATCGGCCGGCTCATTCCCGATCGCAGGTGTTTTCATAGAAACGGCGATGGGGTCGGGCTGCGGCCAGGCGCGACCTTGTCTGTGTTTGAAAACGGTGCGTGTGGCACCAGCCTAAGTGCTTGGTCTTGTGACACAATGTGAAACTTAAATCCTGCGGTTTGTGTCCGACGGCCCGCCCCCGATTTCTGTCGCATGAAAGCCGACGTGATTGCGGCAAACTCCCCTTCTAAATACCTGCCCCAGCTGTGCAAAACCCCAAAATGTTGGAATATCCGACGAAATTGGGGTCCGCAGACCCTTAGTAAATAAGCATCATTGTGTTTTTAAACGCAGTCCTAGGGCTATCCCTGTGATTACTTTCCATAGTTTCCATAGCGTGAAACACAGCGTTACCTCGACATGTGATTAAGGGAGAAGCTATAGGGTGATGCCACACATGGCGTTTTGAACCCGTTTTTTGTCTGTTTTTAAGCAGTCCGTTAAAAAACGCACGCCATGTGTGGCATCACCCTTAGGCTAAATTCACACTGCCATTGCCACGGCAGCGCGCCACTCCCCATAGGGATGTATGGCGCACGGCGCCGTAATACGGGAAAATATAGAACATATCCTATCTTTTTCCTGGGTACGAAGCGGTACGGTGCCGCCCGGTGCCGTCTATGGGGGGCGTATATCGGCCGTATATACGTCCCCCATGCGGCAGTGTGAATGTAGGCCGGCAGCACACGTGGGGTTTTGAACCCGTTTTTGGGCCGTTTTTTAAGCAGTCCGTTAAAAACCGCATGCGTTTATGGACGGTTTTACAAATTATCTTAATTAAAATGGGTCAAAAACGTATATGTTTAACGGCCAAAAAATGGGTTAAAAATGCCACGCGTGCCGCCGGCCTTAGGGTGAAGACACACATGGCGTTTTTAGGCCGTTTTTGGGCCGTTTTTAGTTAGTGCGTTTTCACATCGTTAAAAACGCATGCGTTAAAAACCGCATGCGTTTTTGATAAAACGCATGCGTTTTTGACCAGTTTGAATTAAGATAATTGGTCAAACCTGTCAAAAACGCATGCGTTTTCCAAAAACGTATGCGTTTTTTAACGCATGCGTTTTTAACGATCTGAAAACGCACTTAGTAAAAACGGCCCAAAAACGCCATGTGTGTCTTCACGCCATTATACAGGTGTCAGTCATGTGTATAGGAGTATCTCATACACACACAGGCTGCAAGGTGCGTCAGCACCAGAAAGGACATGGAGGAGACATTACACCATTATACCTCACATCATTATACAGGCTGTCAGTCATGTGTATAGGAGTATCTCATACACACAGGCTGCAGGGGATACCAGCACCAGGAGGCACATGGAGGAGCCATTACACCATTATACCTCACATCATTATACAGGATGTCAGTCATGTGTATAGGAGTATCTCATATACACAGGCTGCAGGGGGCGCCAGCACCAGGAAGCACATGGAGGAGCCATTACACCATTATACCTCACATCATTATACAGGCTGTCAGTCTTGTGTATAGGAGTATCTCATACACACAGGCTGTAGGGGGCGCCAGCACCAGGAAGCCCATGGTGGAGACATTACACCATTATACCTCACATCATTATACAGGCTGTCAGTCATGTGTATAGGAGTATCTCACACACACAGGCTGCAGGGGGCGCCAGCACCAGGAGCACATGGAGGAGCCATTACAACATTATACCTCACATCATTATACAGGCTGTCAGTCATGTGTCTAGGAGTATCTCATACACACACAGGCTGCAGGGGGCGCCAGCACCAGGAAGCACATGGAGGAGACATTACACCATTATACCTCACATCATTATACAGGCTGTCAGTCATGTGAATAGGAGTATCTCATACACACAGAGGCTGCAGGGGGAGCCAGCACCAGGAATCATACGGTGGAGACATTACACCATTATACCTCACATCATTATACAGGCTTTCAGTCATGTGTATAGGAGTATCTCATACACACACAGGCTGCAGTGGGAACCAGCACCAGGAAGCACATGGAGGAGCCATTACACCATTATACCTCACATCATTATACAGGCTGTCAGTCATGTGTATAGGAGCATCTCATGCACACAAAGGCTGCAGGGGGAGCCAGTGCAAGGATGCACATGGAGGAGCCATTACACAATTATACCTCACATCATTATACAGGCTGTCAGTCATGTGTATAGGAGCATCTCATACACACACATGCAGCCGGGGAGCGCCAGCACCAGGAAGCACATGGTGGAGACATTACACCATTATACCTCACATCATTATACAGGCTGTCAGTCATGTGTAAAGGAGTATCTCATACACACATAGGCTGCAGGGGGCGCCAGCACCAGGAAGCACATGGAGGAGCCATTACACCATTATACCTCACATCATTATACAGACTGTCAGTCATGTGTATAGGAGTATCTCATACACACATAGGCTGCAGGGGGCACCAGAACCTGGAAGCACATGGAGGAGACATTACACCATTATACCTCACATCATTATACAGGCTGTCAGTCATGTGTATATGAATATCTCATACACACACAGGCTGCAGGGGGCGCCAGCACCAGGAAGCACATGGAGGAGACATTACACCATTATACCTCACATCATTATACAGGATGTCAGTCATGTGTATAGGAGTATCACATACACACAGGCTGCAGGGGGCACCAGCACCAGGAGCACATGGAGGAGCCATTACACCATTATACAGGCTGTCAGTCATGTGTATAGGAGTATCTCATGCACACAAAGGCTGCAGGGGGAGCCAGCACCAGGAAGCACATGGAGGAGACATTACACCATTACACCTCACATCATTATACAGGCTGTCAGTCATGTGTATAGGAGCATCTCATACACACACATGCAGCCGGGGAGCGCCAGCACCAGGAAGCACATGGTGGAGACATTACACCATTATACCTCACATCATTATACAGGATGTCAGTCATGTGTATAGGAGTATCTCATACACACATAGGCTGCAGGGGGCGCCAGAACCAGGAAGCACATGGAGGAGACATAACACCATTATACCTCACATCATTATACAGGATGACAGTCATGTGTATAGGAGTATCTCATACACACACAGGCTGCAGGGGGCACCAGTACCAGGAAGCACATGGAGGAGACATTACACCATTATACCTCACATCATTATACAGGCTGTCAATCATGTGTATAGGAGTATCTCATGCACACAAAGGCTGCATGGGGAGCCAGCACCAGGAAGCACATGGAGGAGCCATTACACCATTATACCTCTATCTATCTATATATCTATCTATCTATCTATCTATTATCTATCTATCTATTATCTATCTATCTATCTCCATCTATCTATCCAGCATCTATCTATCTATCTATCTATCTATCTATCTATCTCTCTATCTATCATCTATCTATCTCCTATCTATCTATTATCTATCTATTATCTATCTATCTATCTATATCTATCATCATCCATCTATGATCTATCTGTAATATCTATCTATGAAATATCTATATATCTATTGTATGTGTAATTTCTATGTATATGATAGCTGTTAGAACTCGCAAATTGCTCTGAATGGAATCAGATTTCAGTCTTCTTTATGGTTTATTTACTACTATTGCCTTGTCTGCTATTCTGTATATCTGACTTCAGCTAGGTGTTATTGACCATTCGATTGCTATATGATTCTGTACCTTTGCCGCCATCTTGATTTTGCCCCGGCTCTGTCCGACTTTGCTTGTTTGTCTGTATCTGTTGTTCGTCCATCAGTGTTGTGTATCTCCCGATGTGACCCCGCTTTTCCTATATCAGACTTTTTTGTCTTTGGCTTTAATGTGTACTAGAACGCTGGTCTAGCTTTGATTTCCTGTTACCTCTCCACTCCACCATCCAGCGGCTCCCAGATGAAGTAAACTATACTGTGTCACCTTGTAGGGTCACTCAGGGTCTCTTAGTTAGGTTCCTGATAGCGGGTTCGCCCTTGTCAGGGTGTTTTTTTTCTGCTGTATGCTGGGCTATAGCCAGCAGGGATGTTGCAGGGTTAGTTAACCAGCACTTACCCAGTGTGACAGCTAGGCAAGGCTGGTTATTCTGTCACAAAGCTGTCCAGCAACATCGCAGCGACAACCAGACTTGGCACAAGCTGTCTGGGTAAGCACTGGAGAACTAGCTATGCAAAGATTTAGCAACACAAATGTTGTATCATGGAATACAGAATCACTGATTGTTTCACCTTAATCTTGGAGTGCTGCCTCTTCTATCTGTCTGTCTGTCCAAAGAAAAGAGGCGGCACATCCAGTTTATTTTAGTGCAGTGTTTCAATGGATAACCATCTTTTACAAGTATCAAAACTCACCTCTGCATCTTTATTTTTGGGACCTGGATGTGCTGCCTCCCCCCTTGCATAGGGGCCTACTAAACACTGTAGGCCCTGTTTATCTATCTATCCTATATGTTAACGCATGCCTGAATGTTCCAGACCGGCAGACTGCCAAAACTTCAGCATTTATAGAGCTGGTCACACTTGCTGATGATTAATTGACCAAGGACATTTGATTATAACAATTTAGGATGGGAGAGAGGTGTCCAGCACGCGGTAATCTTCATAGAATATAATAACTTTTATTCCATCAAATTAAAAACCTAAAGTCACTACATGCATGACCGGCTTAACACGATCAACGCGTTTCAGACTGATATTCTTTAGTCCTTATTCATGACCATGGACACCTCTCTCCCATCCTAAGTGCGTTTTCTCCAGGCATCCGACAGGACTGCCTAATATTCCGTGGGCTGTACAAGATTTCACTTTTACATGCCGTGGAACCAAATGTGAGTGAGAGGATCGCTTTTCTATTTTATTTTGATTATAACAATGTTGATGTCACTTTCTTTCTTAATTTCTATGTATATTGTGCATCTTAGACCTCATGCATACTACCATGTGTGCAGAACGGGCTGCAAGCAGCGGTTTCAGCCTGTGGACATTGTGGGGGGCATCATCTATCGGTTTGTTTATCAAAATCATATTGGTGGGCTCAGATACCCTGTGAGGTTTTGTGAGGGAAGCTTTATCCACTACACAGACCTGCGATGTTCAGTCCATTGGTCACTTGCCTTATTTGTATCTCAGTCTCATTCAAGTTAATACCTCTGAGCTGCAGTACCAAGCATGGCCACTAAAGCATGTACAACACGGTGAGCAGTGCCGAATGCTCTTCTAAATGCCACAGTCTCTTCAAACAGATGATTGCTTAGGTATGGATCTGATATTGATCCTAAGGTAGGTGTTCATATGTCATTATGGAATTAAAGCAATTCTAAATATATATTGAAAAGTAAATCAATCTACAGCATTTTGTAAATATTACTTCATCTTCTCCCGCACTATAGAAAAACACCGGTTAACAAAACAGTTAAAATGTTTTTTGGGTAAAAGCCAATGTGCTTTAGTAGTTTGTCATCGTGTCCTCTAAGTCTCTCGATTTGGACGGTATAATACACGAGCCGCTATCTTCTGACTTCATCTTCAAGTACAAGGGCAGAAGTAAAAGCTGACATTGAGCAGATGTGCCTGGCGCTTTGACAGTCCGCACAAAATGGCTGACCCGGGGGCCAGCGACTGCACTGCAGTACTCCTACCACACTGGTTCGAGGGATGACAAAAAGTAAAAACAACATCTGCTCAGCCCTGATGTGAAGCTCTCTGTACAGAAGCGGGCTCTATTACACAGCCAAAAAGAAAAATGTACGCAATTGTTAAAGTAACAGAATGGGGCACATTTACTTACCTGGTCCGCGGAGTTCACCGAAAGTGCACTGTCCGACCGTAATGCACTGTGCCGTGATTCACTAAGATCGTGCGCCCGATATCCTGCATGTGTCGCTTCCCCGCTCAGGTCCAACGGAGTTCACCATCTTTTAAGTGGTGCATGTAAGTGCATTGTCGTGCCACACAATTTGATTTGGTAAATCCTGCGCTCAGTCCGAATCAGTCGGATCATGTGTTGCATGGAAGCCAGCGCAGCTGTGCCAAAAAACATTCGTGTGCGACACAATCCCAGTGCAATCCTTGTCCAAGCCGTGCAAACCCCGAAAAAGTTGAACAGTCCGACGAAAGTGCAATCCGCTACCATTAGTACATGAGCACCAATGTCTCCAATGAAGGACCTGGATCTATTCACTGGGCCAAAGTTCAGCTATACAGAGTGCTCCTTGCTCTGGAGGACCCAGCATGTCCATAAATTGTGTCCGTAGCCTAGCTATTTCAAAGGAAATTGTGTAATGCTGCATAATTCCATAGATGGAGAAATGAACACATTGGGGGTCATTTACTAAGGGCCCAATTCGCGTTTTCCCGACGTGTTACCCGAATATTTCTGATTTGCGCCGATTTCCCCTGAATTGGCCCGGGATTTTGGTGCACGCGATCGGATTGTGGCGCATTGGCGCTGGCATGCACGCGACGGAATTCGGGGGGGCGTGGGCGAACGAAAACCCAACGGATTCGGAAAAACCGCCGCATTTTTAAAAAAAGTGTGTCGCGAAAATTGCACTTACCTTCACTCAGCCCGGCTCGGTTTATTCCAGTGCGTTCAGATGCTCTTCAGCGGAGGAACTGCCTTAATAAATCCCGGCCGGACCCGAATCCAGTGCAGAGAACGCAACACTGGACCACGAATGGGCCGGGTAAGAAAATATGCCCCATACTGCTTAGTTTCTTTAATTTTCAAATTCCGAACATATAGATGATGCAACAATGTGGTATGTACAAAATAAATTATCCACAGGAGAGAGAACAAATTTGGATATTAGCTACTGTTGAAGATTAGACAGGCTCCTATAACACGGTTATAGTATATAAGATGATGGCACACACTGAATGTATGTATATGAAATTGTAGATTTTTAGGAAGATATAAAAAGAAAGATAATCTTACTGTCCTCCTGCCAGGCAGAGATGGTACAGTTTCTAGCTGCCTATGTGATGCTGTGCTGAATGTTAATGGGACTGATTAACAGACAAAAGAGAAATACAGAAATTCAAAGTGGTGTCTTTGCACAGGTTCGTCATAGACTGCAACTGTGCCATAGCCGAGAGCAGGACTATGAACAGTACAGTTTCTAGTTACCCATAATCCACCAATATCAGTGACAACGGATGATTATTAGCGTCTTTCCGCCTATTAGTAATACCTGTATATAGTCTTGTCAGGAATTTGGAAAAACTGTCAATGTCTCCTGTGGATAATAATACAGAGGAGTCTAAGCTGTTTCTTAGCCGAGAGCAGGACTATGAGCAGTAAAGTTTCTAGTTTCCTATGTGATGCTGTGCTGAAGCATCATGGGAGTGATAACAGACAGCTCAGAAATCCAGCAGTCACTACGACCTCTGATCAGAAGCTGCAGTACCAGACACTATTACCATTCCCATAATCCACCAATATCAGTGATAACTGATGATTATTCGCCTCTTTCCGCCTATTAGTAATACCAGTATACAGTCTTGTCAGGAATTTGGAAATTATCTTCTATGGATAAGAATAGAGAGGAGTCTGAGCGGTGCCCTGGCAGAGAGCGGGACTATGAGCGGAAGGTCTAATGATTACTGCTTGTTAAAGGTGAATTAATGTCTGGATTTCATGCTCCAGTTCTAGTGGCTTATATCTCCGGCACATTAATGTGCATCTGGCACACGGGATGTTCCTAGGTGCTGGATTGTTACATATTTCACACTGAGTCTCCTGAAAGCCCTGCTACATGTCAGAGAGGGTTGAAGCAAGGACAGAACGTGCAATGTACCTTTACCTTATAGACTGGATTTCTACATGATTAATTATAGATTCTAAATATGTCATTTCTGTTTTTAACAATAATTTATTTAGCAGTTTTGCTGTTTTGGAAGAGATGATAGATACTATTTTGACCTGAACATTCTGTAGATTTCAATCTTAAACTCTGTGTTTGCGTGGGTTTCCTCCGGGTCCTTCAGTTTCCTCCCACACTCCAAAACATATTGGTAGGTTCATTAGATTGTGAGCCCCGTTGGGTGCAGGGACTGATTTGGAAAGCTCTGTACAGCGCTGTGGAATCTGTGTGCGCTATATATAAAAAAAATAGAAGACGAATTAAAGTAGGCCAAATCTTAAAGGGAAGACAGTGTTAGGTATTGTCCCTTGTCCCTATTATCAGGCCTCTGTGTGTGTTGTTAGTAGCAGCTGGACTGTGAGAAATGCATTTAAATTCTAGGATTACAGAAGTGCAATGGAGGACACTGCTGTGCTCTCAGCTTTCTACATTAGGCTGCCACACAACCCCTCCTCTCTGCTCTGAGTATCCAACCAGAAATCACTTAGGCTACTTTCACACTATCGTACGGGGACGTACATACTGCCACACAGCTTGCAGCCATACATACTTCCCCATGGACGGCAATGGGCTCACGGAGCAATAAGGTGCCCCATCTTTCCATGTGCACGTGTATTTCTGTGGAGAGGGGAGGGGGTCACCCCTCCTCCTATCCATCACAGCAGATGTATGGCAGACATTCGTCTAAATGTCCTCTTACACAGAGCGGCAGCTGGAGCGGCACTAATGCACAGAGATAAGAGCAGAGCAGTGTAGGGTCATGTCTGTAGTGCACTTGGAAATTCACACTGGGGCACATTTACTAAGAACAGTGCAGTCTGTACTATGTGCAGTTTGCCTCTATCGTGTGCAGGGGGCGCCAGATTCAGGATTTCTGTCACACGTTCTGCATGAATCTGGCGCCCCCTGCACTTCCCCGACAGAGTGCACCAATTTTTTTTTTGTTACGCCTTTTACACGGGGTGTGCGACACAATTCAGTTAGACTTTGCATATTAAATCTGACTCACGGTGATGCACAAAGACTAGTGCAGCTGCGTCACAAAAATGTTGCGGCACTTACTCATAGATCCAGGCACCGTAACTGTGGTAATCTTCTTATATTTGTTATCCATTTACCTCCTTCCTTCTAAAATCAACTTTTAAAATTATGCTAATGAGAAAGAAGGGCTTTGTGCATGTTACAGAAGCACTTGTTACTCTGGATTCATAGGCTATTACACTATCTTACCCTCCCCCTGCACATCCTGTAATCTCTGCATCAGTGAGCCGAGGCCGGGAGGGGGGAAGTGCTCTTTCAGAATGTAACATCGTGTTCAGCTACTGCGTATGGACTTTATTTTGGAGTGGCTTACTTACTGCACCTCTAAATATGATATTTTTGCTATTTTTAATGCCTTTCTGCCTCACTAGCATAATTTTAGTAGTTGATTTTAGGAAGGAGGCCATGGACAGTCACGGTGCCTGGATCTATGAGTAATGTCCCTGGTTTATTATGTTGGATTTAGCTGCTCCTGGTCACTGCTCCCGAAGAAAAATTTGATGGCTAAAGTGTATGGCTGTAAAATCATCAGAACATACACCCTCCGTTATGGTTATAATTATGCATATTTTCATTTCAGTAAGAGGCTTATTCCTAGGGTTGCCTATAACCATAGACCTACAGTGCCTTTAGGCTATATTCACACAAACGTATGGGGGACGTATATACGTCCCCCGTACACTTCTATGGGCGCACGGCACCCTACGGGAGCGGTACGGTGCCGCACACGTGCGGCACCGTACCGTTCCGTACCCGGGAAAAAGATAGGACCTGTCCTATCTTTTCCCGTAATACGGCGCCGTGCGCCATAGGTTGCTATGGAGAGGGGCGGGGGTGAGCTGCGCTCACCTCCTCCTCCTCTCCCCGTACACTGCCGTTGCCTGCTACGGTACGGTACGGGCGGGCAACGGCAGTGTGAATATAGCCTTAGGCAAATTTTATACTGATAAAGGCATATGCCAAAAATTGCATACATTTCCTCCTCCAGCTCTTGGTTCCAATATCAACTGGGCCGTCAATCGTTGGCAGGGCTGGGACACTAGCATCGAGGACGTCATAACCTTTGATGTTGGGCCTTTATGAGCACCGTGGAGGTTACTACCTATACATCACAAGTGATGTCGTGAGTTTTGACTGCATGTATCAAATTGGGAGGTCACCCCAATGCCTAATTGGGAGCCTGAGCAGGAGAAGTAGAACATATCTTTGCTACCCCAACCCCATCCTCCAGGGGATTTTTCAGGATTCCTGGTAACCCCTCCTAATACAGTCCTTGTAACTGTGCACAAATAACTACAGCAGTTAGTATGGAGCTTAGACAGAGAGAGAACGCACCTAAATCACATTATTATTCAAAACATGACATCACTTTGGATATTTAACCGAATAACGACCCAGTAAATTAATTGGAACAGTTGGAAGTAAAAGTTTTTGTCCCAAGTTGAACATTGGAGGATCTGGGGAAATCTAAAATGTACACCTTGATACAGTAACTGAGATAACTCAATAATCTCTACCACAATTTACTGGGAAGCCGCCGATGACTTTATTAAGTGGATAAAACTCGGCATGTGGGACTTCTCGGAAGAATCTCGCATCCCATAGCTCTGGAAAACATTCTGCTAATGAAAAACACCAACCATTAGACTCCTTCCCCAGAGTGACCTCCAGCTCTACTTTGTATAGTCCTTTATAAATGCAAACTTGCTTCAAAAGCCACATTTCAAAAACACTGAATAGTTTTGTAACCCCAAATTGCATTATTACATTGTCTTTAAACTATGTAAGTAATAGACTCCTCTACACATCGGGGCTTATTTACTAAGGGTCGCAGGTTTTTGTCGGACTTTGTTTTTTCGCGCCTTCGACAGGTATTTAACAGGTGTCTGCGCTGGAATTGTGTCACAATCGGATTGCGCTGGCTTCCATGCAACACAAATCGGGAGCGAGCCGTCAGATGATCCGACTGATTCGGACTGAGCGCTGGATTTAAGTTTCAAATTGTGTCGCAAGACAATGCACTTACATGCACCGGGAAGAAGAGGGTGAACTCCAGTGGACCTGAGCGGGGAAGAGACACATGTAGGATATCGGGCGCACAATCTTTGTGAATTGTGCTTTATCGTCGGACAATGCACTTTTGGTGAACACCAAGGAACGGGTAAGTAAATGTGCCCCATCATGTATGTTAGGTCTCCAACTCCCTCCTTACTCTCCTCCAAAGGCCGATCGGGCCAGTTGGAATTCAACTATGTACAATTCTGCTTGGACAACCCGTTTCGACAGGTCATCAATATCATATCTGTTGGAGTCCAACAATTGTCACCCCCACTAATCAGCTGTAGATGATATATCCTTGTCCAATATATGATGTTCCGGACCCCTGAAAGGTATGCTAGGTCAGTTAATTATGTTTTTATTAAATTCTCCCTGAACCTCCGGTACCTCCGGCACAACAATCACCAACAACCATGAATGGCTGAAAGTTCCCTTTTTCTAGCCTCAGTATAACAGAGCCTTATCAGTACAGTAGACTGCCACCAACTCTCATTCAATATAAGCCCGGTCAGTAACTGGATTATATGGGGACAAAAGTCAACCCTGGTTGATACGGAAGTGGGGATTTGTGGATTGAGATAAAAGAACAGCGCAGGTTAAAACACACAATAGAATATATATATAAACAGTTAATAGAGTGTAGATTACAAGCGTAGTACTACAAGTCTAAGCAATTCCGTGCGTCGTTAACCTTATGCTGGTCAATGGAGATGGATGGCTCGCACATAAAGATTCCTCCTGTGTTTTGTGATGGTAAAATATCTCCCAGAAAAGAAAAACGAACAGAAGGGGGGACTTTCTTATATGAGGTGTAGACACACCACTTTACACCCCCTAGGTGGCTCTATAGAACACCCCACATTGGATCAGATCCAGGACCTTGGATGAGTACTAACTTCTCAATGGGAGGTCATGAGATTATGGTTCTGGATCACTAGAGTCTGTTGAGACCCACTTAGCATGCTCCCATTGAGAGTTCTGTATATCTTCTTTTCAGAGACCACCAGAACAAACTAAGACCCAGGTACACGTTCGCCACGCTGCCCAGATCCCAGATATGTATTCTGCCTCTGGTCCATAACTGTATAACTGGCAAATTGGCTGGAGCAAATGACACTCTCCAGCTTGTCTTCCTGACTTTATTAAGATATTCAAGAAAGGGCTGGGGGGGGGGGGGCATATCAGGGACATGTGTGATGTACTGTGAAACTAGAAAAACTGGCTTGAAACCTCCCCTCTTTTGCTGTATATTTTATATTTATCACACCTCCCCCCTTTAGCGGCAGCTAAGGGGGTTGCACTTTTGTGTTTTTTCCCACACTCTCCCCATTACCTCTTTATGGGTTTCACACAGCCGGGAGCGTTGGTCTGTCCGGAGCTCCCGGTAAACCTCCACATTTCTCATGAATATCTCTGCATTTGGTGGATCTGAGGGTCCCTGGGCCATACATCTGATCAACCCTGCTGGACATTCACCTGATACAGCTGTCCTTGTCAAAGGATGTCAATGTATCCTTTTTCTGGATCCCAGATGTCAAAGAATCCTTGTTTTGGAGCCCAAATGTCAAAGGAATTGTGTTCTGGATCCCTGTTGTCAATGTATCCTTGTTCTGAATCCCAAATGTCAAAGGATACTTGTTCTGGAGCCCTGTTGTCTATGTATCCTTATTCTGGACAACAGGTGTCATTGTAAGCTTGTTCTGGAGCCCAGATGTCAATGTGTGTTTGTTCTATACCCCAGATGTCAAAGGATCCTTGTTCTGGAGCCCAAATGTCAAATGATCCTTGTTATGCATCCCTGATATCATTGTATCCTTGTTCTGGATCCCATGTGTCAAAGAATCCTTGTTCTAGAACCCTGTTGTCAATGTATCCTAGTTCTGAATCCAAGTTGTTCTTTGTTCTGGAGATCTAAGTTCAGTTGAACAATTCTTCTGGAACCACAAGTGTCAATGTAAAATGTAACTGCAGGACGAGGTTACAGCACATGTTTGCTTTGTTGCCCTTATTGTGTCATTGTATCTTTATCTTGTATCTTAAAGAGTACAAAGTCTTAGTGTATACTATATGCTCTAGAGCCCATCATATGAGCATATTACTCTGTGCTTGTTCAAGAATTTAGTAGTTATCTTTATATGTACATAAGTTTCCTCCCATTTTATGAAAAATAACATTTATACTTTACAACTTCCTTATAGACATATTTTTCATTATTCTCATCCATTTTTAATATAACTGCTTCCTTCAGGACACTTTTCTTCATATCCTTAGACTGAATACCTGTTCAGTGTTAATACTTTTCCTCTTTAGTAATACAACAAATACTTTACTTATTAAGGGCAGCACTGTGGCTTAGTGGTTAGCACTACAGCCTTGCAGCACTGGGGACCTGGGTTCAAGCCCTAGGGTCAACATCTGCAAAGCATTTGTATCTTCTCTCTGTGTTTGCACGGGTTTCCTCCAGGTCCTCTGGTTTCCTCCAAAACATCCTGGTAGGTTGATTAGGTCCCCTCACAGGGACAGGGACTGATTTGGCAAGTTCTGTGCAGTGCTGCGTAATCTGTGTGCGCTATATAAATAAAGGAATTATTATTATACAACCAAAATAATTTACATACACTTATACACTGTAACTATCAGCACAGGAAAGAGCTTGGAATTGCTACTATGCTATAGCTAAGCCACTCTGCCTGTGTAATTACAACAAGAATAGAGCTTTCCTTTTCTAGGAAATGGCCACATGTTATCTCTATGGGATGAGACGGCAACATCATTGGGTTATTCTCTTGGTTAAAGTGTTTGGCTGTTCTAGAAGCCCAATTCACAATGTTAAAATAAGGAAAATGGTGGTGAACATCTATTATTTATTAGAAAGTTGACTATTTTGATGTCTAATTCTGATTCAAGAATGGCCAACACCTTTAAGCCATCAACTTACAAACATTGCGTTGTAATTTTATGAGATGCCTAAAAAGGTGCCTATACGATTCGGGTCAAAGACAATTTGAACTTGACGCTTTCAGTGAGACAGACTGGCTGTCATGTCATGTAACCTCACGAGGACGTGTTCTTATAACCCCGGGAGGTAGACTTGGCATCTGTTTCCAGACTTCTTACGTTGGACAGCTGCGTCAGCTATGCCGGCTATTTATCATGTGCTGCACACAGATAAGTATTCCTGGAGCGCGTATGCTATACATTCACATGACATAACTGACACGTGTTTCACTTTTCAGGCTATGTAAATGCTAATTTGGTGCGCATCAAAAGACACCAGAAATCAATGGGTCCCAATGCAAAATTTGTACCAGCCTCACCCATACTGTAATGTATTGTAATGGTTTTAGTACTGGTCTCCTGTTAGGGTGATAAGCTGTGACATCATCTATTGTCAGTAGTGATGTAATGATGGGTCAGTGTTATCTATATACAGGACATTGTATAGGGAGGGGGAGGAGATAAGCTGTGACATCATCTATTGTCAGTAGTGATGTAATGATGGGTCAGTGTTATCTATATAGAGGTCACTGTACAGGGAGGGGGAGGAGATAAGCTGTGACATCATCTATTGCCAGTAGTGATGTAATGATGGGTCAGTGTTATCTATATAGAGGTCATTGTACAGGGAGGAGGAGGAGATAAGCTGTGACATCATCTATTGTCAGTAGTGATGTAATGATGGGTCAGTGTTATCTATATAGAGGTCATTGTGCCTGCAGAACAGTCATCTGTTTATAGTGTAAACCGCAGGCTTTTTAACTTGCTTTCTAAAAATGTATATATTGTATTAGATATTTATGTAGATGTTAGATTACTATTGAGAAGTGTTTGCATCCTACAAAATTCCCAAATTATTGGGAGCTAAACCAATACAAAGCAAATGTGTTACACCATAATTATTCTATATGCGGCATAGTGTGTAATAGTACAGTAGTAAAAGCTATACAAATTTTTACAAAGACTTAAAATTTACAGTCAGAGTGACAAAAAAGCAGCACGCCTAACTCAGAGGAATAAATATAATGGTATTCATCTGAGGTTGTCTTCTGGGATCATGTATAAAGCTCAATATACAAACAATGTAGTAGCGCAAGACATTGGGGCACATTTACTTACCCGGCCTATGGAGTTCACCCGAAGTGCATTATCTGACAACAATGCACTGTGCCACGACTCCCTAAGATCGTGCGCCCGATATCCTGCAAGTGTCGCTTCCCCGCTCAGGTCCGCCGGAGTTCACCATCTTTTTCCTGGTGCATGTAAGTGCATTATACGTCCCCCATACACTTCTATGGGCGCACGGCACCCTACGGGAGCGGTACGGTGCCGCACACGTGCGGCACCGTACCGTTCCGTACCCGGGTAAAAGATAGGACCTGTCCTATCTTTTCCCGTAATACGGCGCCGTGCGCCATAGGTTGCTATGGAGAGGGGCGGGGGTGAGCTGCGCTCACCTCCTCCTCCTCTCCCCGTACACTGCCGTTGCCTGCTACGGTACGGTACGGGCGGGCAACGGCAGTGTGAATATAGCCTTAGGATTGCTTCTCAAAAGGAAATGTGCAAGCGCAGACCCAGGGTGCGTTCACATGTGGCGTGTTGGATGTGTCGAAACACATTTAAAAATGCATGTGTTCTGATGCATCCAAAACACCACGTGTGAACGCACCTACAGGCAGTCCCCGGGTTACGTACAAGATAGGTTCTCTAGGTTTGTTCTTAAGTTGAGTTTGTATGTAAGCCGGAACTCAGGGCCGGTTCTAGACAACGTGGGGCCCTGGGCAAAACTAAAAGTGGGGCCCCAAAATAAAACTATTTTATGACCAGTCACAGTCAGCAAGAGGCTCCCTTTAGTATGGTAAAACAAACTGTAATTTTATAGGAGATAGATGCAACTTTGATTCGAAATGAAACATTTTACAAAAAAATACTTAAAATTTCACTTTGATGGCAAATAATGTGCTCCAAACAGAAACTATTTACCTTCACATCTCCTAAATGTATTAGATGGACATGTGTAGAGTTCACAAATGTCCCATATAGATCTGTTCACATAAATAAATCCACATAATATCACTAACACTGTAATAACTAGATATCTGCTTTTCAGCTAGAAAATTCACACAAATCTATCATTGTATGTTCCTTACACAATGGTCACCCAAATAAATAGCTATATATCCATAAACCAAGCTAATGAGATAATAAAGTCACTTTTAGATGTGCGCCATTGTATTAGCTGCACAATAACAGAACCCTCCGCACTTCATAAGAATGAGAGTGAAAACATCATAACATGGGTGTAAGTAATGGAGGATGGTGGGAAATAAAAACTTTATTCCAGGACATGTGTGTGTTTTTGGTGTTACATATAGCTTTATGGACATGTTCTGGGTTTGAATGTTCATTGTATCAGCCAATTTTCCCAACAACAAAAAACTATCACAAAATAAAAGGGAATTATAGAGAAAGTGTGTTCTTAGATAGTCCTGCATAGAGAAGGGTTAAAAACATGAATATTAGTTGATATTATCCCTTCTCAAAATGTAGTAACATATAAAGAGAATATTTCCATTCTCTGTGAGGTGCAGCAGCTCCTGTGTGCAGCAAATGCTCCCTGCAGCCTGATGGCTAAGAATCTGGATTGGGGGGGGGGGGGGTTAATTTCAGAGGGCTGTATCTCTGACTCTGTGACACATAGAACCTCACTTCTTTTTTCCAATGAAAGAAGAGAGTCTCCTCTTTTATATGAATATGTGCTTCTACGTTTTAGGAAAATGGAGATAATAACTGTTGAGCTGCCGTTGGGAGTGATTTTTATATATAAAAATGGCACCCGATATTCTCACTTTAAACCTGAATATCTCTGGATCCATTACACCTAGAAACAAAATTCAAGATTCATTTGAAAGAAGAGATTCTCCCCTTGCAGGGGGCCCTGGGCAATTGCCACCTTTGCCTACCCATAGCGCCGGCCCTGCCGGAACTGTATATTTTATCATTGTAACCCCAGCCAGAATTTTTTTGGTCTTTGTGACAATTAGATTTTTAAAATGTTGGATTGTCATAAAACCAGGAGTAACAAATATTAATAACAGACACCTGTGATAACTGTTATAGCTGATTATTGTAGCCTAGGGATAAAGTACAGTAATACAGAATATCCAGAGGGCCGTTTGTAAATAGGGGTCGTCTGCAAGTCGGGTGTTCGTAAATAGGGGACCATCTGTATATGCTTTCATAGCATGCATTTAGAATGTAACGTGTGAATGCATCCTATTCCATAGTGCAAAACCGACTGAAACCAAGAACACCCCCATTTTACAGTGGTTGGGTCCCACTGCCAACTCTGACTGTGGCAATAGCTGGAAGCAACCATTAACAGGTGGGTGTGAATGTGCTTCATTCAGAGACTAAATTGGAAAAGAAAAACACCTCAAAATATGGATATTGTATTATTAATGATAATGGCTAAGGGGATTACAGGTGGACACTGATGTTATAATGTTCTAGTATGGCGGTGTTGTGTTTGATGATGACGCAGGCCGCCATCGCTCCTTCTCTCTACGTCACACCCCTCAAACGTTAGATTTGAAATTGTCCGGTTTGTGCCGCCGCTGCCTCAGCGCCGCGTCAGCCAATCAGGAGCCGGAGATTTTCCCGCGGGCAGCTGCGAAGGGGTGGGCGTGCCGTGTGTCTCTGGTGGGCGTCTCTGTTCGGATGAGGGGGAGGGGCTTGTCGCCGCCGTGTGCCCTGTCTCTCTCTCTCGGTCTCCCTCCATTGATTGCCAGCCAGGAGCCGCGCTCACCTCAGCCCCGCACGTCAGGAAGGATGCCACATACAGGTCACTATCCGCTTCTTACTGCGCGCCCGGGGCCGCCCCGCGCGGGTGCCCGTGCCCCGGCCGCCGCCGCTTCTTCACGCTCCCACAGCGGAGGGGAGGGGGGATGTGGGCGGCTGGGCCTCAAACTTGGCGGGATCGTCTATGTGCGTCTATTCCCGAGGTGTAGTGCGGGCCCTGCCACAGACACATCCCCTGCTATGTAGTGTCTGTAACCCCGGGGCCCGCCTGCTGCATTATAAGCCTATAATCTCCAGCCTGTCTGGCGTCTGATATACAGCCTAGACCCCCCAACTACAGACAGGATAATGGGAAAGCTGGGTGACTGCCCCATAGTAACCATTTACCCAGCTTTCCCATTGACAGATGGCTGCGAGGGAGTCCTGGGGGGGCTATGTGGTGTTCAGGGGTGTGAGAAAGCTTGGTGACTGCTCTATACGGTCCCCATAGTAACCATTACCCAGCTTTCCCATTGACAGATGGCTGTGAGGGAGGCCTGGGGGGTGCTATGGATCAGGGTTGAAAAGCTGGTGACTGCTCTATACGGTCCCCATAGTAACCATAACCCAGCTTTCCATTGACAGATGGCTGTGAGGGATCCTGGGGGTGCATGTGTGTGATCAGGGGTGTGAGAAAGCTGGGTCACTGCTCTATACGGTCCCCATAGTAACCATTACCCAGCTTTCCCATTGACAGATGGCTGTGAGGGAGGCCTGGGGGGTGCTATGTGGGGATCAGGGGTTTGAGAAAGCTGGGTCACTGCTCTATACGGTCCCCATAGTAACCATAACCCAGCTTTCTCATTGACAGATGGCTGTGAGGGAGTCCTGGGGGTGCTATGTGGTGATCAGGGGTGTGAGAAAGCTGGGTCACTGCTCTATACGGTCCCCATAGTAACCATTACCCAGCTTTCCCATTGACAGATGAGGGAGGCCTGGGGGTGCTATGTGGGGATCAGGGGTTGAGAAAGCTGGGTCACTGCTCTATAACGGTCCCCATAGTAACATAACCCAGCTTTCTCATTGACAGATGGCTGTGAGGGAGTCCTGGGGGTGCTATGTGGTGATCAGGGGTGTGAGAAAGCTGGGGGGGGGGGGGGGCAGGTTTATGAAGTGATCTGTGGTTAAACCTGGAAGTCCGTGACCAATTGTTGGGTTTTTTGATTGGCTGCTGTGATCACGTGATAGTTTCCAGGATCGGAAGAAGGATTTAAAGGGGGTTTTTGAGGGGGCAAAAAAAATGAACGGCGCAGGTTTTGTCTAAATATGGGAGAAATAAAAGCAGTAGTGTCGGAAGTGATGACGTCTCGTATGATTGGCTCTGCCATCGCTTCCGATCTGCCGGGACCAAAACTCTGGAGACCCGAGACGCATCTGGAGGTGAGAGAACTCTCCAGAGACGTCATTGATTAGGAAAAAAAAAACATAATTTTTTTTTAGTTTTTCTTTATCGTGGAAAACCCCTTTAACGTGTGGTTGCTGTGCTGCGTTCACGTGTTGCGTTTGAAGTACACTGGGGAGGAGCTACGCTTGTACATTTTGGGTTTGGTGAGAAGTAACGCGTGTTTTGGATAGAGATGAGAGGTGCCGATGGTCAGGTTCGGCAGCTGGACCCAGACTTATTTCCTGCTGAACAGCAAATGTCTAGCTGTGGCCAATCATAACCGCTGCTAGGGGCGCCAAATTTAGCGGATTGGCCGTTCGGCAGGACATATGTCTGGGTCAGGAGGCATTGGTTCCGCTCATCTCTAGTTTTGATTTGTTTACCGGCCAAACATGACAGGTTTTGGGAGTCACCATCTCCTCATTGCGTTTCACAAGTCATGTCTACCATAGTGTGTGTGAACGCAGCCTTAAAGGGAACCTGTTGGATGGTTTGGGTCCGCTACATCAGCAGAACATTGTTCAGCAGGTGAGACAGTCTTGGTAGTTTTGGAACTGGATGTTGAGTCTTGGATCCATCTCTGAACGTGCAGAATGTACCCACATGATACTCGGACTCCCCTGCCACCGTGTATAACTGGTAATCATTGCAGAGTCGTCTGGTTGGCTGTGGGTCTCTCAAATCTACTGACAGGTTCCCTTTAATGACCATGCACATCCTAAAAACGCCATGTTGCACTTGATTTGGGCTGAAGAATCTGTCACTGGAAATCCATGTACTTCACCTGAATGTGATTGTTCTGGCAGAAACTTCTGCAGTAATTTCTGCCGTGTCTGAATACAACTCTTGTGAGGTGCAGTACCCAGCTTTGTAGTGTGTGCTGGTTGTCGGGTAGAAATTGAACTTACCCTGCTGGTGACAGTGATGTCATCACACTGCACACAGTGATGTCATACTAGTGACTATGTGAATGTCCTGCTAGTGACAGTGATGTCATCACACTGTACACAGTGATGTCATACTAGTGACTATGTACTGCTCTATACGGTCCCCATAGTAACCATTACCCAGCTTTCCCATTGACAGATGGCTGTGAGGGAGGCCTGGGGGGTGCTATGTGGGGATCAGGGGTTTGAGAAAGCTGGGTCACTGCTCTATACGGTCCCCATAGTAACCATAACCCAGCTTTCTCATTGACAGATGGCTGTGAGGGAGTCCTGGGGGTGCTATGTGGTGATCAGGGGTGTGAGATGGTGGATCATGGAAATCTGTGACAGGAGAAAGGGAGTATAAATCACAAATTACATTTCTGTGTTGGCGCTTTGCGATGAAATAAGTGGGACTTGGTTGTTATTTTGGGCACTCGGTCTCTAAAAGTTTGCCATCACTTCTTACTAACTTCAATATAAGAAAACATTCTTCTCAAGGTTCTGCACAACTTTATATGGAGGTCGCCCCCCCCTCAGCGATGCAAAATACCACCACAATCAGTGTGTGGTGTGGCACAGTCACAACTAGTTATCACAGACAGCGGGACATTCACATAGTCACTAGTATGACATCACTGTGTACAGTGTGATGACATCACTGTCACTAGCAGGACATTCACATAGTCACTAGTATGACATCACTGTACAGTGTGATGACATCACTGTCACTAGACAGGACATTCATCACACTGTACACAGTGATGTCATACTGTGATTATGTGAATGTCCCGCTATCTGTGATAACTAGTTGTGACTGTGCCACACCACACACTGATTGTGGTGGTATTTTGCATCGCTGAAGGGGGTGCGACCTCCATATTAAAGTTGTGCAGAACCTTGAGAAGAATGTTTTCTTATATTGGTTAGTATAGAGCAGTGATGGCAAACCTTTTAGAGACCGAGTGCCCAAACTACAACCAAGTCCCACTTATTTATCGCAAAGCGCCAACACAGAAATGTAATTTGTGATTTATACTCCCTTCTCTGTCACAGATTTCATTGATACCGGCCCCTGAGGACACCAACAAAGCATAAAATAGTCCCAGGTTGAGCTGTCACTTTAAAATAGCTCTGTGCACAGCAAGTCCTGGGCTGTCTGGGACTGCAGGAAGATACCTGGAGTCATGGTAATGGCCTGAGTGCCACAAAGGGCTCTGAGTGCCCTCACCTCTGCAACCAGTGCCATAGGTTAGCCATCACTGATAGAGCATGTCCTGTATTTGGTTAGCTGTGGTGCAGTGTAATGATTCGTTGCACCCCATTTTCTGTGCACTGGCATGGGGCGACTGCAGGGCCTGATTGATGCTGTAAAGGCTAGGCAGTCCTCCTTATTTCTGCTATGAGACGTCTAAGTGACCTGGCAAGGTCGTTGTATAAGATCGACTTAGCTAATCTTTTTTGGGGTAACCTATCTGGTAGAGGACCGAAAAGCTACCAAAAGCATAGATAAATGCCACTAAATACTTGAAAATAAAGGATCAACCCTCCAAAGTATAATCAAATATCATTCTTTATTGAGACATATAAAAACACAAACATCAGAAAACATAAGATCGACTTAGGTGCAGAAACTGTTGTGGTAGGTGTCACCTGACTCGGTTTTGTGCGAGATCTACCACGGGACTCCGTATTGCTGAAGCTTATT
This sequence comes from Engystomops pustulosus, assembly GCA_019512145.1. Lineage (NCBI taxonomy): Eukaryota > Metazoa > Chordata > Amphibia > Anura > Leptodactylidae > Engystomops > Engystomops pustulosus. Next base: position 17,551,625 of record CM033641.1, read on the forward strand.
TAGAGTCTTGGCGGACACTTGCTTTATGGGATCCAATGGCTGATTACCGTCAGCAGTATTGACAATGCAAAATTACAGTGTTGGGTATTGTTCCTGGAGATCCATGTTGTTACACCTCCTGTGTATGATGTTAGTAGCAGCAGGACTATGAAAAATGCATTTATATTTTAGGATTGTTGCTATTGAAGGCACAGCTTTTACTCTTGAAGCTCATGGCTGCTGCCTCAGTCTACACCGGCCTTGTGCTGCCCGGTTCGGTCTTGTGTGTCATTTCTTAACCGTATTAATTCTCCCGTGTTTACGATATAAGTCAATGGGTCATGGAAAAAATTGGTTGGCATTAGAGGGCAGCTGAGAATCGGCACATACTTACCCCCGATTCTGGTTCCTTCTGTGATCCGGTACTTCGGGTTTTCGTGCTTGCACTCCGCCAAAGATCTGGGGAGTCACGGGATCTGCTTCAGTAGTTTTCTGGGACCCAAAGTAATGTCCCCTGATAAATGGAAGTGACTAAGGCCTCTCATTGGCTGATGCGGGTCCCATGACTGCCTAGAACTTCCAAGAGGACACCAACCCTAAAAGTACCAGGTATACCGTACCCCTTTTTGTTGTTGTTGATGCCCGACTTTGGCTGAAACCAGAACTTAGAGGAAAACTACCATCAAAATCACAATGATAAACCAGGGACATTACTCATAGATCCAGGCCCCGTGACTGTGGTAATCTTCTTATTTTTGTTATCTACGCCCTCTTTCCTTCTAAAATCGGCTATTATAATTCTGCTAATGAGCCAGAAGGGCTCCTGGAGAGTGTTACCAAAGCACCTCCGTGCTACAGCATCACAGGCTGTTACACTGTGCAAGGAACAGAGGAGGCCATGGATAGCAAATATAAGAAGATTCCCACAGTGTTTAGTAACAATATTACTCAGCGGTGAGGGAGCACCAGTCCCTTCTCTGCTGTTTGGTTCTCTTAGTTTGGGAGAATGTCATGATTCCCTATGGAAGTTTATCTGGCTTCCTAATCTCTTCCTCACTGTCCTAGTGTTGTAGTGATAATGGCAGCACATGTCAGCAGTGGGGTCATGGCTTGTTGCATCCTCACGCTGGGGTGAGATATGACCCTGTATACTTGTGTCCTGTGCTCGGTACGTCTGTGGGGGGTGCCGTATCACACAGGTTTTAGTACTGGAGTCTTGGTGTAAAGCATATGTGAATAATAACTTGAGACGCCCGGAGCAGGGTGTAATCTCGCTGAATGACTGGCACCTCGGGCCTGTGTTCCTCCAGGAGTCTCGGGCTTCTGCAAACAATACACTGAGCTGTAGAAGTCAGCGTGTTCTAACCCTTTACTATCCAACCAGATGGTTGCACTTTATATCGGATGAATTTTAGATCTGTAGTATTCGGATACCTTGTCTCCTTGCATTCCTGTAAAATACACAGGAGCAGATGCCTGGAAGTCCTTGTCGGGGTGAAAGTTGATCAGCTTATTAGTCATGCTGGCTGCAGGGCAGTCCTGCTCCCATTGGGGGGGCTTCAGGGGAAAGGCTTAGTTGGGTCTCAGTGATTTCGGATTACACGGGTGTGTTGCATGATGGGAGAGCAGGAGAAGGGGCCTAATCCTTTTTTCCTGTGACTCAGGAGTAGTCATTCATTTGTGAAGGGGCATAGGAGGGGGTCTGGTTATTAAGGACATGTGTATTATAACTTGCTTTATGCCTGACAGTATAGTTATTGTAACTGGGAAGAATCTCTGTGTTATTTCGGGGTACATGTATATGGCGGCATGTTATATCTTGCCTGGAGTCTATGGGTGCATACGCATCGAATTTTGTTCATTGAATCAATTGAGTATATAAGACAGGTCTGTATTCAGTACACGGTGAGCCCAGACCTGTAGTATGTAACTGTGGCCATACATTTCTCTATCCGCCCACTAGGGGTATTTTGAGGGCCAATCCCTTGACGCAACTTTTTCATGATTGTATGGAAGGTTTGTTAAAGAATATCTTCAGAAATAAGAGGCGCTCAGCAGAGTGGAGTACATGGCAGTATATATGAATGCGCCTTAGTAGCACTTCATTATATTGTGTCGGTGTACAAGGAGCTCTTATGTGGTTACCCGCAGGCCGAGGGCTTTGTTGCCCCTGAAAACTTCTGATTCCGCATCGGAAAATGTATTCACTGTGCAAGTGTGGGACGGCAATCCAGTGTCACTTGTGGGTCTATTTTTGGGTGCGATTATCCAAATCTGCGTTTTATATAAATTGTATTTGATGTGTCCCCGTGTTCTAATGTTCCTCTTTCAGAACATTTTACGTAGTGCAGGAAATCTACTTGGGTAATTGCACTAGAATTTTTGGCTTAGTTTGTTTTCCAATAATTGGTCCTTCTGTCTCACGCCAAAATATTTAATCTTTTGGACCATTTATGGATATATTTCAAGCAAAGCTGTTTCCTGCTATTGGTTGCTTCTGATTTATGGCATGGTGTTATCGTCTTTAAAGGGAACCTGACTTCAGAAATTAACCGAATACCGGTATATTGTCCAGCAGCTGACTTTCCATGTCCCAGTGTGGTGGCATTGTTCAAAAAAATCAACTTTGAAGTGTGATGTAAATTTGTTGTATAAAGTCAAGTAGGTGGAGAGTTTAACACTAGGAGATCTGGTTAGTGATGTCTCTGGATGTAGCGGAGCTCGACTTTGGTGCTAAAACTCCGCCTGTGACTTTATAGTACCAATTTACATCGCACTTCAAAGTCTGGGAGTTTTAGCACCAAAGTCAAGTAATTGATGGTCCTACATCCAGAGATATCACTAACCAGATCTTCTGAAGTCTGATGCACAACGTCAATCACAGAGGAGGAGACGTTCAGAGCTCTTGACCTTGACTTCAGTGTTAAACTCTCCGAATCCTTAACTTTATACAACAAATTTACATTTCACTTCAAAGTATTTATTTATTTATTTTTTTTTTGAAGAGGCCACATTACTTGGGCATGAAAGAAACAAAAACTAGAAGCTGTTGCACTGCCTGACAATATACTAGTAGCGGTTTACTAGGCCAATTGCTGATGACAGGTTCCCTTTAACGAATATCATGCATAATATCCCAGGGACACTTACTCATAGATCCAGGCACGGTGACTGTGGTGATCTTATATCTGTTATCCATACATCTGTGCAAGTGTGTCCGGGGTTGGTGCCTGCACATTCCCAGTAGTTTTGCTCTTTTGAAGCTGTAATAATCAGCAGTAGTTATTATTGTGCATCGTTCACAGAATATATTGCCATGTATCGTTGGACGTATGTGTTGTAAGCTTGTTTTGGCTTTGTATGTGGACAAACGGCAAGTGATGCATTTATAGCACCACCACAGGCGAGGTCAAGAAAGTCTTATTGAAAACGTTGAGAGAGGGATCATGCGTAGGGGTTAGACTGAATTCAGATTTGCAATTACTAGATGGGCAGCAATGCCACCAATGTATATTCTGGCCTCTGATATTGAGGGTATGAAAGGTTCATAGACCGCCTCTGGGCCATACACCAACAGCCGGTCATGTGAGTCCCCCTTATACGCACGGGCTAGCAATGTATATCCGCAATGTAATGAAGGTGTCCATTAGTGTTATCAGCCTTTGATGAAGAGATCTGGTACAGTTTCTGCATCTTTATTACTTTTTTTATGGATTATTCAGTGTTTAACCTGCTGCGACTTAACATTTCTTACAACCCATCAGAAAAGGATACAGAATTGTAACATTTGTTGTGTTTTGACTCAATACAATTGTAGCAAAGCCACAGGTATGGGTCAGATGGGGAACAAAGGTTATTAGATATGCAGGACTATTATAATATAGCCTATTCCATTCAGTGTACTCTCCAGATTAAGGGTTTATAGGGGTCACAAGGTTACAGAGACCTTTGTTGTCTTTAATAGGCCTACCTAAAAGGTGAAGTTACAGGCCAAAAACCTAGCTTTGTCAATATGACAACTCTTCCCGTCCGTCCCCTAAACACAGCGTAGTCCAGATGAGCCGCGTTCATATTATGTCCTGTTAGAAGATTTAGGAAGTTTTGAACACATTTGTCAGACTTTCACACCATTGGTCTGCTTACTTTGTCCTGTTTCTCTTTGTCCTGTCCTCCTGGGTCAAGAAAGCCATTTGTTTAGCTAAATAAATGTTTTAATGTCTAGACCCAACCAAGTTTCAGGTCTAAAGATATTACAGCTTCACTATATTGGTATTGCATGAATGGGAAGTTTAGCTTATCAGCTATAATGGGTACATCACCCAGAACCCCCCACAGTTATGTTCCCTCCCTGGCCTGGGCCGCTACTGTTCTCACAACGCTGATTGACGAGTGAGTACTAGACACTGGTGATCTGATATTCATGACCTGTCCTATGCGGTGTTTATCGGTCTATATATAGGATGTCATCTGTGGTTGATCCTCATTCACACTGCTATCGCCATCTCTGCCTTGTAGAGGATACCTCCATAGAATATGTCACATAGGGATTGTTCTGTATCGGCTTCGAATCTCAAGACTATTTCTGTTGGCTATGCAGTCATAGAAATTGTCACAACTACTCCCCTCATCCTCTTATGTCACTATCCCCTTTCTAGGGTAGAGCAGGCAGACATGCCCAGCCCGTTCATGTAAATGATTTTGATGAATGTGACGCCCCTGAGAAGTCGTAGAAGCAGCGATTTGCGCGGTTTAGTCACGCCGTATGTTATGTTTTGTGGCTGATAGATGTAGGTAGTGATGGCAGCTCCTTTGTATGCCCGGCGTGCCATCCAGTGACTCACTGCTAGCGATGTTCCTCTGCTGTGGAAACATTTTGTAAACTATCTCAGCGCGTTTACATCCCATCTATATTAATAGCTCACAAAATATTTTGCACATAATAATTCACTGCGAAAAGCGATCCAGTACCCTCCTGTCAGTATCGGGTCCGCTGCTCCTCCCAGGCTGTGCGTATTCTGCGGCGCCAGCGTTATGAGCTGGGTTGTTTTTTTTTTGGCTAATGTGAATTTGCATTTGATTATTTGTGTCTTTTATGTGGAGCTTTAATCAGGAGTCTGCATTACATTATCTCCGCCGTAGTGATCCTAATTGTGCGGCCGCTTCTCCTCGGCTCGGTTTTCCCTGTAGTCAGCCATATTGCAGCTTTCTAGACGTAGAGGTAGAATTCCCTAAAATGATGTGGCTGCAGGCTGGGCTTGTTTAGGTTTTGGTTGTGACGTGGACATTTTAATCAGTAGGTGACAAATGTCAAGTAATCCTCCCATTTTTATATGTATATACACGTTGTGTTTGAGGGTTTTCTGCAGCTTAAAGCCATTTTGGGTCTTAAAGGAATCCTCCATCCAGGCAAAAAAAAATGGTGTGCGTTAGTAGTCCTGGTCCCCCTGTTCTGCTCTGGAAGACCCTATGATCTATTCACCTTATTCATTGCATCTGTCTCAGTAGGGAGTGACACTATAGGGGAGGGGGTTAATGCAACAGGGGGAAATTGTATGTCGATTATTCATGTTGTCACATATGTTTGCATTGTGGGTGGAGGGTCACTTGAATCATGGTAAATGTCACAGCCTTCAGCTGGCCATGTGTTGGGGGTGCAGATCCCCTTGTCTTTCTGAGACCTGGCCAGACGCAGCATAGGGATACAAATCAGATTGTTGCAGTTACTCCACAGTGATCACGAGAACAGGGGTCCTGCTCTCGCTTACTGATGGAGCAGCAGGTTGTCAGAAATTGCCGAGCACGAGGCTTGTGTATCTCTGCGGTTCTCTTGAACAGATACCCTTGAGCACTGTGTTCATAAATTCTGGCATTCCTGAATGCTTGACCGGCCGTCCCATTCGATTTAATTAGAACGTTGTGAATGTTACTATAATTGAGACGTTTAAAGGGTCACATGTGTTCTCTAGGGGAGCCCCTCTTCACCTCCCTACCTCACAGGAGCTGCCATGATGCAACCACCTGTGTTAGGATTTTATTGCTGGGAACTACAGAGCCTCAGGGGATCTGTGAGTAAGGCCCCATTTTCTCACACACATATATAGTGGCTTGTTGCACCTAGTACACGGCCGCCATAGAAGTGGATTGTGCACAGCATGGTACGGTGAGCACATGCCGTCGCTGGAAAAAAGATAGAGCTTGCTTTATCTTTTGCCGGACGTACGTTTTGGCAGCACGTCTCCCTCTCTCCCGGGAAACGTCTGGACGTAGCATATGTTTGTGTATGTGGAAGCAGCCTAAGTTAGTGGGGAATTCCCCTGTTTTGGGGGTTACAGTTGAGAACCTTCTACTATTGGAACAAAGAAAAGCATGTTTTAGGTTACTTCTGATTAGGTTTTGCCTTTTGTTTTCCAGTGGCTTGAGGCTGGACAACTACTTGAAGTTCTGTATAGAAGATAACAGAATTGAGCACAATGAAGCAAGTTCCTCACATCATTCCCAATCCGGCTGTGAAGCCCTCGCCTCCAGAAGTGAGCCGTGAGTGCTCGGTTTTCCTAGGCAGGGCACAGATTTCCACTACCATACAAGAGGGGGTTATACAGAAGCTTAACGGCCACGATGCATTACCTTTCCTTCCGACGGACAAACTGAAGGATCTGACGTCTCGGGTGTTCAACGGGGAATCGGGAGCTCAAGAAGCCAAAGTGCGCATTGACGCCCCTGAAATTCAAGGAATTGAGACCCCTCCCAACACAACGCCAACCAAGAACGGATCCCCAGAGATAAAGCTCAAAATCACCAAGACCTACATGAATGGGAAACCCCTGTTCGAATCTTCTATATGTGGCGAACAAGGGGAAGAAGCTCCAAAACCCCAGGAGCCTGAGACTAAGGGGAAAAGAGGAAGGAAGAGGAAAAGTATAAAGTTTGAGGCAAATGAGGAAATGAAACTGAGTGATGAAAACCTGGAGAAGTCGAGCCCTGAAGAATCCCCTCAAGAAAAGGTAATTTGGATTTTATTATTGTAAAATTCCTTCTCTGGGGGCACGACTAGCCATAAAGTGGATGTTGTCAGATACTGGTTACAACATAACTGTTTCACATGAATTTCCATATAACTTTTAATGCTAATGAAACTAATAACTCGCAAATTGCATATTGTAGCAGCAGCGATGAGTGGGTGGTCTTTCGTGTGTAAAAACACTGCTCCACATGCCTGTGGTTTATCCACTTCTGTGGGACAGAAGGAAATAGATGTGAATACTGTGCTGGACACTTGTTGGCCTCTACCAATCTATTCTCTAAAATCAAAATGAAGGAAGCAGGGAATGGAAGGCAGGACAGCGTTCGTGTCATAATGGCTGCCTGCTATTCACTATGAAACGGAAGAAAATGGCTTGGTGTCCTGTAGGGGAAAATGTAGTATTACCAAGGGCATATGTGCATTACCTTGTGTATTTGGATGGGTAAAAGTAATGATGCATTTAGTGTCCCAGGGAATCGGCTCTTAAAAGCGTTATCCAGTGACCGGTTAGCCCCCATCGTCAGGATATGCAATAACTGAACATCGAGCTGATTGTCCCTGCACAATGTTTGCACAGGACAAGGTGCGCTTGTTAGTCTTATTGTAATTTTCTTTTCTTCCCACAGTCTGCTCAGGCTTTAGACCCCTCCAATCCCCCAGAACATGAAGAAACCAAATTCTCAGTTGGTGACCTGGTGTGGTCCAAAGTGTCGGGCTATCCATGGTGGCCGTGTATGGTGACATCTGATCCTATTCTTCACAGCCACACCAAGATGAAAGGTACAATTCAATATTCCCTAAATGTTTGTTTGGGTCCGTTATGTCCCATAGCCTATTCATGGGGAAAAGGAGCTGGACTGTCATTTACTATAATAGGACAACTTGTACAGGAACAATAGGGAGGACATTGTCCGTTTAGGTTTATGTTCACAGTGTTCAGACCCGCAACAATGTCTTTAAGCTTCCAGTTACTTTTAACTAATATTTTATGATTAGTATGTATAAATAGCTGGTATAGACTTCGTTAGGTCAGTCACTGTAACTGACCCAATGTTAGATCGGCGAATACGGTTGCCCTTGAGGCGATTTAGCTGTTGTGGAGAGTATTGTAAGCAAAATGCTCTTTGGAACAGTCTTATCTATGACAACCCATAGGTAGCCACCTAGTAATGGCCAAATAGTTATAGTCAGATTGTGCTCTTTATCCGTATGGGAGACAATTTTTTTTGATGCTCTCCTATGGGTCAGACTTTGACTTACAAGTTATCTACCAATAGGCAGGACAAGATGAGAGTTGATCTGACTACTTCTCAACGTGCCGGATCCCTAGCCCTATCCTGACACAGACTAAATTTGCTGCCCATGCCCACAAATTACATTCCCCATTCAATGACGTGAGGGTTGACGTATCACGTCACTACACCAGATGATATTCACACTGGGCACGCCATCCGTTGCACTGTTTCTGTTTTATACCTTTTATGAATGATTTGTATGTGACCTTTACATACTTTTAATTCTTTAGGGCAAAAAAAGAGCATCCGTCAATACCATGTGCAATTTTTTGGCAATGCACCCGAGAGAGCTTGGATATTTGAGAAGAGTTTAGTGCCATTCAAAGGAGAACATGAGTATGATCACCTCTGCCAAGAGAGCGCAAAACAAGCGCCCAAAGCTGAAAAGCTCAAGGTGCGTCACTATCCGCTCGGGCATCCGCAAACCTCTTTTTACAAGTAAACTCCTCCTTAACACTTCTTTTTGTCTTTGCAGCTTCTGAAGCCAATAACTGGGAAACTTAAAACCCAATGGGATGTAGGTATGGAGCAAGTGAAGGAAGCCATATCCATGTCCAGAGAGGAGAGGAAGGAGAAATTTACTTTTATATACATCAAGGACCGTCCCCATCTTAATCCTAAAGTAGGTGGGGAAGTGGATATCCCTGTGGAGTCCTTTGAGGAGGATGAAGAGGATGAGCCCCCTGAGAGCCCCAAGAAAGAAGGTGAGGTGCCCAGCAAGAGGAGGAGGGTGTCCAGGCAGTCATCTTCTAGCTGTCAAGACACTGACCCCGATTGGAAAACCACTACAAGCTCAGAGTCGAAAGGTGGCATAACGTCGCCGCCGCCGAAAAGGAAATCTGGAGGGCATAACTCAAGAGGCCGAAAGGGAGACGCTGTGAACCAGTTCCTGGTGTTCTGCCAGAAGCACAAAGATGAGGTTGGTCATTAAAATTTTGCTTACATTGTCACGAGTAAGGCCAGATCAGTCTCCATAGAAGTCAATTGTTCATTGGAATGGTACGGTTAGCACACAATGGCCCAAATTTATGAAAATAGGTGTAAATTGCCTTAGTGCAGCGCGCCAGATAATCCAGTAGTTGCATGCTCTTCGTTATTCAGGTCCATTTGCAGGATGTGCACACAGTTGCACCTTTTTGTTGGTTTCTTGATGCACTTCATGCAGTTGTGACATAACTGTGTTGGAGCTTAGTATTAAATGTGGCGTAAACTCCGACTGAGCATTACCACGCCTCTTTAGGTGCACAGATTTCAAGCGTGTAAGACAAAGTGCAGTTGTGACACAAAAGTGGCGTAAATACTTTATACATGTGCAAGATATTTTTTTTTTGTGCAAACTTAGTGCTGATTCACACGAATGTGTGCAGCCAGTGTAAATGTGCTGTATGGTGGCGCGATCCCACAGGCTGCACACAGAGTATGGAAGTCCCTGCATTATATAGAAACATAGTGCAAAGACGTTCCCTCTGCTGACTGAACATCCGCACTAGAACTATATTACCGTATATACTCGAGTATAAGCAGAGACCCCTTATTTTACCACCAAAAATTGGGAAAAACCTATTGACTCGAGTATAAGCCGAGGGTGGGAAATGCATTGGTCACAGACCCAGCCAAGTATATAGCCAGCCTGCCCCCCAGTAGTATACAGCCCAGCCCAGAATTTAAAAAAAACAAAAACTTATTTACTCACCCTCCGGTGGCCCCGATGCGCAGCGCTGCTCCCCCGATGTCATCGCGGCTCCTCTTCTTGCTTGCCGAGTCAATACATGAATAAATATAGCACAGGTATATGATGATATATCTTTGCCAATGTCTCATTGCGCTATGACAAAGACTGGCAGTGAACTTCAACCTAAACCTACTTTAAAAAAACAAGTGATTCTCTCATCCTACCACACTACAACTTCTGTTAGCTGAAATGGGAGCCTGTCTGGTGTAAAGAGCCAAAATATGTATATATGATGGAAAATATGTGGCACTCACATGCACATTTCTCTATGTACCAAATGGAACTGTTCTTGTTGAACCCCCTGGCTCCTCGGCAGACGCAGGGTTAGAAATGCGGGGTGTGAATACATTTAAACCCAGCGATGCCGGGAGGTGCTCAAGTGGTGGCGGCCTGAGTGCCCCCGACTAGTTTACATATTTTTTTAAAAACTTGTGCTGTTTCTTTATACACCAAGAACAGTTTAATCCATAAATAAAAGTGCACATAAGTGCCGCACATGTATCATCAGCTAAAATGATAGATGTCCGTTAAGTTATATAGAAAATTAAAGGAAGGCAACTCTAAACAGCACCCGAACTGAAAACTTTGGGGCTACTATAAAATATGTCCTTGGTATCCAAAAGAGAAAAGGGTTATTAATTGGTAAATACTTGGTTTTATAAGTTATATTGTATTATAAGAGAAGTTAACTGTAAAGCAAAATGTCATATAATAAAACTTACATTGGTTACCGTACATACTTGAGTATAAACCGAGGCCCCTAATTTTACAACAAATGGCTGGGAAAACGTATTAACTTGAGTATAAGCCTTATGTGGGAACTGCATTGGTCACAGCCTCGCCCAGTAATGAAATGCCCCATGCATCTCCTATTAATAAAATGCCCTGCAGCAGCCCCCTATAAATGAAGTACTCTGCAGCCCCCTATTAAGGAAATGCTCTGCAGCCCCATAATGAGATGCTCTACAACCCCCACCCCCCCAACCTTGTTCATAGACATCATGCACCACATGAACCCTTGTTTCATCCTAGTTAAAGGCCTTATCATTTAAAAGACGGGTAAAACCATTGGTCATCTTTTGGTGTATTTTATTCTACTATAAAACATGTAATTTGGATTGTAAACAAATTCTTTTTGTAGAAATTCCCAGAATTCCAGTGCAAACTTGTAAAAATTTGTGTGACTACTTTTCATATACATTATATATAGTTAGTGATTGTTTGGGTTTTATACACATGTTTATTTCAGACTATGTAGTTGTGATTTATCTGTTTTCCCTGGTCACTGTGGGGGCAAATGTCTGGGGCGCAGCTTTACTGGATCTGATTAGACCCAGCATCTCTGCCTAACCCTAGCAGACCTGTCTATACAGAGGACAGCAGCATGTCACTGCATGGTGCTGCTTCTGGGCTATGCACTGAAGAAAGGAGCAGGCAGAAGCTGTAATAAACTGCTTTTACCTTCCTGCTATGGTCTCTGGTTGTCTCCCAAAAGTGCAACAAGGTCAAAAGACGTCCCTGCAGATTTGGGAGCTGTACCGCCGGCAGCCTGGATAAAGGAGTCTGTAAATCAAACGTGGTGTATATAGTGCCAAGGTTATCTGTCTGTCTTAAGATGTGTAGCATTGCATTGAAATTGAAAAACTTTCTCTTCCCCCTCCAGGTAATAAGTGAACACCCTGACGCTTCCAGTGAAGAGATCGAAGAGTTACTCGAGTCGCAATGGAACATGCTCAGCGATAAACAAAAAGCCCGCTATAATACAAAGTTTGCCATAATCACCTCGCCCAAATCTGAAGAAGACTCTGGTAAAGCTGATACTGCACTGTACTCTAAGGCATTTAAATAGCTTTCATGCTGCTTCTCTGGGAGCAAAAAACCTTTCTACTAATCCCTTTTACTATACATATATATATATATATCTATAGGCCATTGTTTTGTATGTTCCACGTAGACGCAGTGACCTATCCTCCTCTTTTATCGGTTTACATATAACACACAGATGTAGAGAGTCTATTTTATAGCAATGATGATGATAAAGGAAATGCCGACGTCCCTGGGTTTACGTTTGACCACCATATTGGAAGCGTCTCTCTACTAGTGGCCAAGCGTGGTCTTCAGTCAATTCCTCTTCAGTCCTTACTGAGGGTCTATAGACAAGTTGCCGTATTGGGCACAGTTTTGTAGAACTGTGATATGATCGCAATGTAATAGATCCTTATTGAAGCAGTAATGGTTTCCTATACATGTACCATCACTCTCTGCAGCTATATACCCTCCCACCACCACTAATATAACACTTATGTTTACTGCAATCGCTATTTTCTTAGGTATACATCATCTCTTTTTAAGGTCTTATGAATGTTGAGTGCAATGCCTATCCACAGGGCTTTAATTTAAAGGGGCGGTTTGCAGATTTTATTTTAAAACGTATATTTGCCTGTGGATAGCCAAAAAAAAATCCAACTATACAGGAACCAAAATTGTTTATGGTTCCTTTTGTTCTGCCTAAAATCATATGTATTGAAAGCAAGGAAAAAATAAATCTTGCTTCTTTCCTCCACATATAGCGCCACACTAGTCCACAGGTTGTGGGTGATACTGCAGCTCAGCCCCAATCATTTGTGTTTGAGTTGAGCAGTAATACCAGACTCACACCAGAGATCTAATTGTATTATTTCTATCCATAGACAATTGTATATTTTATAAATGAAATCCTGCAAGGAAAAAAAAAAAAAAACCCAAAACGAGTGCAACTGGAATATGACAGAATAGAAGCTGCAGAACATTGGTGACAAAGTTTACATATCTGATTCTCTAGTGCAGTAAAGTTGGATGAAGAGTCACATGGGTTTACAGAAGGAGATACCATAAAAGTCTGACCGGAGGCGGGTCACAGCGCCTCGATTGAGAGGTGACTCAGGAATTTCAATGTAGAGGGGTCTCGCGTGCGTAGCCACACCCACCCTCCTGTCACACAGTTATGGTATATAGTGGGAGAACCCTCTTGGCACTCTGACTATTGCTTCAGATACATGGGGGGCTTTTTTGGCATACATTTTACCCTTTTATACTGCAGTCTTTTGTCACCTGTAAAGTATAAAATGCTGATATAACAGTATCCCGTTAATGTAAAGAAGTCTTTGGCTCTCCTTAGTGGAAAGAAAAACCTAGGATTACCCAGGTAAACCTAGGAAAGCATCGCACACTTTGCTGTTGTTGGTCTTTTTTTGTTTGTTTGTTTAAACCCCCTTATCGCTGGAGAATTGATTGTCATGGAATAATTGCAACCCGCTTAGATTGGGGGGAACAATCCAAGCCAAAAAAAAACCCACCTTCTGTATCCTTCAAGGTCCAACACCGAAGACCACGGGAGAAGTCAAGCGCAACGTATTCCAAGAGCAGCCGGAGAGGAGACCAAGATCAAGAAGTAATTGAAAAAAATTTCATGTTGTGTCCGGTCATTTCTGATAACGTCCTAAAACTCACAATGGAATTATATATTTTTTTTTATTATTATTATTTTTTTTTTTTAGGCAAGAAACTTTTAAGTGTAGAAATGGGGTAATTTTTTTTTTTTTTTTTTCCTCCCCCTCTTTAAACCTTAAAAAAAAAAAAGTGACATGTACCCCACAGCTGCATGTAACCAGGCCTTGTCATGCAGCGTTTCTATCCATTTACCCCTCCTGCCAGATACAAGGTAGACTCTACCCCCTTCTGTCTAAATATTGGGCAGCGTCCCGTGCCTAGGAGCTGACTCTCCCTATGAAGAGACTGCTTGTAAATAACTTTTTATCGTGGTTCTGTCCCCCTCCCCTTCCTTCTTCGTTGTGCAGTCACACATTGTATGGGCACAGTGGTTCCTCCTAATACTTAATGGTAAACCTGTTCATCCTAATAAAGGAGTCATTTCATCTGTTCTTCTTACATGGAGTAACTATAGTGGTTGTTGCAACTTGCTAGCCGTGTCAGATTCCGAGATCCTTCTACTACTCCTCTTTTTGTGTGCTGGGGGGGGCACCCACTTTTCCGGTGTATTATCCGAGTCGCATGTTACCGAGTCGCGCTAACAACGTGACAACGGAAGGAAAACTGTGATTATTTATATGCTGTGCGTCCTGATGCTTTTCAATTTCTTAAAGGTAAATGGTTGACATGAGCCAGCAATAAATAAAACAATTGACCTTTTACTATGGCTTTTGGTCAAGTCCTGTCTTTGTGCACACTACACATACATATGACTAGCTGCGGATGTGGGATATCCTGGGGGAGGGGGGAGGACCACATTACTGGATGAAGTCTCAGACCTAAGACACTTTGTACGGAGTCAGGCAGATTGCACTCTCCATTAGATTGTATGTAGCAATAATCGCCCCATTAGTATGGAGTAGTAGTACAGAGTCCTAGGGACTCTCAAGAAATAAAGGGGTTTTGTGAAATTCATCGAGTGCTGTGGTTTTTCCTTACTGTGTGTGCTAAATTGGATTCTCCCAACGTAAAAGGGAGCCTATGAGGTCCAAAATGCCTCTCAAAGCAATCTTGGTGCAAGAACTAGTTTCTAGTCCTCTTTGAAGTGCACTGGGGGCGGACCTGATTTTCCTACGAGCCGTAATGTTTATAGGGCAGGTATTTCAGAGGAGCCCCAATTCAGCCCTGCCCCTCTGGCACTTTGTAATTGATTTGCGTATTTGAAAAGCCCAGAATATCTCTGCAGGTCTATTTCTGCTCCTGTTTGGGAGGCATTTCGGATATGACAGGCTCCTTCTGTTATTTAACGTATGATCCAGTTAGCTCCACCACAAGGGATTTGAGTAACTTGTTGAGACCACGTTCCTGTGTGCTGCTTTAGCCCTGTTGGTGGTGCTTTGGAGGCCCCCTGATTGCCTAAGTGTATTACATAGATGGGCCTGGTACTGTATACCACAAGGAATGTTATGGGTCCCATTGGTTTATACATTTATAGCGTTTCTTATAATAATAGAGGAAAGCACAATGCAAATTTCTCCAATATTTTTGAGGGATGCAAATGTACAGTAAAGCAGACTAGGAGGGGGACGGGATATAAGCGCAGGGACAAGTGCTGCTGTCTCTTATTTCCATATGTGCAAATCTGGGCTTAGGCATAGCATTGTTATATAAGGGCTAGCCAGGCGAGCCCATCTTATTCCTGGGTTTTTTCACACACATTTCACAACCTCCCCCCAAAGGTAGATTGCGTGGAAATACACGAAACCACGTAGAGGCGGAGGACAACGCGCACGATGATGAAGACGTCGACGCTCCTAAGAAGAGGCTCAGGACCCCAAACCAGAAGGTAACGACTTTCCATGTGCTGTAGTTTTCTACTAACACGGTAGCCAGTGCCTAGATCTAACCCTGCTGCCTGGCAGCAAAAGCCTAAATAGTGAGAATAAACCACTTGGATCAAATATTTGTGCAAAGAGAGAATGGACTTATCAATTTTAGGTTGGTACATACATGATTTATCCCATAATGGCGACCTTTGATATTTGCTCACTACAAACAGTGAAAGAATGTCTCCATAGCTGGTGGATCACACAAAGCGTCAGGTCTGTCCTGTCACTCTATCATTCTGACATCTATGTGTTTGCAAACGTATCTACTCTGCTTCAGTGTCATGTGACCAAATAACATCACTTCCACCTCAGAGTTCACAGAATACACTATACTGGTAAAGGGAAACCATAGAAATTTGGAACAGAAAGACTTTCATCCAGAAACTGCACCACCCCTCCGCTGGATGTATGAGGTATTGCAGCTAAGCTCCACTGAAGTAGATGGGGCTGAGCTCTTATACCTGGTCATGTCTGCGGAGGGGAGCGTGTATGGGGAAGCAAAAGTTGTATGTACATGACTATGGCATTAGCTGAGTGGTCCTGCAACTTAGTCCCATCAGTTTACAATAGCAGACGTGACCGATACATAGAGGAAAACAAAAATGGTGATGCAACAAGCCGCCTACAGCAGCCCTAGAGCGCTCTAACATTGCTGGAAAACAAACGACATATAACCCGTCTAGCTCCAGTGTGTATGTGTGTAACCTTACTGCAAGACCAGATGTGTGTAGGGGGCTCATGATGGTTTCACAAGAAGCGAGTCACTTTTATTGCATATTAATCCATTTAAAAAGGCATCTAAACTTATGCAAAGTTTTCCACACTTTGAGCTGTGTGCAGGATGGTGTGATACGATGAGTGAAGGTGTGTTCTCAATGACACTCCACTCCTACATCATGTTACGTACATGTCTTATGCTCCGGGTTTGTAGAAGGGACATCCTTACTTCCCGGATGGGAAAGTAACACAACAATCCTATTTACATTAGAACTGCACACTTTGGGCAAAAAAACCTGCAAGAAACCCATTTTTTTTAAATGTTATTTAACACATCCCCCTCATCCACTATAGAAATCACTAAAATGCAAATATATATTCACTGAATTCTGATAGGTAAAGTCTTTTTCTTCTCTTTTTCTGTTCTACATATGTAAGACCTTTAATTTTCAATGCACTCCAGACGTGTAAGCCCCTAATTATTAATAAGCACATCATAGATTTCTTTAAAAAAAATGTTTTATTTTCTCAGTATTGCCTAGGATTATAGCTTTTTTCCTTCCCTGCAATAGGAGTGAAGCTGTAATACTATCACAGTGTGGGCTGCGCGTGCACGGCACAATATTATAGCTGTATTTTGCACAGCTTACATAGGCAGTCACCTGACTTGTGTATAACACCCCCCTCCCCTGTACATGATGCTGCAGACGTCCTGCGTCATATCACTTCCTGCTCTCACACGCCATGCGTAGCTTGTGGCTGCTCTTCTGCAGGATGTCCACTAGATGGCAGTCAAGGTCTGCTAGTCAGAATATTGGACCAATTTATTCCTACAACCTCCCCCCTCCAGTGATTTACATGTAATAATCCTGCTGTGTGTACCCACTTCATGCACATCTAGATTATACAGAAATATGAAATGCCTTATGTTTGGCAAGGATTTGTTTGCATAGATTTCCGTGCTTTCGTCTAATTTTATCATTGACTTTTTATTTTATTTTATTTTTTTACTTTTCTCTCCACTCTAGCAAATGGAAAGCAGTAACGAAAAGTCCTTCAAGCACTGTAGAGCCAGAGAGAGCGCGCCTGTTAGATCACAGTCAGGTAATATTACTATATATATATATATCTATATCTATATCTCCTGTGCCCGCACCCATCATCACTTTTTAACTTTACAATTGTCTTGCAAGATCATCAGGGTAGCAGCTTAAAATAAGAGTAACAAGAGCAAAGCAAATGTGTAGCCTCTGTTCAGTGGGTGCTGACACCCAACCTTTTGTCCAGACGCTATACAGTTTTTATTAACACCTCGAACAGAGATGAGGGCAGATATCTCAGTCTCTCCAACTTCTCAGATATGGATGGCTAAGCCTAAGGGATTGACCATCGCTATAAAACGCATGGACAATCCCTTTAAAGAGGTTTCATTGCACATTAAAAATTATTTCATGTAATCTCATTTGAGTGCATTACATTCGTTTCATTTGTATATAGGAATAAAATTCTCCCCATAGGATATTGTGTATCAATAAAAAAACTCAGGACCAATCCAATCCTTAATGCATGTACATGTACAAGTATACTGCAGTGGACACCACTGGTGCCACAGGATTCACATTGATCACATTTAAGCCTCATTTAGTGTAGACTTTGTACTGTTTTAAGCTGTAGAGAGCAGAGGAGTGAAGCAATTGGGCCATACCCTTTTCAGGCTGAGTATATTTGAGGGTGAGCTTTTAAGAATACGATTTCTCCATCAGAAACCATGTTGCCATCATGTCTGACATGCTCACCCTCAAATATACAGGCAATCCCTGACTTAAGGACACCCAACTTACAGACCCTCTCCAGTTATAAATCCTGCAGAACATATCTTGTGTACCTAACCCTGGGACTTCCTGCACTTGGTTAGCCCCAGAAGTGTGTAACCTGATTTCTTCACTCGTAAGCCTCATTTGGACATTGATCACAATTAACTCCCATCTACTAATATAAACGTAAGCAATTATTACATCCACTTTCTGATGACTTGATCATACCCAGTTTCCTAATTGTTGTAGTACCCAATAGTAAAGGCTTTGTTATTCCGGCAGTGCACAACCTCTCCGATGCCTGTAAGCCACTGAAGAAGAGGATCCGTAATTCTGATGTGGCCTCAGTCCCGCTGGCTGTGAGCAAGAGTTCATCTCCTGTGTCCATGATGGAGAACGAGGTACAAACACTTCTGTAGTTTTGATGTGGTTGAACGAATTTCTCTTGCATAGTGTACGCACCATATAAAGACTACTGCGAGTCAGTTTTCTCTGATTTTGTGCAAAAGTCAAGTTGAAGGTAGCATCCCGGTCATTGCAATGCTTTAATGTTATAGCATCCCTATTGATAGCGGGAGATGACAAATTTCGGCTTAAGGCTGTGGCTACATAGTCCCATGATCAGACTATAGTCAGACATTGCTAATATAAAGTATAAAGGTTTATTATTGTAACAGTGTGCATAGGAGGACCTGTCAGAGTGAATTGGAACCCTAAACCACCCACAGGTCCTTGTAGACTCGTGAGTTAGTGTCCCAAAATGCCCTTTAACTAGTCCTCTTATGCCCACTGTTACAATAATAAACCTTTATACTTGCCTTCGCAGTTGCACATTGAAGCCAGCTTTCTACACCCCGGCTTCACTGTACATGTGCTTTGGTTCAGACGCTTGCACGTTAAAGAGAGGGTATACAGCTCCGCTTTCAGTAAATTACTTGCAGGCATGGGGAACGCCTAACTGGACCCTTTAGGGTAAGTATAAAGGTTTGATTTTTGGATATCGGTCACAGAAGGACTTGATAGAGGGAGATTTGGATCAGTGGGTTTGGCATCCCATCGATTACTAGAACAATGCTAAGAAGTGTACATCTATAACTCAATGTGACAATGTATTCATGTGCCGTTTTGGATTTCTTTGGTTGGGTACATACCTAATCACTGTGACAGGTCCTTTAAACTAGCCAATACTAACTAAACATTGCTTTGAGGACTCTCATTATAAAGCAACATAACTATCCCTATATTATTCCTCTCCATGCCTTTAAAGTTCTGCACTCCTCTTGTAAATTTGTCTCACCATCTATGCAAATGATCCTTGCTCAGCCACTCTTCCAGTTCCCTCACTGAAGCGGGAGCTGATTTCTTTTCAGCTAATCACATATGCCGACTGTCCCTTTGAACCCCCTCATCCCTCCCTCAGAAATTCTCTTCAGCAGTCACACAGCCAGCGGGTAAATAATGTAGCAGAGCTGAATTGGCTCAGCTGTAGCAAAGGCATGTCCCTTGTCAATCAGGAAGCTGGAGGAGCGGCTGAGCCGTAAGAACATAAATATACGTAGATGGTCAACTATACAAATGGAAAGTGAAACCTTACAGGCATGGGAGGGAACAATATAAGGATAGTTGTACTGCTGTATAAAAGATATGTTTTACTTAGTGTGGGTTAGTTTTTTTTTTTTTTTATAATATTTTTTATTAATTTTCAAAATAAAGTAGTACAATAACACATATTACAAAGGGAATGTTAACAATGTTCACATATAAATTATTGCAATTAAAGTCCATAAAGGGTTCCATCTTGTGTCAGTCGTCTGTTCTTTTGAGGGATGGGTTCATGTTTTTATAGCCATATTTTTTTTTTTTTTTTTTTCCCTCTTGTCTTCAGATTCATAGATGTTTCCAGCGTGTTATTGATACTTCGCTTTGCTATATTTAATGTGAGGGGACATCAATTGTCCCGTACAGGTTGGGTATAAACATTATACTATTTTGGAGTGTTAACCGAACTCCAGACCAGGGTGGTTTAGGATGGGTGGTGGGAGGGGGGTTTGGGGGGGATTTTGGCGAGCTGTGGATATTAGATCTCCTATTCTATGTATTCTATGTACAGTCAGGCTATGGGTTGTGATATTTGCTATTTGTCCAGAGGTTCCATCCAATTGTGAATTTGCTGAAGGTGGAGTTTCTGTGCGCTAGTATTTTTTCATAAGCGCAGGTCGTGTTCATTTGATCAATAACTTCATTGATATGTGGAGAGTCTTTTTTCTTCCAGTGTCTGGTAATTATTAGTTTCGTAGACATTAAAAGATGTATGATGATTGTCCTATATTCTCGTGGGAAGGTTTCAATGTTGATTAGTAGGAGGGCTTGCTCTGGGCCTATAGTGATGTCTTTTTTGGTCACTTCTTTTATTATCGTGTTTGTTGCTTTCCAGAGAGCTAAGATGTTGGGGCAGTTCCATAATATGTGCAGTAGGCTTCCTCTGTTACCACAATCTCGCCAGCATGTTGGTGTCACATTTGGGTAGATGAGATTTAGCCTTGTTGGAGTGAAGTACCATCTCAGATGGGTTTTTATGATCGCTTCTATGTGCGATGTGCACCTTAGTGTCTGGTATGTTATTTTTATTGCTGCTTTCCATTTTGT
Source organism: Engystomops pustulosus (assembly GCA_019512145.1). Lineage (NCBI taxonomy): Eukaryota > Metazoa > Chordata > Amphibia > Anura > Leptodactylidae > Engystomops > Engystomops pustulosus. The sequence continues at coordinate 17,572,186 of CM033641.1, forward strand.
TGCTGGAAATTTCTCTTGGAGGTCTTCTTCCCATTTTAACATGTTATGGCTCTTTGTGAATTCTGTTCTTTTTCCTATTTTATTATAGAAAAAGGATATTCCTTTTTTCCCTGGATTCTGATTGTCTAAGAATTCTAGTAATTTAGTCTCAAATTTAGGTGTCATTTGGTTTAATATTTTGTATATGTTTTTTGTTCTTGCGATTTGCTGTGCTTCGCTGTATGGCAGGCCTTTAGCAGTTGTTAAGTATCTAGCATCTATATGGCCTTTAGGGTTGAGAATGTCGTTTAACTCTTCTAGTCCTTTTTTTCTCCAAGTTTCTAAGTTGAGTCGTTCGTCCTGGAACTCTAGGAAGCTTAATGGGATGCGTTTTATAAGATTATGGTTGAGGGTGTTTTCATTTCTGACCATGTTGCCCCATACTTTGTCTGAAAACTTTATCGTTTGCAATTTAGAGGGTGGTGGGACCTTTTCCCATATTTGGGATATCATTCTATTTATAAGTGGCGAGTTGTTATTGTAGTATTTTTCTATTGTTATCCATGCTTTGTCTGTTGCGTCTAGCCACCAATGTTTGAGCTGATCTAATATTGCTGCTTTATGGTAGTCTCTTAGGTCCGGTAATCCAAGGCCTCCCACTTTTTTATGTTTGGACATAATGGAAGATGATACTCGAGGTTTTTTCTGTTGCCATATAAAATTTTGGAGATTTTTATTATTCACTTTGAAAAAGTTATTTGGAATATTGGTTGGAACCGTTCTGAACAAATACAGGAACTTTGGGAGTATTACCATTTTGAATGATGCAATGCGGCCAAACCATGTTAACTGATGTTTTGAGTATTTTATATATAATTCATTAATGGTGTTAGTTATATGGGCAAAGTTTGTGTGGTATAATTTTTTAGAAGGGTATGTTAATTGGATTCCAAGATATGTTATGTTCTGTGTTTGCCAATCTAGATGAAATTTTTGTCTTAGTGTGTTCTGTACTGCGTCCGGTATATTAACTGGTAAGATCTGCGATTTGCTTGTGTTAATTTTATAATGTGAGATTTTTCCGTATTCTTCTATAGTCTTAAACAGTTGTGTCAATGAGGTGTCAGTCTCCGTCAATGATAAAACTATGTCGTCTGCGAAAAGGGCTATTTTATGTTCTATATTTCCTATCTTGACTCCTGTGATTTTTGGGTGATTCCTAATTATTTCTGCTAGGGGTTCAATCGAGAGGGTAAAGAAAATGGGTGATAAAGGGCAGCCCTGTCTAGTTCCATTTGAGAGTGTGAGTTTTTGGGATAGGGTGTTATTGGTATATACGTATGCTGCTGGGTGGGAGTATAGGGCCTTTATTGCTGACATTATTGGGCCTGTCAATCCATATTTTGTCAGTGCACTCAGAGCATATTTCCAATTCACTCTGTCAAACGCTTTTTCTGCGTCGATTGTTAGGAATGATGCTGGAATATTATGGATTTCACAGTGTTGCAAAACGTTTATTAGTCTTCTAGTGTTGTCTGGGGCCTGTCTGTTTGGTACAAATCCTACTTGGTCATTTTTAATTAGCGTCGGTAAAATACTTTTAAGTCTATTTGCTACAATCTTGGCGTATATTTTAATGTCTGTGTTTAGTAGTGAGATTGGCCTGTAATTAAGTGTGGAGTCTGTGGGTTTGCCTGGTTTTGGGATAGTAATTATAAGTGCAGTGAGCATGTCTTGAGGGAAATTTTCAGTGTTGGCTGCTAGGTTGAATATTTTTAATAGGTGAGGGATTAGGATGTGTAGGAACTGTTTATAATATTCTCCAGTCAGTCCGTCCGGTCCTGGGGCTTTGTGTGGGGGGAGTTTGAGGATAGTCTGTTTGATCTCCTCCTGTGTGATAGGTAGGTTTAGTAGGTTCAGTTGTTCTGGAGTAATCTGAGGTAGGTTAACTCTACGTAGAAATCTCGTAATGTCCTCTTCAGTTGGCTGATATGTTGTTGGGTCTTTATTGAGGTTGTATAGATTATAGTAATAGTCTTTAAAGGCATTTGCGATTTCCCTAGGATCGCGTAGTTCTGTGGGTTAGTTTAACTGACAGGTTCCCTTTTAAGGGGGTGTATCACTACAATATTTCTTTTGTGTGCAGATATCGCTACATACAGAGCCGCTGTGCTTCTCCAGTGTCAGGGCTGTCCTGGGTTGAGTTACCATAAATTTGTGTTGTACATTCTGCACTCATTGAGCTGCATTTACAGACATCAAGCAGACAAACTGCTGTCTTCTCTGTATGTGCTTGTCCCCGACAGTCTGGTACGTGACCTGTGACGTTACAATCCCATACGCAAGCACTTTTTCTCCTGCGCCTTAAAACACATAGACGTCATTGTAAAAGGATTAGGTATAATATTGGATCCTTGTGGATGAAGTGGACACCATGCTTACAAGTGTTTTCTATCCCAGGTGTCCGATGAACGCTCCGAGTCGCCTTCTGAAAGCGCAGATGAGTCCTCCGTGTGCAAAAAGTCTGAGAAAGGAAAGAAAGAACATGTGTGCTTGGTAATAGATAACTATACATATACAGTATTAACCATGTTCCTTTTTTTTCACACTATAAACCAACACCCACCCTTTTTTTTTTTTTTTTTTTTTTCTTTTAACATGGTTTTGTTTCTGTTCCAGCTTTGTGAAAAATCTGGGGATCTCTTGTTATGTGAAGGTCTGTGCTGCTCCGCTTTTCATCTGTCATGCCTCGGACTCTCAGATAGGCCAAATGGCCCTTTTCAATGTGAAGAATGTATTTCAGGTAAGAGGCAAAAAAAAAGTCTTCATTTTATCATACTGTGTATGTAAGGTTTTCTGGATGAGATGACTTTTTCTAGCTACAGTTCTGGGGACCATACAACCTTTTGATCACTTTTTATTAAAATTTTTGTGTGTTGCACAATGGCATGGAGGTGATGATTTGGATCAGATGATTGGTTTTTCTTTCATTGGGTTCACCAATGGATTTTCCTAATGATCTGTAACAGTGTGCCTTATGCACACTGTTACAGATTGGGTTGAATGACGGGCCCTGGAGTCTTGTACAGATTCCAGGCCGTCATGTTGACCCATCATTTACCCCTGATGACTTCACTGGGTGCAACAATCCCATAAAGGATGGTGGCACCACCCACCTTTTGCATGTAAATGCTTCCTCTTGTGTTTACTGGTGGCGATGAGGGTAATAGCTGTGCCTGTAGCCTTTTCACCTTGTGAGCCATATACCCACAACTGCACCATGACATTAATATCTTGAATGCACAGAGTAAATATTAAAATTTAATTCTGAGGCTTAAACAATAAATTTTTGTCTTCCTGTGCAGGGATTCACTCGTGTTTTGTGTGTAAGGAGAAGGATGCTGATGTGAAGCGCTGCAGTGCCTCACACTGTGGCAAGTTCTACCACGAGTCCTGCCTAAGGAAGTATCCTAATGCATCATTTGATGGTAAAGGCTTCCGCTGCCCACTCCATCACTGTGCCAGCTGCCTGATTGCCACCCAGCCTAATGCCAGGACCATCAAAGGTCAGCAGATGGCGCTCCGTGTTACTAAGTTACATGTGCCCTGTGGTCTGGATTGTAAGTCTGTTTTTATCGTTTAGGTAAATTGATCCGGTGCGTCCGCTGCCCGGTGGCGTACCATGGAGGAGACACCTGTGTATCCGCAGGGTGCACACTACTATCTCCTTCCAGCATCATCTGTTCCGCTCACTTTGTTGCCCAGAAGGGTAAAAGTCACCATGCCCATGTCAATGTGTGCTGGTGCTTTGTGTGCTCTAAAGGTGCGTCTTTTAAACATGCCAAAATAATAAGTATATATGTTTTCTTTTTTTTTTTATATATATTAAATGTAAACAAACCCCTTTTAGATTCTGTAAAAGTGCACTTTTAAGCTTTAGGTATCTGAGTTTGAAAGCCCTGTATGTAGTGATATCCTCTGTTTGTCAGGTGGCAGCCTGCTGTGCTGCGAGTCCTGCCCCGCTGCTTTCCATCCGGACTGCTTGAATATTGAAATGCCAGATGGCACCTGGTTCTGCAATGACTGTAGAGCAGGGAAGAAGCCGCGATATCAGGACATTATCTGGGTGAAACTGGGAAACTACAGGTATGAATATGTGTATATGTAACTATTTATAGGTAACCTGTCAGGACAATTTAGGGAACCTAAACAAACTACAGGGTTATTTAAAAAAAAAAAACTCATAATAATAAAGGAATTATTATTATTATTATTATCAGTGCATTGCATGCACAGTGAAGCCGGCCTATGCTCCTGAAGCCATGCTAGAGGAGGCACTGAGATTTTGCTAAGTACCGTATTTTTCGGTCTATAAGACGCACAAAAAATCCAGTGCGCCTTATATATAAACTGTACTTACAGACAACAGCTGCCTTGAACTGTGCACAGGTCTGCCACCTGCTGGTCATTCATCCTTATAATCCGGTGCGCCTTATATATGAACTTAGACGTTTTAGCAGGCATTTATCGATAGTGCGACTTATAATCTGTTGCGCCTTATTGTCCGAAAAATACGGTATATAAAGGTTTGTTGTTTTTTTTTTTTTTTGGTTTGCTCTTTTTACTTTGTGCCCTCTTCCAGTTGATGTACAGGTTGATCTGGGACCCTAACACACAGGTCTGTAAGTCCCATATCGACCTGACAGGTTCTCTTTCATAACACTGATTGAAAAAGGGGTAACAGTCGCAAATGTGTAAGCAAAAAATAGCCTACAATAACAAAATACAAACACAATCAATAACCAATAACATTAATTCGTTAATAAACCGCATGATTTTTACCACCCGGGACTTGCAAACAATCACATCTGTACTACTACATTTATTGTTTTGTGTTGCATAGATGGTGGCCGGCAGAAGTCTGTCACCCAAAAAACATCCCTCCAAACATCCAGAAGATGAAGCACGAAATCGGCGAGTTTCCCGTTTACTTCTTTGGTTCGAAAGACTATTACTGGACTCACCACGCCCGGGTATTCCCGTACATGGAGGGAGATCAAGGCAGTAAACATCATGGAGTCAAAAGCATTGGCAAAGTCTTCAAAAATGGTGAGTGTGGCGTATGTACTCCTTGTAGATGCTATCTTCCCAGTGAGGCTCCCTGCTCTAGTGCTAGACCCTTTACTTGACCAGGTTACAACCCAGTCAATCATCTTGATCAAGATCTGTAATATTGCAAGTGGGATTTAACCCAACCCCCAAAAATTTGACGTCGTCTCATCCACGACGCTTTCCATGCTGCTGGTCGGCTGGTGATAAGAACGTCCTCACAGCAGCCATGTTGCCGATAACTTCCCTTAAATGCTTAGTGAACTCTTCTATTTACGTTCCTTTTCAGCCTTGCAAGAAGCTGAAGAAAGGTTTAACGAGATTCAGTCTCAGCGAAAAGCTAAAGAAACTCAGGAAAATGAAAAAAAGCCACCGCCTTATAAGCACATAAAGGTACGATGTAGGGGATGACTGCACTCACTAGCGGGTAATATGTTTTCATTCTTAATCTAAGGGGCTTTCTTGTGTTTAGGTGAACAAACCTTACGGGAGAGTACAAGTTTACACTGCTGATATATCTGAGATACCCAAGTGCAATTGTAAGCCAACAAGTGACAAGCCCTGTGGACTAGACTCCGAATGTCTGAACCGGATGCTCATGTACGAATGCCACCCGCAAGTGTGCCCCGCCGGAGATAGGTGTCAGAACCAGAGCTTCACCAAACGTCTGTATCCTGAAACCAAGATCATCAAAACCGAGGGGAAAGGATGGGGTCTCATTGCTACCAGAGACATAAAAAAGGTAAATTGCAGAGTTAGTTGTTGTCCAGAGATTGGTATTCCTAGCCAACCCCCTCTGAAATGAACAGAGAAGCAGCTCACAATTGCCCCTGTTTATCTTTATGGCACTGACGGAGACGGCCATGTGCAGTACTACTACTTCCATCCGTGCCATAGAGTGGAGCTGCAGCAAATATGTTCAACCACCTGGGGTATAACATTGTTGTGATATAGATGTTTCACCACCGGGACCCCCAACGATAAGCAAGGTGCTCCCCTTCCTGTGGATAGGGGATAACTTGTTGTGACTGTACACCCCCTTTAAGGCTCCATATAAACATGGCATTGCAATAGTGTTTTCCTATATGCAGAAAATACATGTTTGTAAACACCATGCACAGCTTTTCCATTCAGATTCCCCAATACATGGTGGTGGCCAATGAATTTATATAAATCAAAAGCTGCTGCAAAACTTCAGCTTTAAAGGGGTTGTCCGAGTTTTCAAAAAAAATATATATGTGGCCGGGAGCAGGCTGCCTAAAACAATAAAGCTGTACTTACCTTCCGGTGCCCTCCCGTATCCAGCATTCAGCTTCCGGCCGGACACGACAACCTTCCGGCCCCCATACACAATGCTGGGTATAGGGACGGATAGGCGTACCCAGCCACGGCCGGCCGGAAGCTGAATGAAGCGCTGCTCCGGCGGCCATGTTTGTTTACATGGCGCCCGGAGCGACAGCAGCGCTGGATACCGGAGGTAAGTACATCTTTATTATTTTAGGCAGCCCGCTCCAGGCCACATATATATATTTTTTTTTAAAACTCGGACAACCCCTTTAAGTATCAGTTGTGCATGAAACAACTCACGTCCACGTCTATTGTTTTGCAGGGAGAGTTTGTGAATGAATACATTGGAGAACTCATCGATGAAGAAGAGTGTATGGCAAGAATTCGCCACGCACAGGAGAACGATATCATGCACTTTTACATGCTGACCATCGACAAGGTACCTGGCAGTAAACCGCTGCTGCAAAATTATTCGGCATCTATCACTAAAGATCTAAGTGCAAGTAATATATAGCAGGTTATTTATAGGGGAAGCTGGGACTGATTGTATGGGGTTTCATGACATCACTACAAATTCACATTTGAATAGTGAATGTCATGATTGCATTTAGAACCTATAAGGTATTTAATGGTGTCCATTATAAAAAATAAAAAAAAATTCCCTCATGTACAGAACTCTTGTTTTTCCTGATGCCACGAAGTAAAGGAAAGCGGAAAGGGAGAGGGGCTTATATGTAGTCTGTAACCGTGCCAACGCACAGGTCTGCATAGGGGCCGTAAGCATGGAATGGGAAGTGGAGCTTTAATACCATCGCAAGGAAGTTTAAACTCTCAATGGGGAACATGTAAACCCCCTCCTACACTTCATGTGGGACATTTTATTAAAATGTAATATTCAGTTTATCATATGGGCATTAGGTTGAGCTCTGCACCCCCTGCGCTGTGCATATGTGGTGGTCACAGTCGCTGAGGTATAAGAGCAACATTATTGTACTGAGTTTTGGGAGTGTCCTCTGCAGCTCGATGAGACACTACAGTGCTCAGTATAACACCTCCGCAGGCCATGAAATGATATGGCACATTATAATCTAACTCTCCTAAAACGCATCTCACTACTTGGCATTTGTCTGCTTGCAGGACCGAATCATTGATGCGGGACCCAAGGGCAACTTCTCCCGCTTTATGAACCACAGCTGTCATCCGAACTGCGAGACCCAGAAGTGGACAGTAAATGGAGATACCCGTGTAGGTCTCTTTGCTGTGCGGGACATACCCTCAGGTAATGATTGGCACCTCAGTAGAGGGCTCCTTACTGTTAGGCTGCATGCACATGGGAGCGCGAGCACACATGCTGCCACCAAGGGATGGAGATCATGTGCAGAAAGCCTTATACTGGCACATAGATGCCTCCATTGTACGAGCAGTCATCCCCAACAATTCTGAATCATCTCTGTTTATCCTGGAAAAGGATATATCAGGAGTGGGGACACGTTCTCTTTAAAGGAACTCTACCAATTACAAGATTAGTTTTTAAATCCTACAAACCTTTAGGTAGCTGGAGACTTGATGAGACAGGATGTTCGCTCCATAGCCATAAAATCGAGCAATCTTGCTAAATAAACCCTCTTAAAAATTATGATAATCACACTCGGGCACTCGAGGCATGTGACAACGGTGCTCCTGGGAACTCCTGCACGTGCGCGATCAGCATTGCTAACACGCCGCTGGTCACTCAGAAGGCATGAGAATTGGGGAAGGAATACTTGTTTTTACTGTTAAAGAAGTGAACGTCCTTCCTCCACATGTCTCCAGCTGGATTTAAAAAGCCGTTTTGTAAGTGGTAGATTTCCTGTAATGTGTTACCTGCTGTATGAAGATTATGTATTCCCATGTGTAATTTATTGATTTTTTTTTTTTTTCTTTCTTTTCTGTTCCTACATTTATTTTAAAGGCGAGGAGCTAACATTTAACTATAACTTGGATTGCCTGGGGAACGAGAAGACGGTCTGCAGATGTGGTGCACCGAACTGTAGTGGATTCCTTGGTGATAGACCAAAGGTTTGTCTTTTGTTAGAGGATTGCAGTGAAGGTTAATATAAAATATGTGTGTATTTGTGCGTGTGTGTATCTGAGTGGCAGGGATTTGTATTGATCTTCATGATAAACCATTATAGGTACAGTCCAGTCTCAGCTGATTGTATTCTACCTTGTGCAGGGCCTGAGGAGCAGGACTCTAGGCTCTAGGAATACAATGAGAATGAGTCCTGCTCCTCCCTGCAGGCCCTGCATTATGTGTTATTCAATTCATTAGCTTTTCCTCGTTTGTTCCTTTTAATGCGTGCTTGGTGGGGGCGTGAAAGTGCATGAAAACCACAGCTGTAGTTGCTGCTTCTGGCCAATGCACAAAGCCAATTGCCTCTGGCTAGATGCCCCATGTGTGTATGGCGAGCAACAGATTCAAGTATTGCCTCTTAGCCCAATCCCATCAATGGGGTAAAGGTGCAGTACAACGCACAACCATTGAACCAGAGAAAGCAGCCATAACAATACAGGCAGAGCCCTCTCCATACAGACCAGACCCAGAGTTACCCCAGAGACTGGTGCTGGCAGTAATATAATGCATCTTATTACATATATTATAAATGTAATAAAAAGTGATCAAAAGGTCTTACACTGACACCATTTGTGGCACTGTAAAAGTCATCACGTCCTGTATGAAAGTTATGGCAAAACCGATTTTTTTTTCTTTTTTTTTTTTTTGTACTGAAGATGAAAATTTTTTTTACATCGACCAAAAGAATAAATGGGAGTTGTCATTTGGAGAGCAAAGCCCCAGCTCTAAAAAATGGCTCTTAAAAAATGTTTACTGCATTTTTAATTCCCCCCTTTCCTCCCATTAATGGGCATGGAAAATTAAATATTACTAGAATGTATGATTTGTTATGCAGCAAATTAGGCCTTTATAAAGCTAAAAAAAAAAAATAGTTTTTGGGATTTTTAAAGGGCAAAAACCAAAAGGGCAGCTAACCTCTAAAAGGAGCTGATTATATATTGCGGCTACAGAGCACTCCCATCATCCATGAAGCTTTTAGTACCTGTTGAGGATTCCACGTGTGGCAGCTTGTGTTATGCTACAAGGTCAGGGGTTCATTACACCGTTTTCTTGATACTTTCCCCAGAATTCATCAATCGCGAGGCACGAAGAAAAGGCCAAAAAGAGCAAAAAAAAGCCGAAGAGACGTCGGAGCAGAGCGGATGGGAAGAAAGAATCCGAGGATTACTGCTTCCGCTGCAACGATGGCGGCGAGCTGATCGTGTGTGACAGGAAGTTATGTACCAAGACCTATCACCTGTCCTGTCTCGATCTTGATAAGAGGCCGTTTGGTGAGTGACTTCAGCAAAAAAAAATCTATAAGGACATCTACTACCTTTATGTGGAGGATTGTTAACCAAGCACAATGACATACTGGTAGGATTTGCTCTTTTTATGTCCGGGTTTTTACAGAAAAAAGGCTTTAAAAATTATGCAAATGAGGGGCTCCAAGCTTCATAGGTGTTAATGGAGCCCCTCGGGCTCATTTGCATAATCTTTAAACCCCATTTTTCTTAAAAACAAGGGCATAGGAAGCTTAAAGAGGAGCAGATCCTGCCATAAGGCCAGTATGTCAGTGTGCTTGGTTTAATATCCTCCATCCCGGTGGTAGATATCCTTTAAGTGATTGAGAATTAGAAGCAGCAAGATTATCTCAGTACATAATTTTGACTTGTCCTCCGTCTCGGCTATTCATCTTGTGGCTTCTGTATCCATATTCAGTTTTGTTCTCTGAAGTCTATGGGGAGGAGAGGGGGAGTCAAGGCTGGTGCCACCTAGTGGTGTTATGGCATTATTGAAGCTAAATATTGTGGTGTCAAATGTGTATACACTGTACAAAGTGTAGCAGATCTAATAAGTGACAATTTGCATGTCTCTTCCAGCATTCTCCTTCTCCCTTCTCCATAGACTTCTATGTATATAGCAGCCTGATATATGAAACTTTGTAACAGGTTTTTTTTAATATGGGTTTATGAAAAGTTTGATAATTGATGGTACTCCTTGGGGAACCTGTCATCAGATTTTACCCCAGCAGCCCCCTCAGGTAGGGTATGAAATTTCCTTTATCGAAATCTCACCTATTTACCTATAAAAGAAAAATCTCCAAAATCATGTGATAGTGAGCAGAGTAGAGTCATATTTTACATCTCTACCTTCTGTTCTATAGCGCATAGATACATGGTCCTGGCATCATATTCAGGATAAGAATCCCATCTTTCAGACCACTTGTGGCTCTTTGTTGTACAGAACCAGAGACAATTGGACACAGGTGAATATTAGAGCTGCAGATAAATATCCAAACTGTAGATCACAGAACAACAAACCTGATGGGATCAGAAGAAAGAGAATCTTATCTTTTAATATGACAGTGTTTTAGGTGATATGCAACTGAAGATACAGGTGTCTGAACGGACTCTGCTCCTGCAGCCTATAAACTGGACTCGTCTCAGGAAAAATGACTTTTCTCTGCTCATTGTCACATGACTTAAGATTATTTTTTTTTAATGGATAAATGGGTGGGTTTTAAAATGGGATTCTAAAAGGGAGATTTCATCCGTTACCTAAGGGGCAGGTTCCCTTTGAGGGGGGAGTTAGCCCTTTAATATTTTTTGCTTGTCTTCCAGGTAAGTGGGAGTGCCCGTGGCATCACTGTGATGTCTGTGGGAAGGCGTCTGTGAGCTTTTGCTCCTTCTGCCCAAACTCCTTTTGCAAGAATCACCACCATGATGAACTGTTCAGCCGGACGTCGGAGAGCAAGCTCTGCTGCCAGGACCACGACCCAGACGAGTTCAATGAAGTAGAAGCTGCTGAATGTACAGTGAAAGAGCGTTCAAAAGCCAAGTACAAGAGGAGCCAGAAGAGGCGATAACCCGCAGACTGCAGCACTAGTGTAAATATGACTGTGAATAGGAGGCCGTTTCCATATACCGCTGTACAGCCTTGTGATATATCTATGATTCAGGAGAGCACGTACCCACTGAGCCATCCTCTGCAGCTTCGGCTGCTCTGCACTGATCCCCATGTTGTGAGAGGCCCACACTTACACAGCATTACCGTTATATCCCTCAATGGAAAGCCGCAGGGACTCTATGACTGGAGCCGCTCGCAGGAATTTAGAAGTGCAACTTCTGCGTTTTATTATTATTATTTTGTAAAACAAGACACTATTGGCTCCACCACGGAAATCTATATATATATATTTTTACACTATTTTACTAGTCCAGAAGATTCCCCGTGTAACCTTTTTTTTGTTTTAACAATTTATAAGTACATTTAACAGAATATTTTATTAGCTTTTTGTTTTTAAAACTTTGGCGCTTTTTTTTTTTTCCGGGGGCAAGGGCTCATAATGCATGCAGCGCCAGCTACAAGCGCCTGTCATGATGGAGCTACTTGCAGAGTAGAGTAATTGCGCCGCAAACGGAACGGTAATGTAATGGCGGCTCAGCATGCAACCGGAGAGATAATGTAATGGCGCAAAACGCACCCGGAACGGTAATGTAATGGCGGCGCAGCATGCACCCAGAGCTGTAATGTAATAGCTGTGCAACTTGCAACCAGAACGGTAATATAATAGCGGCGCAGCATGCAACTGGAATGGTAATATATTAGCTGTGCAGCATGCACCCGGAACGGTAGTGTAATGGTGGCGCAGCATGCACCCGGAACGGTAATGTAATAACGGCACAGCATGCATCCGGAGCGGTAATATAATAGCGGCGCAGCATGCATCCGGAATGGTAATGTATTAGCTGTGCAGCATGCACCCGGAACGGTAGTGTAATGGTGGCACAGCATGCATCCGGAGCGGTAATATAATAGCTGTGCAGCATGCATCCGGAATGGTAATGTAATAGCGGTGCAGCATGCAACCGGAGCGGTAATGTATTAGCTGTGCAGCATGCACCCGGAACGGTAGTGTAATGGCGCAGCATGCATCCGGAACGGTAGTGTAATTGTAGCCTCAGTTTCCTGTTCTTAGCTGAAAGGAGTGGCAAGCGGTGTGGTCTTCTGCTGCTGTAGCCCATCTGCCTCAAAGTTGGACGTACTGTGCGTTCAGAGATGCTCTTCTGCCTACCTTGGTTGTAACGGGTGGCGATTTGAGTCACTGTTGCCTTTCTATCAGCTCGAACCAGTCTGCCCATTCTCCTCTGACCTCTGGCATCAACAAGGCATTTCCGCCCACAGAACTGCCGCTCACTGGATGTTTTTTCTTTTTCGGACCATTCTCTGTAAACCCTAGAGATGGTTGTGCGCGAAAATCCCAGTAGATCAGCAGTTTCTGAAATACTCCGACCAGCCCTTCTGGCACCAACAACCATGCCACGTTCAAAGGCCTCAAATCACCTTTCTTCCCCATACTGATGCTCGGTCTGAACTGCAGGAGATTGTCTTGACCATGTCTACATGCCTAAATGCACTGAGTTGCCGCCATGTAATTGGCTGATTAGAAATTAAGTGTTAACGAGCAGTTGGACAGGTGTACCTAATAAAGTGGCCGGTGAGTGTATTTTCTTTATGTGCTGGTTGGCCAACTTCTTGGTGGGACATAGGATGACGGCTAATTGTTCTAGAGAGCCTCAAATATGGAATGATATGGTATAGCTAATAGCATGATGCCAGTTTTACTTGTGGGGTGATTCAAGAACTGGTAGATTCCCTTTAAGGCAAGTTATGGTAAAAGATGACATGCAGGGTGAGGGTGAACTTCTTGAACTCTTATTAAATATGCAAATCCGACAAAAATTCAAACTGTTATTGGAATAAGAGAAACGGACCTTAAATAGAGAAAAACTGTGAACCAGGCAATAGAACAACAAGTTTTTGAGGGACATCATAAAAGAGGCTTCAGTATTCCAGTGACACAACTCATAGTTCATGTGAACTCCAGCCATGATATAATGCACGTTCTGTGCCCTGTGTGGGAATGTAAAAACTTAATTAGAAAATTAGATCAAACTAAATTAACCAGCAGTGAGCCGCCACATGTCTGACCGTTGGATCAAATCTTCCACACAGGGTCCTGACCGACAAAAATGGCTGACGCCTTGAGTATGGTAATAGATAGGGGGAAAGTGAAATTAAAAAAAGGGGGTACAGATATTACACCAGGATACTACACAGGGCACCGTCCATAAGTTTTTCTCGGGTAAATTTATTTGTCAATAGCTGGCTTCTTACTAAAGTATATTACATTTTTCAAATAAACTGTAGATAAAATTTACTGCTTATGCTACTTCCTCTCAGCCATATTAGCAAATATCTCTATCACCATTTCCAGTCAGTCTGATATTTCTGCCATTACTTCCAGTTAGACATATTATCTGATCGTTGTCATTACTTCCTCTCGCCATATTTTCTGAAATCTCTCTCACTATTTCCTGTCAGCCATTTTAGCGAATATCCATGTCGCTACTTCCTGTCAGCCATATTAGTGCAAATCTCTGGTACTACTTTCTGTCAGACATTTTATCCGAAATCTGTGTGGCAACTTTCTGTCAGCCATATAAGCTGACACATCAGTCATCAGTTCCTGTCAGCCATATTATCTGATATCTCTGTCACTACTTCCTGTCAGCCATTTTAGCGAATATCTCTGTCCCTCCTTCCTGTCATATTCCTGCCACACTAGCTGACACATCAGTCATCGGTTCCTGTCAGCCATATTATATCTTTGTCACTACTTCCTGTCACCCATATTATCTGATATCTGTCACCCTTTCCTGTCAGCTATATTTTCTAACATCTCTGTCGCTAATTTCTGTCAGCCATATTATCTGATATCTGTCGCTACTTCCTTTAATCCATGGAAGCAAATATCTCTGTCACTACTTTTTGTCAACCATATCAGCAAATATCTCTCTCACTACTTCCGGTCAGCCATATTTGTGAAAATCTCTGTCAGGCATTTTAGCCTACATCTTTGTGGATACTTTCTGTCAGCCATATTAACTGACACATCAGTCATTGGTTCTTGTCAGCAATATTATCTTATCTCTCTGTCACTACCTGCTGTCACCCATATTACTTGATATCTGTCACAACTTCCTGTCAGCCATTTTTGTGAATATCCCTGTCACTACTTCCTTTCACCAATATTAGCAAATAACTCTGTCCCCACTTCCTGTCATATTCCTGCCATATTAGCTGACACATCAGTCATCGGTTCCTGTCAGCCATATTATGTCATATCTTTGTCACCACTTCCTGTCACCCATATTATCTGATATCTGTCACCACTTCCCGTCAGCCATATTTTCTAACATCTCTGTCGCTACTTTCTGTCAGTCATTTTAGCAAATATCTCTGTCACTACTTCCTGACAACCATATCAGCAAATATCTCTCTCACTACTTCCGGTCAGCCATATTTGTGAAAATCTCTGTCAGGCATTTTAGCTGACATCTTTGTGGATACTTTCTGTCAGCCATATTAACTGACACATCAGTCATCCGTTCTTGTCAGCCATATTATCTTATATCTCTGTCACTACTTGCTGTCACCCATATTACCTGATATCTGTCACAACTTCCGGTCAGCCATTTTAGCGATTATCCCTGTCATTACTTCCTTTCACCCATATTAGCAAATAACTCTGTCCCTTCTTCCTGTCGTATTCCTGCCATATTAGCTGACACATCAGTTATCGGTTCCTTTAAGCCATATTATGTCATATCTTTGTCACTACTTCCTGTCACCCATATTTTCTAACATCGCTGTCACCCTTTCCTGTCAGCCATATTTTCTAACATCTCTGTCACTACTTCCTGTCAACCATATCAGCAAATATCTCTCTCACTACTTCCGGTCAGCCATATTTGTGAAAATCTCTGTCAGGCATTTAAGCCGACATCTCTGTGGATACTTTCTGTCAGCCATATTAACTGACACATCAGTCATTGGTTCTTGTCAGCCATATTATCTTATATCTCTGTCACTACTTGCTGTCACCCATTTTACCTGATATCTGTCACAACTTCCTGTCAGCCATATTTTCTAACATCTGTTTCTACTTTCTGTCAGCCATATTAGTTGATATCTCTGTCACAACTTCCTGTCAAGCATATTCGCAGTTATTTCTGTTACTGCATTGTCACAGCCATATTAGAAAATATATCTCTCAATGCTTTCCGTTAACCTGTATGGAAGAAATGGGCCATTGTACATGGGGGAACTGTCTAATGGGGGGTTGGTTTTACATTTTTGAGGGGTCAAAAATATTTTTTTCTTGATTGTGGGTGTCTACATCTCTTGGAAGGTCAAGGTGAAAGTATTGAGAACATTTAGGAAAAAAATAATTTGAGGGGGTTAATATAGTGAGACATGTGGATTGGTGCCAGTGTTGATTCCTATTCTTCACTATGTGTTGGCAGATAAAAAATGGGCTCCCAAATGCCAAGCATCATGTCTTTCACTAAAATAAGGGACATTTCCAATGCCAATCTCCAATGAGATTTTTATATGTCTCATTCTTATCCTAAGTATAGCCGGAATATTATATAGACTCCACAACCATAGAAATGTCATTGTTATTCCTACTTTAAGGGGATCTCCATCCACAATACATCACTTGATGAAGTTAGCCAATACTTTATCCTAAGATTGTACATCTCAGAGTCTTAAAGACACTTATTTGAGGCAGAGATACAGTTCACTATTTTAGCCAAACATCCTGGTCAGGGTAGATGAGCTTGTTGGCATCGTTTCTTTATTTGAGCTCAGTTTAGGACAAGTAATTTCCCCTAAATTCTGTGTAAACCAAGAATTTGTCGGTAACATAAGTGCCAAACATTGACAAGGGGTTAAAAACTTAAATTCTACTTAAAAGGGTAGTCCAGGATTGGGAAACATGGCTGCTTTGTCGCTTTCCATCAGCGGTTTGCTTCTGGTATAGCAGCATTTAATGGGATAACTGCAATACCTCCACAAAGCCTATGGAGAGGTGTGGTAATATTTTTGTTAAAATAATAAAAAAAAAATCTTTTATTAGTTGCATTCAGCCAAATTTATACACTGGGCCCTCAATAACAGAAGCAACTGCCCAACAACGTCCTCATCTAACAGTCCTGTGTGTATCCACTAGAGGGCGCTCCTCCTTACATGACCTGTGCGGTAAGGAAAGAATGGAGCAGCTACTGATGACATCACTTACAAAAATGTAAAAATTTTTTTTTTTTGCATGTTATGTTTTAGCGTTTTATCAGTCATACTCTTTCCTGAGCTGGTGACAACCATTCACACACACACAGTAGAAATGTGCACAGTAGCAGCAGTAGTGGCATTTCTCTTTAAATAACATTAGGTAATCCTGTGACTCACTGGGAGATGCATATTTATGCTTTAGGCAGTGAACAAAATTGAAAAACACAAAATGAATCTGTGTCTATTTAAAGGGCGTAAAGTATCATCTGACTCTTTCAAAATAACCAACAAAAACCCAGCTACCGAATAGTGACAAATCGCAGCTGTACAGATATTTAGCTAAAATCCTCTAATTACCTTTTCAATTGATCTGAATTTTAATTTGTCTCTTATGATGTTATAGAGCAGGAGCTGAGCAGATTGTACATAGTGTCCTATTTGCAGGCAGCATGTTATAGAGCGAGGAGTAGCATGAGGAGCTGAGGCAGAGTTGTGCATGAGTGTCCTATCTGTAGGAGCTTGTTATAGAGCAGAGGAGCTGAGCAGATTGTACATAGTGTCCTATCTGTAGGCACTGTTTTTATAGGAGCAGAGGAGCTAGCAGATTGTCATAGTGTCCTATCTGTAGGCAGCTTGTTATAGAGCAGGAGGAGCTGAGCAGATTGTGCATAGTGTCCTATCTGTAGGCAGCTTGTTATAGAGCAGGAGGAACTGCACTAAACAAAATATAAAAATTATTATTCCTGGCTTTGTTACCCGTAACATAAAATAAAGGCTAAATGGCAAATCAACACTGTTTTTGCCATTTTGCAACCCCAAATAAGAGGAATAAAAGCTGTCAAAAGCTCCCAAAAATGGTAGAAATGAAAACAAAAGCTGGCCCCACCTTAATCCATACACCAAAGAATGAATCAGAATCTATTAAAACCTAAAAGAAACCCATATAAATCTGTTCTCCCAGTGATTGTACCGATCCAAAGAATAAAGGGAACGTGCAGTGAAAGCCGTAAGAACAGAGCCCACAAGAAAATGGCGCAAATTTCACTACATTTGGAAGTTTTTTCCAGCTTCCCAGTACATGACATGGAATATAAACTACTGTCACTATGTAGCACAATTTGTTACGCAGAAAAAAAACTCCGGTCATACAGTTCTGTACACAGAAAACTAAAAAAAACATTGTGGACTTTTAAAGGAGGGGAGCAAAACATGGAAAAGCAGAAATGAAAACGGGCTGCTTCAAGAAGTGGTTAAAGGGGTTGTCCCGTTTCAGAAAATCATGAATATGTTTTGTGTAAGGAAAAGTTATACAATTTTCCAATATACTTTCTGCATCAATTCCTCTATTCCTGTTATTCTATGTTTAATTCCAGTGGATAGCGAAATCAGTCTATGTGATACCCTGCACGTCCATCACCCGACCACAGACGGATTTCTATCCACTGGAAGTAAACATAGTGCATTTCTATTGCACGACAGCAAGCAGAGATCTAGAAAACAGTGAGGAATTGATACAGAAAGTATGTTGGAAAATTGTAGAACTTCTCATTTCAAAAACCATATCAATTATTTGCTTAAAATGGACGTCCCCTTTAAGTAAAATCATTGTTTAATGCACTTTAGAAGCTTTCCTCATAGACATAAAAGGGGGAAGGGTGGCCTGGGGGCAGTACCTGCATTCACCATATTTACACCCAGCAATAAAGGTAATGCCATAAAGTGTCAGGATATTCGGGTAATATATACCCTAATAAAGGAGATGTCCCCCTTTTAACTATTAAAAGAGCTAGAAGAGGGTCCCATCTTCTACATATAAACGGAGAGAAGTTTCTGGGTATCTGCACATATTACCTAAACAGCAACGTAATACAGTAGCATCTTATCATATGTAATAATGCCAATCCCGAACACACAACATGAATAAAATCTAGCTGCCCATGTGGTGCTCTGCCAACTCATCATAGAGATTGATGACCCTACGGAGACGGAAAATCTTAATAGGGGTTGTCTGGTTTCATTATTTTTAGACCACCTACAGCCAGTAGTGTAAAGTTGTATAAAAAGTTAGCTGGCTATAGTAGGCACACCACAACGATGTAGCAGCAACGTTGAGCTGGAACATAGCACCAGAGAGGAAAGAATTACTTCTTTTTATATCTTATGTCCATCTGAAGCCAATAGTTAAATATTTTTGCTAAAAAAGTACCCGAATCTTATAGTCCAAAGTCAGGAGGATCCAGTACTATAAGACCATCCAGACATGGAGATCGTCGAATCGCTGACAAAGCATTTCACCCGATCTCTGAGAGAGCAAAATCTCAGCTCTGCACTCCCTTCTCCCAGACCATCCCAACATGAATAACACCAGCAGGACCTTAGATTTATGTCAGAAGCATGGGGCTGAGCACATGCATCAGCCGTGTAAGGTCCTTGACGCCTTTCATGCTCCAAACTCCTCATCTATTCTCGATTAAACCGCTATCTCTCTGCCAACTCCCTCCTTGACCCCCTACAATCTGGTTTCCGCACTATGCTCCCCACTGAAACTGCCCTTTCTAAAGTCTCCAATGATCTCCTCACTGCTAAATCCAAAAAGGTGACTATTCTCTCCTCATTCTTCTGGATCTCTCGGCAGCGTCTGATACTGTGGACCACCAGCTCCTCCACAGGAGGCTTCGGTGCATTGGCCTGAAGGACACTGCACTCTCTGACCGCACCTCCGGTATCTCCTTCTCATCTTCCTCTCAGTGTCGGGGTTCATCAGTTTCCACCAACCCATCTCTGACCTCTCAGACTGTGGGATCCCTATAACCCAGAGGCAGCAGGCCCGCTGTCTTGGGGTTGTGCTGGACTCTGACCTCGCCTTTGCACCGTATATTCAATCTCTTGCTCGCTCTTGCCGGATGCATCTCAGAAACATCTCCAGAATCCGACCATCTCACAATTGAAACATCTAAAACCCTAATTGTTGCTATGATTCACTCTCCCCTAGACTACTGTAACTCCCTACTAATCGCTCTTCCACTCATTAAACTCTCTCCTCTCCATTCTATTCTTAATGCAGCAGCTGGAGTCGTCTTTCATCCGCTACCCGGATGCCTCCAGTTTGTATCAGTCACTGCACTGGCAGCTGTCTCCTTACCAAAGAATAAAGTAGACATGTCATTTGGGACGCACAGTGAAAGCCGTAGAATCCCAAGCCCACAAGAAAACGGCACAAATGCAAAAACTTTTTTTTTTTTAACCAATTTCACTGCATTTGGATTTCTTCCCGCTTCCCAGTACATGGCATGGAATATTAGATACCATTACTACGAAGTGCAATTTATTACAAAGAAAGCAAGCCGTCACACAGCTCTTTACATGAAAAAAATCTAAAGGTTATGGATTTTTGGAGCTGGGAAGCGAAAAATGGAAATGCAAAAATGAAAGAGGGCCGCAGCGTTAAGGAGGACCGGCTACAATCAGTGGGGGGGCCCATCACAGAGACCCCCACGGATAGGTCTTAACTTGCTTCATCTCCCACCTCGACGCTGGGCCTAGGTCTGAAAAAGATGTGTGTGAGAAAATTGATGGATGTAGCAGAGTCATGTTTAAGTACAGGCAGTCCCCAGGTTATGTACAAGATCTGTTCTGTAGGTTTGTTCTTGTGTATATTAGAGTACAAGTCAACTCAAATATAAGTCAAGGCCCTCAACTTCACCACTTAAAAACTGGGAAAACCCCTTGCCTCGAGTATAATCCTAGGGCGGGAAATGCATTGGTCACAGCCTCCCACAGTATATATCTATTCAGCCCCCTGTAGTATACAGCCGGCCGGCACAGCGGCAAGATGAGTACAGAGTTTATTATTATTATTTTTTTTTATATACCATATATTCGAGTATAAGCCGACCCAAGTATAAGCTGAGCCCCTAATTTTACCACAAAAACCTGGGAAAACCTATTGACTTGAGTATAAGCCGAGGGTGGGAAATGCATTGTCACAGCCTCCCCATTTATATAGCCTGCCGAACCCTTCTCCATAGTATATAGCCAAGCCCCTGCTCCAGTATATAGCCAGCAGCTGGGAAAGCCAGAAAGGTGAGTTTTGATATTTTTTTTTTTTTTACTCGAGTATAAGCTGAGTTTGGGTTTTCAGCACTTTTTTTGTGCTGAAAAACTAGGCTTATACTCGAGTTTAAATGGTACTCGAGTAGAAGCTGAGTGGTGCTTTTTCATCACAAAAGTTGTGCTGAAAAACGTATACTCGAGTATATAAAGTAAGTCAGAACAAAGTTATTTTGTAAGTGTAACTCCAAATTATTTAGGATAGGATTTTCATAATTTTGGGCCATCATTGGGATCAAGTATTAAAAATAAAGCTTCATTAGACACCTGATGCCTCTTACAATTTATCATTACCCTGGGATTAAAGTTCATTAAATTATCAGTAATCAGAGAGCTTCACCAGAGGTCAGAGGGGACAGTGAGGTCGGGCGTCCTTGAGTTAAGAACCGCTGTAAGTGGGCGTGTGCAGCAGAGCTGTGGGCGTGTGCAGCAGAGCTGTGGGCGTGTGCAGCAGAGCTGTGGGCATTTGACCATAAGGGAATTTTTAATTTGTGTCAAATATATTTTTCCCATTTTCGACGACTAAATCTGGGGTTTGTCTTACGACCTTTGAATGTGTTTTGCACGGCCTTTTACACAAGCACCATTACACTTCAACAGAGCTGCAATATTAGACACAACCTGTGGACAGGATAGAGCAGATTTTGGAGAATTATTTTTTTGGAATTCTGAAAAGCCCATTTAAAACAGCATCTAAAACATGAATATATCTGCAATACAGCGCCGAGCTCGGACACGGACTGTGGACTGATCAAAGCGATACAGGACCGTTTGCAGCGGGACACGTTTTAATAAAATAAAAAAATCCTGCCACCTTACTCCTCTCTCAAAACACATGACCATAAACGTCTCCATTTTATTGAAGCACACCTATTATACCAGACTTCCCAATAGCACTAGACCCCCTCCTCCCCGCACGATTGTACTAAACTAAGGAAAAAGAACAAAAACCTCACAAAAGCAGAAAGCATACAGTAGTGGTGTCCGCAGCCAATGGCCAGCACTGAGCTGCTCACACGCTCCAAGGCTTAAAAAATAAAATCTGAAGAAGAAGAGCAAAGCTTGACCCCAGACCTTATGTCCAAATACTTGCAAATTTTTAACGTTTCAAATACTGCAGATAAAAATGAAGAAAGGCAACCCCCCCCACCCCCCTCAATGGTGAATGGTTCCGTCCACCTAAAAAATCATGGTGATCCACAGGATACTGGATAAGAAGAGGAAGAATAATAAAAAATAATCAGTTTAACCCGGGAGGATCTGCATTATGATTGTAGAACTGATTTTAAAAGAAGTTTTAATGATACAAAACTGGCCACGTGTCGTCTTTCGTTTCAGATGATGAAGCAACCACGGGACGTGGAAGAAAAAACTCTCGCAAATCATCCAGGGATTATTCACCTCTGGATGGAGATTGTTAGCACTCGATTTACAAGTCTCAATTTATTTTTTTTTGGTCCTTCGTTTTTAGCCTGGAATTGGGGCCCCCCGCCCCTAGGAGACGTTAGTCAGGGGCTTGTATTTTTTTAGCTTGGTCCACTTGCCGGTGGAATAGTTCATTTCAAAAACCGTGTCGACGATCATGGTGGTGCTGCCGGTGCCGTCCCCCTTCTGTATGACCTCTGTGTACTCGCTCAGCTTGATCTGGATCACATCGCCCTGTTCTGGGCACGGGTTCTCTGTGTGGGAAACAAGCATGAACATTACAAAGGATACAAAGCAATAGTACAAGACACAGAGTCACACTGCAACATAAACTAGGACTTACCTCTCGATCCTGCCATAAAGCCCAAAATCAGGGCCTTCTCTGGTCTTGTAACCTTGTTTGCCGTCTTGAACATTTCTTGTGCAGCAAACATCTGTTCCCTCTGCAAACAGAGAATATACATAGAATAAACAGGTCAAGAAAACAATACTATGAATAAGGGACCACATATTTCAGACTATAAAACTCACTACAAACACACATCCTGCATTAAATTATCCAAAAAAAGATGGACAAATATATGTGACACCAATTAAAAATATACCTGTTGGTCACACACTCAGCCCTATTATGCACACGCACGAACAAACTCAGCCCTGCTATGTGCACACACACACAACCACTCACCCTGCAACTTATACCTGGCAGCCTGAGGACCATGCAGGGATGCATGAAGCATGTGATCAGTCACATGCTTCTGACATCACTCCAGGTCCCTGCAGGTTAGAGTAGGGATGGTTGGGAGAAAGAACTGCACTGGCGCTGTGCTCTCAGAGATCAGCTGAAATACTTTGTCAGCGCTTCCCCCAATCTCCTGAACAGCAGTCAGGAGGGCCTTTAGGCTATAGTAAGTTTTTTTTCTTGCTAAAAAGGCTGTTTTATAGTCTGTAAAATATTAAAATGTCCATAAAATAAAAAAAGTCAGACACTGTTCACATAGATTTAAATACGACTACATGTTTTTGATCTAGCCAGGATGAGGATCCCAGGCCTCACCGGTAGGCAAGACGCCAACACAAACTTACAGTAAGCGACAGGTTCTGCTTGGGCGGAGGTTGTGTCTGGGTGATGATTTGAGGTGCCTGGGCCGCAGGGGTGACCACTTGAGGTGCTGTAGGTGTCAGTGGAGAGGTAGGAGTAGCTGCAGGCGTGGGGGTTGTCGCAGGGGCGTTGGCATTGCTATGATACATTTGCGTCCGCTGTTTAAACTGGGTAGGAAGAGGGTTACTGGGCGTCGTCGGTTCCTCCACCTGCCTGGTTGTCTGCAAAGCTTCTCGGACAGACCCAGCTATGCAGAAGGGAGCAAAGAAAAGCAAAATGATTACAAACATCTACCCAATAAGTGGCAATATATTACAATATGTTTTTTGTGGAATACATGTTACTGTACAGGTCAGGTTTACTCGCTGTGACACATGCAATACAATGTAATATTAGAGAGGGGGGGCACATGGCTGCATGAATGGGCCCTTATGATACCATAGGATGCTAGGCTCCCTTCAAACAATAAGCAGTAGAATTATAAAACATTCAGCTGAACCACATGTAAAAAGCTATTACTTTATGTCAAATAAATGCACAAAATGTAATACAATTATGAGATCCAACAGACTACAACCACACAACAGCTATAATAATTATGTGCCAAGAGGGAGCTTCTCTAGCAATCTTCATGTTCTGTGGTTTTGTTTGTTAATTAAGACGCTATACGTGAGGTCAGACTTCTATTACTGAGATAATGGTTTGGTTTTCCAGAAATAAACAATTATTTCAAATTGGAAAACAGAAGATGTTTATATAAAAGCTGCCGAAAAGCAAATCCTATCCCATCGCTGTGCAATACGGGGGAGATTTATTGTGCCCCAGCGTATGATGAAATACATTAAGAGGCTTAAGCTCCGTGATGTATGCAATTCCCCCTTGACGTGAGGATGGCGGAAAGGGGATAATAATTACAATTAGTGGCGGTTCAGGATTATTTCAGGGCTTCAACACCCGTTTTTTGGCACAGAAGCCGATAAATCTCCCCCTGGATGTCCATGTTATATCCTAATGCACATGTCTTATATGTGCATCAGGGTGCATTCACACAGTCTAATCCCCTACATGCACACATTAGTCTGGTTGCGTTGGGGCTCACCTTGCGGAGTCTCAGATGCAGGGATATAGGAGGAGGATGGCACCACGCTGGGAGTCGCTGGCAAGTAGCTTGTAGATGGAAGGGCGCTCTCATTGTTAAGTGTACCGATTTTCTGCAAATACATCCCAATTAGGACGTGAAGTCATATACATTACAATGCTGTAGAGATGGATTACACATCTGCAAGTATAGAATCCCAGGAGGGCTTAAATCACAAGACACAATCACACAGGTAAGTAGTGGGGAGGGAGAAAGGAACTGCATGGTGCTAGGAGGAGCAACACCAAATAATATGGTGGTAAAGCCCTATCAAACACACATAAGATGGGCCATGCTGTGGCGGGGCAGTGGATAGTCCCGATATATGACTGGAGATGGAACCTCTGATCGCCGCCATTTAACCACATAAATGCCACGGTCATCGCCAATTTCAGCAAAGAGGAAAGGCTGAGGAGCCAATTGCTGTGACATGATCAAGACCCAACCCTCGAAGAAGAGTGTGAGTGAGTGTTAAAATGGCCATAAACTGGGACAGTTCACAGCATATTCAAGTGTGTGTGTGACATGTATGTAGGCTACGCTGGGGGGGCCTCCTCCGACCTTAATCTGGCAAACTCCCTTCAAAATAAGCTAAAATACATAACCCCCTTCAACCTAACGCACAGGGATTTACACATCAGCTGCCAGGGAGCGCTTGTATAATTAGTAATGATTGTAGGGGTGGTGGGAATTACCTGTGTGGAGACGAGACCAGCAGCATAATCGGGGGTAGCACTTTCCACAATAGCTTCTTCTTTTGGTGGCTTCTCTGCCACGTCAGTTTCTATAAGCGAGAATACAGAAATGAGGAATCACACGGTGCGTACATACTTCCTGCTCATTGTTATGATGATGAATTATATCTAGTTATTGCAAGTAAAAGAGAAGATGCATTCCATATGATCTCAAGTTGCATTCACCTTAAAGTTATGGGGTAAATTT
This sequence comes from Engystomops pustulosus, assembly GCA_019512145.1. Lineage (NCBI taxonomy): Eukaryota > Metazoa > Chordata > Amphibia > Anura > Leptodactylidae > Engystomops > Engystomops pustulosus. The sequence continues at coordinate 17,597,512 of CM033641.1, forward strand.
AGTAAAACGTAGGAAACTAAGTTTTTCCCCAGAAGCAATGACTCTATGATCGGCCAGCGGTAGATATCATCTATACATATTCATTCTTATGACGTCACCCCCCCCAGAATAACAGTATATCAAGAGGGTAATAGAATTACACACAAGTAATGGACTAGAGCTGTATCACTATAGTGGTACCTACCCACAGTTTTCCTTCTTCTCTTGGCTTCTCTCCCTGCTCCCATTGCTTCCAACTCAGATATATTCAAGAGCTGAAAATAATTACAATCTACGCTCAGGATAAACCACCTTGGGACAAATCATCACAAAAATCACCAGGTCCCGCCCAAATATTATTTTGGATGTTATATCAAAAAGACTTGCCATTGGCTAGAAAACGTAATGTCAGACGAATATAGTTAGGATTTTTTCTGATCATCCATCCAGTTGTGTGACTGTCCAAACCAGGTTTTCTGGGTGCAGAAGACTAATGGCCTCATCCTTAGGTATCGTCCTTAGTCTGGCCATGTTTCATTGGCCGGCTCCATAACCCTGTTAATCTACATGTTTAACCCCCAAATACAAGCTCAGTTGGGAAACTGCTCTTTGCAGTGGGAAAGGGTCAGGGGCTACATTTAGGGCTTCACAGTTCTTGCATTTTATTACCAGATCTCCTAATAGCCCCCCAATCTGTGACTCACTTGGCCGCATGTCGTTATAGTGTAGCAGCCTTTACAACAATTGGGCTAAATATTTGTTGGACTGGACATTTGTTTCCTTTTCATTATATTGTTACATTTAATGTTTACCACAATACACTTACCTTCGCTCCCCTCTCTCTGCGGAGGGGTGTCCTGGAAGGTGCAATAGGCGTCCTGTTGGGGGCTGGACTAAACACACTGGGGGTTGTTGGGCTTCTGAATGGCGCCTGCTTTGGTATACCTTTCAGAGGAGCTGTTATGGAGAAGAAGAAAATCTTATGAGAATCACTTTTTTTTTTTTTCTTTAATTATTTCCTCTGACCATTTAGGCACAGTAATTTAGTTCTATTTCCTTGCAGCGCCCCCACAGGGGAAACAAGTCACTGCACCAACAAAACTAAATGAGTAAAGTATTTATTATGTTAATAATTGCTATAGTTTATACATTTCTAAAGTTGAATATACCACCACCACCCTATTCCAGGGAGTAAATCAGACTCACTTGTAGTATCCAGTTTTTTAACCAAGCCTCTCCCTTTCGCGTGGAATGGCACTCCTGCCGTCTTCTTGAGCTGCTGCGCGGTTTCTGTGGCTTTAAAGTCAAAGCAAAAATATATGTACAAAAATAATAAACTATAAAACAATACAAACAATATAGTGATACGATAACAGCAGCATCTGAATTGACGCGGACCGTTGTAAACAAGTAGCAAGAAAGATTATAATTGTGTTCTTTAAGACCTGCAGAAAATATCCACGGTCAGTCCGGGAAAAACAGACTCTGCGCTGGACATATTTATGGACTGACCACAGTGAAGGGGACTCTGTGCATCATAGTAATAGACGATGCAAGGAGTCCCTTCTTCCCTAATGTAATCATGTGCTGCCGTTCTGGAAAGGGGGTGAGGGGAGACTGTACATCAGTGATATATGATGCATGTCGAGTCCTCCGCACTGTGCTCAGTCCAGCCTTAGCGCAGCATCACATACTTACACTTCTGTAAGAGCTCTGCCCGGAGCGTGGCGCTTTTTGGTTTCCGTTTTAGCTGGAAATGTTTGACGGGAGGAGTCAGCGGTCCGGCCAGCATGGTGAGGGCATTCTTGTTTAAATACTGGCATTCCAGGGGCAGCATGGCGGAGGCCTCACACTCGCTCACTGGTTTAAGGAAGAAGTCAATGTTAGAGACCATCCCAAATTAGATCTGGCTAATCCAAGACATAAACCAGCAAACCAACCTACCCTTTTCTCGGAGCTCTCCCAATATATCCTGCACATTCGGGTTCTGTTCTTCCAGGTCGAGGTTTAACGAGCCAGTGTCTGGAAAAGACTTTAATATATCCGCCACCATTAAAATCCAGGGGTCAGAGTCCAGGGTGGCCAGCTGGATGATTTCTGTTAATGCCATCTTCATCTAGAAGACAAAAAAATAAAAAAAAGTGTTATTAAAGAGGATCACACATGTGGTGATTAAAATACTAGGGACAAGATATCAGTCCCAGTATCTGACCATTATAATCCTCTCCACTGTCAGAGAGGAGTGATGGAGGGGTTGTGTGCTACAATAATGCTCTGTAACATCGAGACGCTGAGAAGATTATGCGTCTAACTCACAGCGTGTGCTGTCTGGACCGTCCCGGCTGAGCGCCGAGAAACCCGGAACTGAACTCAACTGAACAGTCTCCTACCTCCTCTGCTCCAGCACCACCTCTGTGACCGTGGAGAGGATTATAATCAGATATTAGGACTGAAGTCTCCGCATCCATGGGGGCTACAAAGAAAATTCAAAGTGCCACTGAATTTGTAGTAGGCCATACAGAATGAAAAGTTCATCCTTACATGTGTGAGGTGTTGAAAGGTCATGGTTAAACATCCAATAGCTTTTCATACACTTGACTCGCAAGGCTATGGATGTGTTCACACCATGAACTCCCATCAAATGCCACCCTGAGTTGACTGGAGTGATGTGATGAGAGAAAGAGGTGGATGCATTCTTCATTCAGGCTTGTGTTCCTAATCCAGGGCAACCCCCTAACCTCAGGATTTGTGTTCTATATGAGAACTGGACAACCCTTCAACAACAACAACCTGACTAGATGATCTACAATAACAATACGATAATTATATAAGGATTCCCAGTGCGGGCCATGGTTTCAGGTTTCTCCTCATTACATCATGTGCTGGTGCAATGGGAAGTAACTACAAGTCCCCGAGGAGCATCACAGACATCACGTCCCCCGGCGCTGGTCATCAGACTGGATTACCACCAACTACAGCATGAACAGGACGCCAGGCTCGGGTGGCTCAACCAAACTCATCACAGCAACAAATCTGTCACAATGTAACAACAAAACAAAAAAAAACTACCTCGATTATCAAAGTTACAATCACAGAGCATATGGCAGCACCAAAGTTATGACCCATAAGAGTCACATTGTTGTAGGTTTTCCACTAAATGTATCTTCTACATTCCAGAAAGTGAAATCCAGAGGAAACCCAAAGCACAGACTGGCGACTGGCAAACTCAATCTACTGGTATTGTAACACTGGAGGAGTGTTTGCTGAACAATGCACAATACATTACAGTCTTCCCCTCCATTATTCACCTCCACCACCACCATCATCATCATCAGAGCTGGTGATGGAGACTAGCTGCTATGTTGTCTCCCATACACTGAAAACAAAGTAGAGGAAGATCGTAACTCTCACTCAGAAGCATCAGCAGACACAATAGAAGAGCGCTGACCTGTACCGATGCGAATAAAGCACTTGGGGTTAGATAGAAACTAATACAGCTCCAGCAGTCTGTCTCACCTTTCACTCATGTGGCAGATGGTGCAGTCCCCTTCACAAATGTCGCGTGGAGACGTACAGGTGGTCCCCGGGTTACATACAAGATAGGTTCTGTAGGTTTGTTCTTAAGTTGAATTTGTGTGCAAGTCGGAACTGTATATTTTATAATTGTAGCTCCAGACAAATTTTTTTTGGTCTCTGTGACAATTGGATTTTAAAAATGTTGGGTTGTCATAAGAACCAGGATTAACTCTAAAGCTTCATTACAGACGCCTGTGATATCTGTTACAGCTGATTATTATAGCCTAGGGATAAAGTACAATAAATTACTAATATCCAGAGGACAGTTTGTAACTAGGGGTCGTCTGTAAGTCGGGCGTTCTTAAGTAGGGGACCGCCTGTATACCCGGATACAAATCCCCATAGACTCTCATAGGCAAGCATACAATATTTTACAATAACATTTACTCTTTGTTTGGAGGTCTTCATTAGTCATATTAGACGAACTCCATGATATGAGTTCCTAGACCAGTGATGGCTAACCTATGGCACTGGTGCCGGAGGTGGCACTCTGAGCCCTTTCTGTGGGCACTCAGGCCATCACCAGAGATGACTCCAGGTATCTTCCTGCAGTCCCAGACAGCCCAGGACTTGCTGTGCACGGAGTGACAGTGCTACCTGGGACTACTGGAGGAGTGGGAAGGTGTGGACAGATCTGGATTATCATTGTAGCTCCTGCTCCGGCCCTGACAATTCTTCCTGTTTATGGGACCCTGGAGGGAAGCTACAATGATCATCCAAATTTCTCCTATTTTCTGCTTTATTGGTGTCCTCAGGGTGCTGGTATCAATGAAAGCTGTGACAGAGAAGGGAGTGTAAATGGCAAAAAAAAATTTCTGTGTTGGCACTTTGTGATAAATAAGTGGGTCTTGGTTGTAGTTTGGGCACTTGGTCTCTAAAAGGTTCGCCATCACTGTCCTAGACCACCCTTTCCCCACCTACCCACTTGTATTGGAAGTTGTAACACCTCTTAATATTAACAGTTCGTCTTGGGAGAACAAGACAGATTCAGCAAAGCTATATCAGTGTATAACAAGCACTAGGAACCTCTGAACTTCTGAAATGCAGGACCTTAAATGGGGTCATCCGAACTTTTGAATTTACTGGGACCCCCCCCCCCCACCACTGAACAATAGCTCAGGGACCCGGTCTCACTGATGGGTGGAGCAACTATCCTGTTTGCTCCATTCAATTGTCCCCAAGCAATGGAAATTACTATGCACATTGCTCACCTATCTTCGGCTCTTGCATTCACAGTCTATTAACCCCTGTTAAACGGATCAGATCGTTATCTGAAAAGTTGGACCAACCTCTTATACTAGAAGAACACAGAACCAGTGACTAATCCAGCGCTGTGTGTATAACAGTTTCTATTACAGTCAGACTTTCACTTTCTACCATAGACGGCTGCCAAGGTCTGAACCTTCAGCTCAGATTAATGATTGTCCTTTACACGGGGCACAGAAAAGCCGAAAGTGTATTTTTTAAAACATATAGAAACTCTGCAGCTTCCTCCCGTCACGGCTCACTTTGCATCTAGCAACCGGTGATTTGGATATATAGAAAGGGCAACGTACCAGAGACACAGGTGCGGCTGCCACACAGTCCCTTTCAAGCCACCACATAGAAGAGCAGCCCCCACATCCTATTCCCCAGTCATGTGACAAGGCCACCACCTAACAAAACTTACATTATGTGTTCCCAGTGTCTGTCTAAGTTACTGTCCCCCAAATTAGTAACGTTGTGCATTCACTTCATGAACCAGGAGGCACTGGATGAACAGAAATGCAAAGATAGTTCTACAAGGTAGAAGTTGTTGGCGCTATTATGTGCATCTGCGGGGATAAGGCAATAGTGCGTTACTAGGACTCGCCGCAGTATGTGTCCCCTTGCCCGCGGACAGGTGTAGGTACACCGCAAGGTACAATACAGGTGCCTGGTTTACAAGCGGCGTGACATGAGCTCCGACACCACGTGACGCGGATCATGCCGAGCCGCTGGCAAACAAATGGAAACAAATTTCCAACACAAACAAGAGCGGCCTCAGGGCATAGACTTTTATCCAACATAATTCATCATCCCTAAGGTCTTCTCCTCTAGGCAATAGGATGCAGACAGAAAGGATGGGACAGCGACTAACCAAGCTTTCCCAGAGCTCTGAGCGGCTGAGGGTTAAAGGGAATGTACTGCAGACAGTAGTATGTATTGTCTCTGGAAAGATGTGTAATTAGACCTTAGTAGCAGCAGGACTGTGAAATATGGATTCATATTCCAGGATAGTATCTTCACAAGTGCATTGGGGGCCATGTCCTTACACTGCTGTGCTCTTAGCCCTCTGCACGGGGCCAAAATCCGCTTTGACAGAATACCTGTACCATTATCATTAACGGCCTGCTTGAAAACGGACCAGAAACGGTTTCAAAACGCCATGTGTGGCCTCACCCTTAGAGACCCGCACTCCCCACAGCAGCCACTGCACACAGTCTTCAGGTCGTGTTTACACACAGCGGGTTAGTAGTGAAGTAATGTGAACACAGACTAACTGGAAAAGATCCTAAATGGCAACTCCACAAAACATTACTACGGGTAGAAACCAAGCAGTACCACACACACAATGAAACCAGCTGGCACGGCAAAAAGACTGCCGCTAAGATAATGAGTGCGAGTACTGCCGCCAACATCATATCCATCAGAAAATAGACAAAAACTTTTAGCCATCCTGATAAACCAGGGACATTACTCAAAGATCCAAGCACCGTGACTGTAATATCGTATCTTATCCATGACCTCGTACCTTCTAAAAACTATGTATCAAATTATGATAATGAGTCAGAAGGGCTGTGGGGGGGGGGGGTTACCAGAACCCCTCAGTGTAGCATCTTGTAATGCTACAGCACTAAACCTCACTCTGTCTGATGTAATCTTGCACAGTCGGAGGGGGAATGCAACAGCCCGTGAATCAAAAGCAGGAGGGGCTCTAGTAACATCCCCGGAGCCCTTCAGGATCACTAGCATTATTTTTAAAAGTTGATTTTAGAAGGAAGCAGACACTTGATAACAAATTAAAAAGATGACCACAGTCAGGATCTATGAGTAAGGGCGGTGACACATATGGCGTTTTTAGACCGTTTTTTTTTGGGGGGGTGCGTTTTCAGATCGTAAAATCCGCATGCGTTTTTTTTAACAGGTTCGACCAAAATGGTCAAAAACGCCATGTGTGTCACCACCCTAAGTGTCCCCGGTATAACATGCTTGTATTTCCCTTAAAATAAACACAGCTATGTGTCCCTATGGCGACAGACTACAAACCAAAGCTGGCGGAGCAAGAACAAACGCAAAACGATGTGACTGAGGGACCTGACTACACTGGGCGTCAGCTTGTAGTCTGTAACCAAGGAAATACATGACTTTGCACAGGAGCTGTGCACACAGGACACTTTAGATGATTATTCTCTGCATCTTTATTACATTTGTTTGCTCCATTCAGACCAATAGCTAAGACATTTCCACTGGTTTCTAAGGGGTTTTTATGTTATTTCATTATATACGAGGGGCTCCCACCTAATACAAAATAATAAAACTGAAATTTAGGTTCTATTTGGACATTTCTCCTTTATTTGCCGCCCAAAATGCAACAATTACCAAAATAAGTGACTACAAAGTTACAACAAGACAAGGCAGAAGCTACAGGAGGGGATGAGAGGGGAATGCTGGGAGTTGTAGTTCCTCAGGCGGCCTGTGTGTTTGCCCCGGGCTGCCCCAGTGTGTGCCCGTCCAGCTCACGCCCAGAGGCGGGAGGGATTAGGGGGGCGGGGGAGCTCTCACCTCGTCCACGGTGCGGCGCGGGAGGTGCAGCATCCCCAGCAGCAGCTTCAGCTTGACGGCGGACGACAGGTTGTGGAAACACAGGCGGACATTGTCTATAACGGTCGCGGTGAGCAGCGACGCGATACTGGGGGGCGCCCACAGCTCGTCAGCGGAGCCCAGCTTATTGTGAAGCCACAGGCCGGTGTCACTCTCCCTCATCGACGCCATCTTGAGAAAAGAAAACCGTTCCGAGCAGGCATTTTATGAAGACACCTACAAAAAGGCCCCCTCTGGCGCTAAGACACAGGAGCGGAGGCGCGCCAGTTCTCGCGATAGCTGCCCGCGGCGCTCTGGAGCCTCCATGGTGCAGGGCCGGAACCCGACCTGAGGCCAAGGGGCATTATAATAACCCGACATAATAGGAGACAAAAGTTATAACGCGATACGTAACCGTGACAGGGTTCCATAGTGAAATGCCCACACTAAAGATGGCCGGCACAACCAATAGGCACCTCCCTGAAAGGAAGAACGTTTACAGCTAGATGCATTTGGACGGGTTCTTCCGAGGGTCAAAATACTGCACACCGCAAAGTTTATAGTTTCTGCTAGATTTTCATATATATTTTTTATTTTATCTCATAATAATGATATCCACAATCCCAGAGAGGTAACCACAGCAAAGCAAATCACCAACATCTGTTTTACAGTAGAACGTGGAATCAGCTGTAAAATCAGTTGTAAAATTCACATGTTCCTAACTGTGGTTTTAGGGTATTTGATTGCATTTACATAACCGTTGGGAGACGTATGTATATACTTACAGCATGACCACGCGTTCGGCAGCTTACTGCTCCGTACACGTGGAAAAAATAGGACATGTCCTATCTTTCCCCTTGTTAAGGTCCGTGCTCCGTGGATTGCTATGGAGAGGGGAGAGGGTCACTCCTCCTCTCCATGGTGCCGGACGTATAGCCACAATAGCCGTGCAGGCATAAGTCAGCGTGAATGCGCCCTTATACTGGTACATCACACCCTTCTCTGGGTTCATGGCTGACACATACACTACCGCTGAAAAGTTTTATATCACTTAGAAGTTTGCATATTTTTGAATGAAAAGCACAACTTTTCCTTTCAATCAGAGCGAAATAAATGATCATAAATACACCTCCATACATTGTTAATGTGGTAAATGACTCTTCTAGCGCAGACCTCTGGTTTTTATGCAATATCTACTAGGGTATATAGGCCCATCCCCAACACCCGCACCAATGAAATTTAATGTACATTGTGTTTCCTAAAGGCCCACATGCCCACGAACGTGAGAGAAAGCTATAAAACATCGTATATACGACGGCATATGGCCCATGCATTCCCAATGGCCTACGACCCATTCCATGTACCATGAGCAGGAGCTATAAAAATATAGAGCATGGTCCTATTGTCCACTGTATTTTTGACGGCCAAACGTCTGATTGACTACATGGCAATGTCACATAAATCTAAAACATTGGCTGAAGAGTACTGTATTGGATGCTGACAGAATGACTGGGCTTACAAAATGCGGGGCTAAATAGTTCAATATACAATGTGCACCGATGCCTGACCAATAACGTGCGGTATCAGAACAGTGGGGAGGTAGCTTCTGTCGCCAGCCAATAGTCAGTCATCCATCATCTCTCAGCCCACTGTTTTATAGATACGTCTGGTAATGCGGAGAAATACTTTAGCCATGTAGTTGCAATACAGTACGATTTATGCCAAATCACCGTAATACAAACAGACTATATTAGTGTTGTGATGAAGGCCAACTGTTAATGGATGTTAGAAACCCTTGTTCATTATCCTAGAACAGCAGAAAACAGTTTGGCTTATTAGGACAGATAAAATGCAAGTAACTAGCAGATAAATATTGTACCAAAACGACAGCAAAGAAAAACAGCGAAGAAAAAGAGAAAAATGGTGAAAAAGTAGGTAGAAAAAAAAGAGCAAAACTAAAAGGAGGGCGGAGGATCAAGGCAATGGGCAAAGAAAGGAGGAGGTGGTAGAGGGCAAGAGAGGCAAGGAGAGGGAAGGATAGAAAGGAAAGGGAAAAGAATGAAAGATAAAAAAGAAGAAGAAGAAAGGGGATCAGAAAAAAAGACGCAGCAAAATAGTTGGGAGGCGGAAGAGGGAGAAGAAACAAAATCAAATGGCAGAAAAATAGGAGGTAAGGCAGGAAAGTAAAGAGAAGAAAACAAAGGGCAGACAAATAGGACATCAGAAAAAGGTGGATCCGATATGGCGGTCAAAAAACGAAGACGCAAGACAAGAGTAGCTATGAAACTGACCTTCCTTTGAGCTTGGTTGAAATGAGATTCTTTATCATTTGTTTGTTTCTATGAAAATCTTACAATCGACCAGAAAAAAATAACTTATGTGAAACCGACAATCTAATTCTTGTTCTTAAAAATAAAGGCCATTCCTGCAAAAATTGCAAGAACCTGAAGGATTTCCCTCAAAAATGTGTCGTATTACTCTCCTCCAGAGGAGAGGCACAAAGCGTGCTATACCAGAGTAGAAAGAGAGTGGGAGGGCCCCGCTGACAACTAAGCACAAGACAATACATATAGTCTCTAGTTTGAAAACCCGACACCTCCACAGGTCCTCAACTGGCAGCTTCATAAATACCCACCAAACGCTAGTGCAACTGCTACGTAAATAGGCGACTCCAGGATGAGGCCTCCAGGCCTCCAATGGCAAAGAACAGCCATATCTGAGACTGGCTATAAAAGGAAAGGTTAATATGGACATTGGGACTGAGTAAGAGCGAAAAAAGTGTTAATGGCTACAACAAAGTTTGGTGTTTGGATCAAACAGAAGAACATTTGGGTGAGATGCAGAACAACTAAAAACGTGGAAGACGCCTGACACCATCTGTCACTGGTGAGAGGTCTTTCATGGTCTTGGGGTAAAGTGGGGTGATCGCTCCATTTTTGCCATAAACCGTACCCTGTGGACAGCGCTTGATTGAGCCATTTCATCCTACAGGACAATTACCTAAGGTTCCACCACAAATTATACATGACTATTTAGGGAAGGCCGCACAGCTGGTACCTGATTTGTGATGGAGTGGCAGCCACGTCACCAGCCAGCAAAAAGTGCCCACACGCGATCCAACTTGTGGGAGGGCTTGCTGGAAGCAGGGGTTAAATTTCTCCAGATATCTCAGCAAATTACCATCTAGGTACTAAGCTTAGGTACAATTCCTAATTACAGAAAGGGAGCATTCTCTCAAATGAAAAAAAATATATTTCAACCCGTGTCAGTGTGTGTGGACTATGTTTCTATTAACTTTTTGCAACTCTTTTGAAAATAAAAGTATGAGTTTTCATGGAAAACACAGTTTTCAATGGAGGGCACACTCTTGTCATGTCTTGGGCCACATACATATGGTCATCATTCTCTCTGAGGGCCAGCTCTAGCACCTAGAACTGCTTGGGGGAGGGGTCCACATAGGAATCCATGAGGGGTGAGGGGCTGTATCTAATAATCCATTGGGAGTGAGGGGAGCTTATAAAAATACCATAGGGGGCTGTACTATAAAATAACCTGAGGGGGCTGTATATAAAATAACCATGAGGGGGCTGTATATAAAATAACCCATGAGGGGGCTGTATTAAAATAACCTGAGGGGCTGTATATAAATAACCATGAGAGGCTATTAAAATAACCATGAGGGGGCTGTATATAAAATAACCATGAGGAGGGCTGTATTAAATAACCATGAGGTTATATAAATTCAACATGAGGGGGCTGTATAAAAATAACCATGAGGGGGCTGTATATAAAATACCATGAGGGCTATATATAATAACCATGAGGAGGCTGTATATAAATAACCATGAGGGGGCGGTATATAAAATAACCATGAGGGGACTGGTATATAAAAATAACCATGAGGGGACTGTATATAAAATAACCATGAGGGGGCTGTATATAAATAACCATGAGGGGGCTGTATAAAATAACCATGAGGGGGCTGTATAATAAAAACCATGAGGGGCTGTTAATAAATAACCATGAGGGGCTGTTATAAATAACCGAGGGAGCTGTATATAAAATATACCATGAGGGGCTGTATATAAAATAACATGAGGGTCTGTTAACTACTGGGACTGTATATAAAATAAACCTGAGTGCTGTTAGGATGATAAACTAGGGAATATTTAGGAAACGGGAGACTGTTTTTAGTTTCTAATTTTTAATGAGTGACTGCAAAGGGGCCCACTGAGGCTCTGTCGCCCAGGGCCTACAGAAACCTGGAGCCGACCTACTGAGGGCACACTACATTGGTTACAGTCTCGTTGTGCACTGCACATGGTACAAAGAAAAACAAGCAAATATTGACAGATAAGATCATTGCGGACAGCTGATTTCTCTTTTGCAGAACTATTGCGAAAGCTGCTCCACCATCGCCTCTCGCTCTAATTACATCCAGCATGTTCTCTCGTTTTCTAAATGACGCATACTTCAGAATTGGTAATGATGATCAACTCATTTGTGAATTACTTAACAATGAGCGGCACACAGTACTCGACAATCAATTCACTTGTTATCCCACAGTGTAAGAGGCTGTGATTACATCTCTCAATTATCTGACACTCGGAGGTGGTTTACACATCGTATAATGTCTCATATCTGTCCTTTTAATATTCATATATGGTATGATTAATGTTCACATACACATTAATCATTACAAGTGGGGTGTCAGTAATGTATCTTTACCACTACACGTACCAAGGACGCACACGTACACTTTCAGTACTTCAGTCTCCCCTAATAATCTACAGCCGGTCCCCTACTTAAGAACACCTGACTTACATACACCCCTATTACAACGGACCTCTGGATTTTGCTAATTTCTGTACTTTAGTCCTAGACTACAATAAACAGCTGTAACAGTTATCACAGGTGTCTACATAAAGCTTTATTAATAATCCTGGTTCTAATGAGAATCCACATTTTTTAAAATCCAATTGTCACAGAGACCATAAAATTTGCCGGGTTACAATGATAAAGTATACGTTCCGACTATACATTCACTTAAGAACAAACCTACACAGACCCATCTTGTTATGTAACCCGGGGACTGCCTGTACTTTATAACAACAATGCACACTGTCCCACAATCCGATCGTGTGCGCCAAAAACCCCCTGTACATTCAGGCAATCAGAAATATTCTGGAAACCTGATGGAAATGTAAATGTACCCCAGAACTTCTATGAATGACAGCAAGCGAGATCCACAAAACCATGAGGAATTTAGACAGAAAGTTTTTGGAAAAGTGTTCATTATACAAACATAACATTTATTTGCTGAAATGGGAATACCCTCTAAGGTTAAATGTAAAACCTGATGACAGGTTCCCTTTCAAATGATGAACCTTTGGAACTTTTTACATATCATAACAATTTTTTTACCAATTTAATTACGGAAATTTATACTTGATTGGATCTAATAGTTGCTATCCCCTGTCACCACCGGTATGTGTGTGGGATTGTATCTGAGCTCCATTTGACGATGCTCAGAATTGACTACCACTAAGATACTATTTCAGGCAAGAAATTGGTGGCTTCCCACTGGTTATATCCATGTCCTCCCAATTGGTTACACAAATGGATCACGTTATCAAATGGAAAATACTACATACTGCTATTTGTGTATGTCAAAAAATAAAAGCAAAAAAAACCACTTGATTGGATTGTCTATACAGCGGTCGGTCCCCTCTTAACCCTCGACTTTAATATAACCCCTAGTTTACAAACAGGACCACTGGATATTAGTAATTCTCTGTACTTTAGTCCGGGCTACATGATCAGCTGTCAATTATCACAGGTTCTGTAATGAAGCTTTATTTTTCTACTCCAGTTTTTTATGAAAAACCCACCATTTTTAAAATCCAGTTGTCACAGAGACCAAAAATTTCTGGCTGGGATACAATGATAAATATACAGTTCCGACTTACATACAAATAAAGAGGATAATTTGCATGTCTATGGGTGCCAGCGAACTGAACATAATCCACTAAAGTGCAATTTTTAAATGAACTCCAACCCTGTGACACCTAGAAATAGAATTGTGTACTGTGATATTGAGCATAGATTCTCCTCTTTTTTTTTTTTTTAGTTCAGAACTGTGTTTCTAAGTGCCATGGTCCGGAAGATCTAGCATTTGAAGTTTATCAATGCCATGATGTCTATTCACTGCTTTATCTATGGGGTGTGTGCAGTTATGATGCATGGTATAATAGTTCTATGGCAGTTGTGAAGGGTTAAAAGTATTTGCTATATACTATTTGGTCAAATATGCTTGAAGTAAACCCTCGCTATAGCGGTGAGAGGGAGGGTAGCACAGGCTTTGTACAGATGTCGGGATGACGAGTATCTGTGAGGGAAGAGAGATGGCAGAAGAGACTCATTCATTAAGACGGGATCCAGGACACATCCATCACTAGAGATCATGTTATATGTTCACAATCATATCAGAGCATTCAAGCCAAGCCTGCCCGCTGTGCGCTGTATATTGAGCATTCCTGTATCACCATATACAGAATATACTAATATAAAAGTGTATGGCATATGTTCTACAGATCTATTCTAAGGCTACACGCTCACCGTATATGTCAGGAAATAACTCCCGTGTACCCCGCATATCCCTAGACTATTCTGGTAGACAGAGGCATCCTTTTTTGCTTCCCATCTGACCCAGTTTACGTCACATACTGTGGGAAACACAGAATGGAAGACACAGAAAGCTGCATCCTGCTGCAAACTCTGTATATGCTCATCGGAGGCCATTAGAGCCTATGGGGGATGGATGCAACTGTATGGCATCCATCCTCGCCCCCGCTTAGTGTACACCGGGAGGTCTCCAAAGGTAAAAAGTCCACATAAGGACAGTTACATCACTGGGGAACACCCAGAACATATCCATATAGTTGCCAATATCTACTCCTCCTCCTGCTTTCTAGGGGAGGGTTGGAACTAGAGGTTGAATATTATGTTACAACATGAGAATTAGTAGGGATCATCATATGTATCAGAGTAAGGGAAGATAGAAATAGGCTTGGAACTTTAGTATAGGATGAGTTTGAAACCCCGCATGGGACTTTCTGGCCCGAAGTGTCAGTACAGTGAGTAGCTGTAGCCCTGTATACAGCACAGTGAGGGCTGTACCCTATATACAGCACAGTGAGTAGCTGTAGCCCTGATAACAGCCATTGAGTAGCTGTACCCTGTATCCGCACCGTGAGAGCTGTACCCTTGTACGCACAATGAGTAATGTACCCTATATACAGCACAGTGAGTATCTGTACCCTATATACAGCACAGTGAGGAGCTGTACCCTATATACAGCACAGTGAGGAGCTGTACCCTATATACGCACAGTGAGACTGTACCCTATATACAGCACAGTGATTAGCTGTACCCTTATACAGCACAGTGAGTAGCTGTAGCCCTTAACAGCACAGTGATAGCTGTAGCCCTGTATACAGCACAGTGAGGAGCTGTACCCTATATACAGCACAGTGATACTGTAGCCCTTATGCAGCACGTGAGGACTGTACCCTATATACAGCACAATGAGTAGATGTACCCTATATACAGCACAGTGAGTAGCTGTAACCCTATATACAGCACAGTGAGGAGCTGTAGCCCTATATACAGCACAGTGAGGAGCTGTTCCCTATATACAGCACAGTGAGTAGTTGTAGCCCTACATACAGCACAGGGAGTAGCTGTACCCTATATACAGCACAGTGAGGAGCTGTACCTTATATACAGCACAGTGAGGAGCTGTACCCTATATACAGCACAGTGAGTAGCTGTAACCCTATATACAGCACAGTGAGGAGCTGTAGCCCTATATACAGCACAGTGAGGAGCGTTTCCCATATACCGCACGTGAGTAGTTGTAGCCCTATATGCACAGCCCGTTATTAGCTGTACCCTATATACAGCACAGTGAGGAGCTGTACCCTATATATGCAGCACAGTAGGATGCTGTTCCCTATATACAGCACAGTGAGTAGCTGTCCCCCATATCAGCACAGTGAGGAGTCTGTACCCTATATACAGCACAGTGAGGAGCTGTTCCCATATACAGCACAGTGAGTAGCTGTCCCCTATATAAAGCACAGTGATACTGTTCCCTATATACAGCCAGTGAGGAGCTGTACCCTATATACAGCCCAGTGAGTATGCTGTAGCCCTGTATACACACAGTGAGTAGCTGTACCTTTATACAGCACAGTTAGTTACTGTATCCCTATACATCACAGTGAGTAGCTGTACCCTATATACACACAGAGTAGCTGTACCCTATATACAGCACAGGTGAGTAGCTGTAGCCCTGTATACAGCACAGTGAGTAGCCTGTACCCTGTATATACGCACAGTGAGGAGCTACCTTACGCCGTGATACGCTTACCCTATATACAGCACAGTGAGTAGCTGTACCCCTATATACAGCACAGTGAGAGCTGTACCCTATATACATCACAGTGAGGAGCTGTTACCCTATATACAGCACCGTGATTAGTTGTAGCCCTATAACACACAGTAGGAGTCTGTACCCTATATACAGCACAGTGAGGAGCTGTTCCCTTATATACAGCACAGTGAGTAGCTGTCCCTATATACAGCACGTGAGTAGCTGTAGCTGCCTGTATACAGCACGTGAGTAGCTTGTACCCTATATACAGCACAGTGCGTAGCTGTACCTTTATTACAGCACAGTGAGTGTTGTACCTATATACAGCACAGTGAGGAAGCTGTACCCTAATACATCACATGAGGAGATGTACCTATATACAGCACAGTGAGTAGCTGTAGCCCTGTATACAGCACAGTGAGTAGCTGTACCCTATATACAGCACAGTGAGTAGCTGTACCCTATATCAGCACAGTGAGTAGCTGTAGCCCTTTAACAGCACAGTGGAGTAGCTGTAGCCCTATATCAGCACATGAGTAGCTGTACCCTGATATACAGCACAGTGAGTAGCTGTACCCTATATACAGCACAGTGAGTAGGCTGTACCCTATATCACAGCACAGTGAGGAGCTGTACCTTTATATACAGCACCGTGAGTAGCTGTAGCCCTGTATACAGCACAGTGAGGAGCTGTTCCCTATATACAGCACAGTGAGGAGATGTACCCTATATACAGCACAGTGAGTAGCTGTACCCTATATACAGCACAGTGAGGAGCTGTACCCTATATACAGCACAGTGAGGAGCAGTACCCTATATACAGCACAGTGAGTAGCTGTACCCTATATACAGCACAGTGAGGGGCTGTACCTTATATACAGCACAGTGAGGAGTGGTACCCTATATACAGCACAGGGAGTAGCTGTACCCTATATACAGCACAGGGAGTAGCTGTACCCTATATACAGCACAGTGAGGAGCTGTAGCCTTATATACTGATTATTAGATTGTAGACCCCTGTGATGCTAATTGGACACAGAGTGGACACCACAATTTATTGCTCCCTTTTTTTTTCCAGTGGAACCATCATTTCGATCCAGTTTCATGAATATTATTTAATTTTTCTTTTAATCCTGTTGAGGCCTGTTGGAAAAGCAATGTCTGCCCTTTATTTGTTCATTTTCATAGAAATTTAATTTATTTTTACTGTGACCATTGTGGCCATTTCATTAAATCAGGGGGAATGACAATTTCTGTCCGCGTGTGTATATATCAACCTGATTCAGAATATTTGTGTATATTTATAGCCACGATCTCGCTGTACAAGTTATTGATCCGCTTTGTTACTGTTGCGTTGTCACCATTACAGTGGATAAAGTGTTAAATTATTCATCACTGACAGAGTCCGGCGCCTGCGCTGATCCAATGTCCTGCGCGTGGGACACAGATAATGTAATGTCATGCAGGAGGTGATGAAAACATCAGCACAAAGATGGCAGTCAGCGAGTCCCATCGCCCAGACAATTATTAAATGGCCTCTTCTGTTGTTATTCGCCCTCATAAATTATCTCAGCAAATAGGAAATTTAACTACGGCTCGTGGTTAATAGTAGCAGCTGCAACGAGGAGATCAATATCCAGTTACTTAGCAGCTCCAGATATGCTGAGCCTACAACCTGCTCCTAATGGCACATCCATCATAAGACCTCCAGGCCCACAACCCACGGAAGATTTAAGAGATGCTACTGACATGGTCATGTCTCAGCTTGTACCTGTGATGATGGAAATGGCCAGTGAACAATCCTATCAGCAATCCTATCAGCAATGTAAGTAGTGATATATCGGGAGTGTATGGTGTAGACCGTCCATGGATGTTACTGGTACCTATAAAAAGGAACATGGCGGAGATATAGACCCATGTACAAGGCCATAACATATTACTGGTGATACATTTGATAGAGGGAGGGTCTGCCTAAGTTGTATTAAATCTATATATTGATCCAGTATAAGGCATCCTACAATAAACCGAGTGGCTCATAACATGGCGCATGTACTTGGGTGTCAGTCCCATAGGCTTTGAATACTGTACAGCGCTCAGCTTCAGCTCTCCTCATCAGTCTCACAGATTTTCAATGCAGTACACTGATTATCTGCTTTCTTCATCTGTTTCATTGACTAAAGCTTTCTTCTTACTTTTTTTTTTATATAGCGCACACATATTACTCAGTGCTGCACAAAGCTTGCCAAATCGGTCGCTGTCCCCATGGGGCTCACAATCTAATCAAACTACCTGTATGTTTTGGAGTGTGGGAGGAAACCGGAGGACCCGGAGGAAACCCAAGCAAACACAGAAAGAACATACAAACTCTTTGCAGATGTTGACCTGGGTGGGAATTAAATCACTCTCCAATACTTTGCACTGAGTACAGCACTCTCCTGTCTTCATCAGTCTCATAGAATTTGTACTGAGTACAGCGCTCTCCTATCTTCATCAGTCCCATAGACTTTGCACTGAGTTTAGTGCTCGGCTATCTTCATCAGTCTCATAGACTTTGCACTGAGTACAGCGCTCTCCTGTCTTCATCAGTCTCATAGACTTTGCACTGAGTACAGCGCTCTCCTGTCTTCATCAGTCTCATAGACTTTGCACTGAGTACAGCGCTCGGCTATCTTCATCAGTCTTATAGACTTTGCATGGAATATAGTGCTCTGCTATGTTCAACAGTCCTGTAGATTTTCACCAGTCTCATAGACTTTGCACTGAGTACAGCGCTCTCCTGTCTTCATCAGTCTCATAGACTTCGTACTGAGTACAGCGCTCGGCTATCTTCATCAGTCTCATAGACTTTACATGGAATATAGTGCTCTGCTATGTTCAACATTCCTGTATATTTTCATCAGTCTCATAGACTTTGCACTGAGTACAGCGCTCCCCTATCGTCATCAGTCCTATCTTCATCAGCCTCATAGACCTTGCATGGAGTACAATGCTTTGCTATCTTCATCAGTCCCATGGACTTCACCTAGAGTACAGTTAGTGTCGGACTGGAAGGCCTAGGGCAGTGATGGAGAACCTTTTAGAGACCGAGTGCCCAAACTACAACAAAGACCCGCTTATTTATCGCAAAGTGCCCACACAGAAATGTAATTTGTGATTTATACTCCCTTCTCTGTCACAGTTTTCATTGATACCAGCACCTGAGGACACCAATAAAGCAGGAAATAGTCCCAGGTAGCGCTGTCACTTTAATATAGCTCTGTGCACAGCAAGTCCTGGACTGTCTGGGACTGCAGGAATATACCTGGAGTCATCTATGGTGATGGCCTGAGTGCCCACAGAAAGGGCTCTGAGTGCCACCTCTGGCACCCGTGCCATAGGTTAGCCATCACTGGCCTAGGGCGTACCAGTAAAAATCCATTCACCAAATATGATCTGACACCCACTGAACCAAATTTCCTTTAGTGGCTGCGCCCTTAATTGCCCTTTCCTTTGACTGTTATGGTCTTGGGTGTCTGTCAGCAACCGCAGACTAACTAACTGGCTTCTCTTAACTCTGTGATTTGTATTATTGTACAACAATTAAGATGGTCCAGTATGAGCCTGAGTTTGGTTCTGTGACATCTTTCCATAAGAAGACACAATCCTATGTATAGCACGTAGTTGGGGACCTGTTACAGATTTCGTACTGGGGCTCAGGAACATTGCTTATCTTTTGTCAGAACAATTTAGTTAAAAGTTCTTAGAACTAAATGGGTTCCTGACAATGATACATTTTATAAGTCTCCTGAAAGTGCACAATTTATAAGTAAATGGTCATGAATCTCCCCGTATGAGGGCCTATGGACTACTTCTGTGTTTTATGACCACATCCATCCAATTACCTAGTGAGTGAGCTTGTAGGACAGGTATCTGGAGACTTGTAACCCAGATTTCTGAGCCCGGTGTACAATGAATGTAAGCCTGTGCTCAGCCTATTTATTAGGACACCCTATAACTGGCACATACAGGTCATTGTGTGATCATCTTCTGATGATACAGCCTCTTACTTACTGTTCATCGCTATAGAAGGAAGCACATAATATGTCATGCGAAATAACACACTAACACAGTCCTGTCTAACACAACCATGAGCAGATTTTTTTCCATGTTTTCCATGTTATATCCTAGGCGGGGGCTGATTCTAGCATTTTTGCTGCCAGAAGCAAATGCTGCTGAAATGCCCCCTCCCCTCCACCCCCTCCCCCCCAAAAAAGCCTACCCCTGATATATTAGGCTGACTGAATTAATTACTCCCTAATTATTTACCGTCATTATTTTATTTAGATATTATTTAGATATACAGCACCCCCTCATTAATGAATATAGAACACCCCCTCCCCAAGGATGGGTTCACATGCTTCGGGCGAAAGGCATATTGTTTTTTGCCTTATAACATTAACAATAATGAATAGAAAGGCAAAACACATGTTACAATAGGCAGTCCACGGGTTACATACAAGATAGGGTCCATAGGTTTGTTCTTAAGTTGAGTTCTTAAGTCGGGACTGTATATTTTATCATTGTAATTGCCCCAGTGACAATAGGAGTTTTTGCAGTAATTGGACCAAGGATTATCAATAAAGCTTCGTTACAGAAACCTTACAGCTGATCATTGCAGCCTGGGACTATAGTAACATCCAGAGAGCTTCACCAGAGGTCTCACTGGGCAGAGGGGTCCGTCTGTAACTAGAGGTCATCTGTAAGTCGGGTGTCCTTAAGTAGGGGACCACCTGTATTTATAAAACACATACTGTATATACTCAAGTATATATACTCGGTTGAAAGCCGGTGCCGATGCCCCACAATCTGATCGCTTACGCCAAAATCCCGGGGCAATTCGGGATTTTTAATGAGTGAAGCCTTCTAGACATTTTATTAAACAGTAGCAGGTGCATTTCTCGCCCTCGGCTTATACTAGAGTCAATAAGTTTACCAAGTTTCCCCAATGCAAACACATCATGTGAACCCAGCCTTAATAATATACTGTGTCCTCCAATTAATATACACCTCCTTGTTATTATTATTTTATATGCAACCCTCTCCCAATTTATATAGAGCCCCGTAATGATGTTATATATAGCACCACCCTCACTGAGTAATATATATACAGGCAGTCCCCGGGTTACATACAAGATAGGGACTGTAGGTTTGTTCTTAAGTTGAATTTGTATGTAAGTCGAAACTGTATATTTTATCATTGTAGTTCCCGACAATTTTTTTTTTTTTGCCCCAGTGACAATTGGAGTTTCAAATTTTTTTGCTGTAATAGGACCAAGAATTATCAATAAAGCTTCATTGCAGACAATTTTAAGCTGATTATTGCAGTCTGGGACTATTTTAAAGCATCCAGAGAGCTTCACCAGAGGTCACAGTGGGCAGAGGGGTCTGTCTGTAACTATGGGTTGTCTGTAAGTCGGGTGTCCTTAAGTAGGGGACCGCCTGTACAGTCCCCCAGTTTAATTAAAATCTGGCCCCTATATAATAAACCCCAGAAGCAGCCCTTCTGCCGCCTGCAGCTTTGTGCAGGGACGCAGGCATTTCAACTTACAACAATCCCATGGTTGGAAGTCGAAAATCTCATTGCTGAATATACGTGGCCTCAGCTTCAGGGTGAATTTCCATGCACGGATTTAGTGTGGAGAGACACTAAAAAAATATCAGTTGTTGGGTGAGCTAAAAGCCAAAAACAACTGATATTTCTAGAATATTGAGGACTGGCCAGCAGCTGGACTGTACTGCTAGTGGGTGATTCGCTTTATAAACTGCTATTCTGATGCATCTGCCGCCTTAGACAAGACTCTCATGTCGCCTCATGGGGACCTGTTACCATGTACAAAGTGCTGTATAACATAACTTCATTCAATAATGTTGCTGAATGAAGTGAGCTCCCCCTAGTGGTGGCTGCAGATATTCAAAATTGTATTATTTACCTAATAATATGTCTATGCTGGTTATTTGCAGCTCTGTATCAGAAAAAATAAGCTTTAGTCAATAAAAATAAATTAAACATGTTACATTTTGGAAAATCTATTCATTTGGGTTAATTGTTTACACCCTAGCTACAATATTCTGCTGTGTAGATGAAGCTTATCCTGCCATCCGGTGTGAATGGATCTGTAATTTTCTCTCAGTGCTGAGTTTGCAATCACTGAATCCATCTACAAGCCTATTTCCAGGAAACGTCTTATTGATAGACGCCGCTGAGAGATAATATCTCCCGTCCCTCAGCATCTTCTGTGAAGCTCCTTCTCTACAGAACAAGCGTTCTCAATTAGCGGCTGAAACACAATGAAATATCTGTTAAATATATTTTCCAGCACAATTTCTGGGAATTAGCACAAAGGAGGAGACGGCGTGCTGCATACAATATGAGCGCTTGTCATCATCCGTGCTTTTAACCTGTGAACGCCATTGTGTAGTCAGAATACGGAATGTGATGTATCCAGGCAGCTGATATGATGGGGGCCGAGAGAATCCTAATATGACTGGAGGGTCTGCACCTTAGTTCCCTTCTCTTATACTTCCTAGTGGCACTATACAAAGCCATACCCAGTGCAGGGTGCACAGGGAGGGGGTTGTGACATACGCTCTTCCTTTAAATCCAAATATACCCTGTTATGATACATTGGGGCACATTTACTTACACGTCCCATTGACGCCGCCGATCAGGAATGTCCGACGAGGATTCGGATCTGCCGCCATTCATTAAGATCGTGCGTCCAATTTCCTGCATGTGTCGCTTCCCCGCTGAGGTCCGCCGGAGTTCACCTTCTTCTTCCCGGTGCATGTGAGTGCTTGATCTTGCGACACAATTTGGTTTTTAAATTCCGCGGTTTGTCCGAATAAGTCGGGTTGTCCGACGTCCATGTTCCCCAGATTTGTGTCGAAATGCAAGCCGTTGCCGATGCGCCACAATACGATCGCGTGCGCCAAAAACCCCTGTGCAATTCAGCGCAAATCCAAAAAAATCAGGAAACCCGACGGAAATGCATCCGACGGACCCTTAGTAAATGGGCCCCATTGAATAGATAGACTTAAAGGGGTTGTCCAGGATTTATGCTATCTACCATAGACAGCACGTGCTGGTATTGCTGCTCAACTGTATTGAAATGATTGGAGTAAAGTTGCAATTCCACGCACTACCCATGATCTGGTGTGGCACTATTAATAGAAGAAAGCAGCCATGTGCAAACAACTTTAGGTGAATGACCCCTTTAAGGTAATCAAACATGTAGGTTTTTGGAGCAATTTTTTAGGCCTGGAGTGGGTTGAAAAGGAATGGTCAATTTTCAGAGCAGATTTTTTTCTTTCTACGTCTTTCTCCTGTAGTGAACAGTGAATCTGAAAGCATTCAGAGGTCCGTCCATTCCAGACAGTTTAGGAGGCTAAATATTAAGTCTTTCCATACATAGAGAATACTTCCCAAGGCACTTTATAAAGTTCCTTTATCTCTCAGCTGCCAGTGGATACTGGACCGAAAGCTGATTTACAATAAGGCTAAATAAGGAAGAAAGGAAGGGAAAAAGAAGGGCACCGAGCCAATTTATTTTACAAAGTATAATACAAAGTTTACTATTATTTCCTGTACTATTCATATATAAAATTTGGTCCAAATTTGGTAAAGTTTTAAGGAAAGGAGGATTTGGGCATATTTAATTTCAACATCTAAAAATTGAGCATTTTGAATTTTCTTGAGATAAACTTAACCAGTACAGGGATTTAACTTCAGGGAGTACAGAGGTTACTACATGCTATAGTCTTATGTAGGTTGATATCACATGGTCTGTGTGCCTGCTCCATTTCCTGAACTGACAATGATACAGTAAGCTTTGTTCACACTGCCTGCACATGGACCATGTTTCAAGGATTGAAAAATCCTTAGGATAACATTGTGATCAGTGGGGGACCGACTGCTGGGACCACCATGTTTCAGGAGTACTGGGGTCCCATTCTCACTTAATGATGGAGTTGCAGTTGAGCTTGTGTCTTGCTGCTCCATTCAATATTATGGGAGCATTGGAAATTACTGAGCACAGCGTCAGGTATCTCCCTTATAGTATTGAATGGAACAGCAGGACACATTCTTAACCTGCTGCTCAATCAGTAAGTAAGAACAAGAACCATCGTCCGCATGACTGATGAACATCTCAGCTTTCGGACCCCCACTCATCATCTTGTTATCCCCTATTATGTGGCACAACCCCTTTAAGGGTTGCTATTGATCTACATGTTTGCCACCTATAGGGGGCACTAGAGAGTATAATGTTTAACCTTGTATGAATTTCCCATTCACCATAGTTACACCTCTTGCCATGGCTGTCCTATGTGACGCCCCCCTCAGGAAGGTAACATATCATTTAGTTCTAGAATCCCCGGGGAAGAGAACGAGGCAAGGCGGCCTAATCCTTATTACAGCTATGTATCCGGGAAGACGTGCGACATTCTGATTCCACGCTTTCAGGCATGTTAAGCAGGGAGCTCTTCCATATTTAATGGCTGCCGAGGATGTGTTTAACTCAGTCATTTAGTAAAATGTTGTACAATCACATCCTGCTAAATATTACATCTTTTTTAATCTGCTACAATTAGACCAGGATTCTGGAGTTTAGGTTGAAAGATTCATGAGATGCAGAATAAATTCACATGATTATTACTTGTTTCCATTGGCGCCTATTGATTCCGGCACATGATTTCTCTCCTGTACAATCACAATAAGGCAAAGCTCGTATCTCAGGGTGTAGATTTGGATTACTGCCCTCGTCCTCAGTCCAAATAACCAGGGAGAAAGAGTCTCCTCCAATGACCCCCAACTATAAAATCCTAATATAGTTCATATACACAGGTTACATACAGGGCCGCCATCAGGGAGGGTTAGTGTGACTGTTTTCAGGGGGCCCCGAGGATGAGGGGGGAAATCACTCTGCACACAGGACCAGATCATCATTCTGTGGGGGACCCCCAAAATTTGCCAGTCAGGGGCCTCAAACTTCCTGGTTACATACGACTCATCAAGGCGTCTTACTATGGAGGACAGACCACCCAATGATATGAATGCTCATGGTGTAATGCTTAAATTCCCCAGAGGTGGCGCTGTAGAGAAACTGAATACTTTTATCAGGGATTGTACGTCAGACTCCTTTCAAAATAATGAATGTGGTCCTTGGGAGAGATATGATCCTTCACTCCCACTATACCCCTGTCGGCAGCACCCATTACCAAGGGTCATGATATTTATATTCTTCTGTTCCCTGTCTTGTCCATGCTCGTCACAAGAGCTTACATAACTAGTCCTGGGAGAGGCTGCACAGTTTTGCTGTGAGTTGTCTGGATGTGAGGGTTAGAAACTAACGGATAATGAGATTGTAAAATATCTAGATGATATCAGCCATACAGCGGGCGCCCCAGGCTATAGCTGACACCAGGAAATGCTGAGGCCAGGGTAAGTACACTCTTAGATAGACATAACCCTTCAATTTTTGTGATTCAAAAAGAGGGAAATTAATACAAGGAGCAGTAAGTTATCGGAAAATTTTCAACTAGCAAGCCGCGCCCTTTATTCCATTCATCCCCGCCCCTCATTGTGCCCACAAGGTATATACCTGGCCCACACGTACCCGTCATTATATAATGCTACTAATTGTGTCCTTCCCTTCACCCCTTCTTTCCTTTTGCTGTAAAAAAAATAAAAATCCCTATTATTTTTTCTATATCTCATAACAAGGGGTCATTTATCTTAATTTCTTATCTTTGTTTTTTGTGGTTTTCTTTTGGCTGTGTTTTTTTGTGCCTAGAAAATCTACCCACAGAATCTATCCTGATAAACCAGGGACATTACTCATAGATCCAGGCACCAGGACTGTAGTAATCTTCTTATATTTGTTATCCATGACCTCCTACCTTCTAAAATGAACTTTTAAGATTCTGCTAATGAACCAGAAGGGTCCTGGGGGTAAAGGTGTTACCAGAGCCCCTCCATGCTGTAGCTTCACAGTCTGCTATGCTGTAAGAAGCACTTCCCTCCCTTCTTCTATATGAGATTAGGCCAGACAGAGGGAGGGGGGAGTGCTGTGGGAGCAGGGGAGACAGCTTGCAATGCTAAAGAAGGGCTCTGGGGGTGTTACCAGATCCCCCCAAAGCTCTTCTTTGCAAACAGTGTACTGTTCCAATGTGGGGGTTTTTTAGGTAGGACTGTTGCACCTGTAGGAATGCCAGGAAGGAGCAGTTGCATAAGACATCATTCTGTGATGATTTGGGGATTCTCTTCTGAAACCATCTTAGAAATCTGATCTGCATATTGCCACCACTAGGGGGCAATCTGTAATTAGCTGTCAGAAGGTGTATACACAGTGCCCCCTAGTGGTGGTAAGGGGCATCAGGAACTTTAGATAAAAGAAAGGGCTTATGTTATCAGTGAAAATCTACCAGTAATGATGAGCATATAAAACTGCTGCCAGTGCTAGATATAAACCATGGAGATCTGAATAGTCAAACCCTTATGTATGTTGTTAGTAACAGCAGGACTGTGAAAAATGTATTTATTTTCCAACAATATAGCTTCTCCAACTGCACCAGTCCTCACACTGCTGTGCTCTTAACTGCTCCACATCACCCCACTCTTCTAGAAGTCCCTGTTTAAGTATTCAACCAATGCCTGCTACAGCTTTTTCTCATAACAGAGCAAAGGAGGACAATGTGCAGAGAACTAAGCGCACAGCAGGGGAGGACATGCTCACAAGCTACAATCCTGGAGCATAAATGAATTTTTAACAGTCCCGCTGCTGCTACTAAAACCACATCCAAAAGTATGATTACACAGCTCCCCAGTCAATAACTAGCAATATATGCAGAGAGCACAACCGTAAGAAGGACACGTCTCCAGTGCAGTAGGAGAGCTTGCAAACCTGGAATATAAACTTTTCACAGTCCTGCTGCTACTAACAACATACACAAAGGTATGATTACACAGCTCTACAGGGAAATTACCTAATACTACCTACAAGCAGCACAGAATACAACAGTGTGACAGCATACTCCCAGTGCACCAATGTAGCTACAATCCCGGAACATAAACACATTTTTAACCAACAACACACACAAAGGTACAATTACACAACTTTACAGGGGCAGTACTGAACACTGGCTTCATATAGCACAACGGTGTGACTGACCTTCTCTTTCAGTCTCTTACAGTCTCTTTCAGTGACTGTATCTGACCGCTTCTTTCAGTGACAGTCTCCGACCGTCTCTTTCAGTGACTGTCACTGACTGTCTCTGCCTCTGACTGTCTCATTAAGTGACTGTCTCTGACAGTCGATGGTTGGATTACACAGCTCTCCAGGGACAGGACTGACCACTGGCTGTAGAGAGCACAACGATATGAGGACACACCCCAAGTGAACCTAGTGAAGCTTTATTCCTGGAATATAAATGTGTATTTCACAGTCCTGCTGCTACTAACAACACACACAAAGGTATGAGTACACAGATCTCCAGAGACAATACCTGACACTATCTGCAGAGAGCACAGCAGTGTGAGCACATGCCTCCAGTGCAGCTGGAGAGCCTACAAACCTGGCATATACATTTTTCACAGTCCCGCTGCTACTAACAACTTATACAATTGTAGGATGACAAACCTTATAGTTTTGTATCACCCCTTCGATTACTTATTCCTAAAATCTGAGGATAAACGAAAAATAAAGAAGCGACAAAATGAAATAATCCTGTAATTCTGTATGGAATCAGTAGAATTCTAGAATTCCGTTATATATGACATCTTGTGATACAATGTTGCGCTGCAGATCTTATACCTCTTATATTTAGTTCCTGAGTCTAAATCTGCAGCACCCACCACCCTTTACCCTTCATCATGTCAGTCGTCTTAGGAGTACCATTGCGGAGACTGCTCGGTTGCTATGACGGCGCGCCATGGTAACAAGCATCACCTAATTTGCTGCGCACGCAGCACCCGCTCACAAATGCTGAGCTGCTAGGAGATCGGAGCGGCCATTTCTGATACCCAGAAGACAAAAGAAAACCAGGGGACAGGTACGATGTATGCCGAGCATCACCCATCACTGCGGAGAGCCATATATCATACATACCGCCCCATCCATAGCGTACATCTATATTCTGCTATATCCATAGGGGATAACAATGTCACCGTCACCTGCAACAGAAGGGGGAGATGCAATTACAAACCAGTATTCAGCATATAGGCAGATGTAGCAGGGCTGAAGCTGTCACATAATAAGGTAGATTGTAGGTTTCTTCTGGATCCTATGGGAAATCATGTACCGCGACAATCAACAAACTCAGCTCTGCTGCATCTAACAAGCTCAGCACTGCTGCATCTCTTACTGAGCTCCATTGCTCTTCATATTGTGTGTTGTCTCAAGCTCTGAGGAGAATTATATGGGTCATTGTTATGGTTTAGGCCCCCGGGACAGTTTCTATGGGGTTAATAAGGAGCGATGCACTGCGGTGACTGACAGAACAGCGCTGGCACTGCAGAACGTTGTCCCCGGGTTATCTGCAGCGGGCACAGTGCACTGGATGATGGGTTACATCACACTTCATTAAAAAGTCATGAGCTGGATGGCCGCATGATATTTATTATTGTCCACAGTCTAAAGGTTTATAGATCTCCAGGATTCTCTGCTTAGTTGTGCTGCATCTTAGGAGATGCTGATCAATGTTATGTTATCTATATACATCTCGTACCTGTCTATTTATATCTCTTATCTATCTATCTATCTATCTATCTATCTATCTATCTATCTATCTATCTATCTATCTATCTCATATCTATCTATTTACAAATAGTAGCATTCAAGTCCTGGAGTGCTGCTCACTTCTTCCAATATCTATCTATCTATCTATCTATCTATCTATCTATCTATCTATCTATCTATCTAAGGTTTGGAATAGGCATCACTCCCCAAAGTTAATTTCAAAAAGTGGGGTGTCTTTATTCCATAAGCGACGTTCAGCTCCTTACGAGCCTTTTCAAGATGCTTGAAAAGGCTCGTAAGAGCTGAAACGTCGCTTTATGGAATAAAGACACCCACTTTTTTGAAATTACCTTTTGGAGTGCTGCTCCTCCTAACACTCTTACATTGCGTCCCAGTCCCCCTGCCTGGGGACTTACGGACTTGCACCCACCGGAGTTGCTGTGCTGCTCTAAACTTTCCTTTTTCTATCTATCTATCTATCTATCTATCTATCTATCTATCTATCTATCTATCTATCTATCTATCTATCTCATATGTATCTCATATCTATCTATCTATCTATCTATCTGTTTATCTCATATGTATCTCATATCTATCTATCTATCTATCAAATATCTATCTATCTTTCTATCTATCTATCTATCTATCTATCTATCTCATATCTATCTATCTATCTATCTATCTCATATCTATCTATCTATCTATCTCATATCTATCTATCTATCTCATATCTATCTATCTCATATCTATCTATCTCATATCTATCTATCTATCTATCTATCTGTCTATCTATCTATCTATCTATCTATCTCGTCTATCTATCTATCTATCTATCTATCTATCTATCTATCTATCTATCTATCTATCTATCTATCTATCTCATATCTATCTATCTGTCTCATATCTATCTATCTCTCATCTATCTATCTACCACACCAGGTCAGATATGGCATAGAAGTGACTTGCCGGCTCAGAGGTGTCACCTACCCAGATTTATCATGATTTTGATCTGGCGGATGCCAGGGGCAACATCCTACACTGGCACCATTGTATGATAAATGTGCCCTTATATCTATGTATTCATCTTAATCCATTTAACCCATATCTTTCACTCATCCTTCTCTCTTCTCTGGTTGTTTTAATCTTAAGTATATGGATTATTATCATGACAGCACTATACATACCTCCAGTATCTATTTATAGCTTTTCTATGCTGTTTCATCAACAATAATGGGGGGCATGTGTGACAGCTTGTACACCTCAATACCCGTGTACAAGCTGTATTTTAGTCGCAATTTTTGGCGCATTTCTACTATTCCACCCTCTATGCCACTTGTGTGGGGTTGGGGTAGTGCTGGGCAGTGGAGCGGTTCCGGCACTGGGCCATGTTCAGGACAGAACTGGCATAGAAGGGAGCCTGGTGCCAATGTTCGATACATCGGCTCCTATATGTCTGTAAACTGGCGCAGTGGTTATATCTGTGACATATATAGATAACCTTCTAATTAGAATTTACAGAAATATTCATTGGTAAAGGGTGATTACTAATTTTTACCACACTACCTTTGATCTTACCTTTGGTATATATTTATTTTTTTAACATACATTATAGTTTATAAGGTATTTCTATAGCCATCACATCTATGTTACAAATCTCCTGGATAACCTATAGCTAAATGATACAATTTTGACTTCTTGCAACCACCACTAGAGGGAGCTCATTGTATACAGTTATAAATTCATCTCAATACAGTTTGCCAATAGAGGCGGTCCCCTACTTAAGGACACCCGACTTACAGACAACCCATAGTTACAGACGGACCTCTCTGCCCACTGTGAAGCTCTCTGGATGCTTTACTATAGTCCCAGATTGCAATAATCAGTTGTAAGGTGTCTGTAATGAAGCTTTATTGATAATTCTTGGTCCAATTACAGCAAAAATTTTGAAACTCCAATTATCACTGGGACAAAAGAGAATAAAAATTGTCTAGAACTTCAATGATAAAATATACAGTTTCGACTTACATACAAATTCAACTTAAGAACAAACCTCCGGACCCTATCTTGTATGTAACCCAGGGACTGCCTGTATACCAATCAGAGTGGTATCAGAAGCCCCAATGACTGCCTGTCACTATATAACTATATATCCCGTACATCAGGCTAAAATAAACTGACATTAGGTTTTTAAGGCGTATAATAAATTATGTAAATTTTGTTTAACATTTAAAAAAGTAAAAAAAGACAAAATGCTCATCTTTATGTATTCCTTTAGATAATAATACTAGGTACTATGAGAGTCTGGGTCCCAGTGATGCCCTCGTTAAGAAACTTTTATGACTTTTCCGTGAATTAGTCGGATCTTTTAATTAGTTATCAGCGCTCTGTCTCTGAGTATTGGACAGTTCTGTTCTGGGGGACGGGTGCCAGACTATGGTCTGAATTGGCTAAATTCATTTCACTGTACACAGTCTGATCTTCAGCCTGATAGGAGACAGACTGTCATAGAAATAGAACGGATAATCCATCTGCACGGAAACTTCTCAGTTCTTCTATTTGCAGAACTTGGAATCAAGGAGATTTTAAACATTTTTATGACCAGTATTGCTACAGTGGATCCAATAGAGGTGAGGAACCCAGACCAAACAAAACCAGACCCATTGGGGCAGATTTACTTTCCCAGTCCTGTCGCGATCCCAAGGTGCGTTGTCCGACGAGGATTTGGCTCTGCAGCGATTCACTAAAGTCGTGCGTCCAATTTCCTGCATGTGTCGCTTCTGCGCTGAGATCCGCCGGAGTTCACCTTCTTCTTTCCGGTGCATGATCTTGCGACACAATTCCGTTTTTAAATTTCGTGGTTTGTCCAAATCCGTCGGCCACGCCCCTGATTTCTGTCGCATGCAAGCGGCCGCCAACGCGCCACAATCCGATCGCGTGCGCCAAAAACCCGGGGCAATTTGGCGCAAAATGATAAAATTCAGGAAACCCGATGGAATGAGGTGACCCAACGGGACGTTGATTTTATGCAGGTTCCGGCATGGAATATTTTCTTAAATCTATGAAAAGGTCATAGAGGGAATCAAGTTTTTGTGGCATTGCGCTTGATGGTTACAGATCAACTTTAGGATTAAGATTAAGCCATGACTAAGAACGCAGTGTAAAGAGATTGAATTGCGTAGGTCTGCATTAGGATTATGTCCCAAGTACCTATTTTAACTATGACAAAATAAATGTCAAGTTTTACTGCATGATTTGGAGTGCCGGAAATAATTTTGTTCGTTAGTCTTAGCTATACATGACCTGTTCAGGGGCACATATGTAGGGGCACATTTATCATAGGTTGGTGCTAAGTGCGGCAGCGTATGACACTTGCCAGATCTATCAAAAGGCCACAGGCTGTGCCGCTGGGCAGAGCCATCGCTGGGAATTTTAGGGCGCTGGACTGTCAAATTCTTCCCCAGGCACATTAGTTTCCCATCCTTAACCTCAAAATTTCCACCACTCTGCCAAAGTTATTTTGACAGCTGCTGCAGAACATCATCATACACACCTCTGCTGCTGCAGAACATCATCATACACATCTCTGCTGCTGCAGAACATCATCATACACACCTGTGCTGCTGCAGAACATCATCATACACATCTCATCTTCTGCAGAACCTCATGAAACACATCTCATCTGCTACAGAACCTCATGAAACACATCTCATCTGCTATAGAACCTGATAATACACACCTCAGGTGCTGCAGAACCTTATTATACACATCTCTGCTGCGGCAGAACCGCATAATACACACCTCAGCTTCTGCAGAACCTCATCAAACATGCCTCATCTGCTGAAGATTATCATCATAATTAACACTTGCTGCCACATAACCTATTAACAGATACCTAAGCTGATGCAGAACCTCATGACACACATCTCAGCTGCTGCAGAACATCACAATACACATCTCATCTGCTGCAGGACCTGACAATACAAACCTCAGCTGCTGCAGGACATCATAATACATACCTCAGCTGCTGCAGAACATCAGAATACACATTTCAGCTGTCACTTGCTACAGAACCTCATAATACACACCTCAGCTGCTGCAGAACATCACAATACACATTTCAGCTGCCAGTTGCTAGAGAACCTCATAATACACACCTCAGCTGCTGCAGAACATCACAATACACATTTCAGCTGCCAGTTGCTAGAGAACCTCATAATACACACCCCAGCTTTGGATTTATCACAGATTTCACCATTATAAATGCTGGGAAATGCTGCTGATTTAAGTGCAGTGTGGATAGACCTTGTCCTCGTAGATGTCAGATCCTGACCAGTCATAAAGTGTAAATTCACAGTACGGCTAATAGTTTCCATTATCTTCTTTTGTTATAGAAGAGAATAACGGAAACTGTATATAAAGTCTCCATCTTCCCTCCATTCCCCATGGTGTTATATGTATGGGGCTTCCTTCTGTCATTCTTCCATTATTTAGAGACATGGGGGCAGATTTACTCTCCCGGTCCATTCGCGATCCAGCGGCACGTTCTCTGCGCTGGATTCGGGTCCGGCTGGGATTTATTAAGGCAGTTCCTCTGCGCTGAAGTTCCCCGAAACGCTCTGGAATAAACCGAGCCGGGCTGAGTGAAGGTAAGTGCAAGCTCCGCAACACATTTTTTTTTTAAATGCGGCGGGTTTTCGTTCGGCCACGTCCCCGATTTCCGTCGCGTGCATGCCAGCGCCAATGCGCCACAATCCAATCGCGTGCGCCAAAAGCCTGGGGCAATACAGGGAAAATCGCCGCAAATCGGAAATATTCGGGTAACACGTTGGGAAAATGCGAATCGGGCCCTTAGTAAATGACCCCCATGGACTGTAGCGCTATTAATCTACATTAAATAATGGTAGGAAACAAAGTTCACACCACCACATTTTCTGTTATGGAAGGTGAACAGAAGGCGTTGTGTTCACCTTTCCTTCCCACCATTGGGGATACAGAAGGCTCTTTCCAATATGTTTCCATTAAATATAACAGCTAAAATGACATGTGCTGCAGCTCTATAAACAACGTAACAGGAGGACGCGGGGACGTGATGAATAGGTGGCCTGGGCCTTACAAAAATAATAACCATTCTATACATGTCTAATAAATAATGTCCCTTTAAGACATGTACTCAAATAAAAAGAAACAGAATCCAGACACACCTACATGCTGCTGTGTGTCCCTTCAGTCAGGATTCTTCATGTAGTTTACAATGCCCTCAATTTTATGAAAATACAGTTTAAAAAATATGCAAATGAACCTAACGGGCTTTGCGTTGCATCATCAGAGCCCCTCTATGGGCTCCGCCTTCTGATCCCTGCTTACTCCGTCCCCTAGAACAACTAGATTTATTTAGTCTGGAAAAGAGACGACTAGGAGGGGACATGATTAATTTATATAAATATATGAATGGTCCATACAAAAAATATGGTGGTAAGTTGTTTCAGATTAGATCAAATCAAAAGACGAGGGGGCACTGTCTCCGTCTGGAGAAAACAAGGTTTAATCACCAGAGGCGACAGGGATTTCTTACTATGAGAACTGTCAATCTGTGGAATAGCCTGCCTCAGGCGCTGGTCACAGCAGGGACAGCAGAGAGCTCAGGCGCTGGTCACAGCAGGGACAGCGGAGAGCTCAGGCGCTGGTCACAGCAGGGACAGCAGAGAGCTCAGGCGCTGGTCACAGCAGGGACAGCAGAGAGCTCAGGCGCGAGTCACAGCAGGGACAGCAGAGAGCTTCAAGAAGGGTCTAGATGCCTTTTTACACCTAAATAACATTGATGGTTATGTTATATAGAATTGTTTCCCCTAAATCCCTTCCTCATGCAATCCCTTCCCTTCCTTGGTTTAACTTGATGGACAAGTGTCTTTTTTCAACCGTATAAACTATGATACTATGAACTGGTTCACTATATGGGGCAATGTACAGGCCCACCCCATGATGTGCAGGATACTCTGGAAACTAAGGCTAGGAGGAGATTAGTAGCCAGAGATCACATGATCATCCTGTTCTGTAACTGGAGTTGCCCTTTAAGATATTAAACTCCTCCGTTTTTCCTGAGGCGCTCTATAGAGACAGGATTAACTAAACTTTCTCTCTAGTAATATCTGCATCTGACCTACATATAAGAAAATACCTTCACACAGACTCCGATGTATCCGCTGCGGCAGCCTACGATCTTACACACTACAGTGCGCTACATTATTAATGGCGTCCGGGCAGCCATTTTATTATTAATCGCCTGCTTTGTAGAGGTGGCAGCTGTGTTTATTCACTTGTTTTCGGTGTTTAACAAGATAAATCATTCTGTTTTCTTACAGGGGGACTAGAAACACAGATAACACAATGTCGTATAGAAACACAGCCGCCAGGATCTATGCCCTCGTTCTTCTGATGATAACGATAGGCCTGCCGTTCACCAAGCTCGTCCTCGCGGAGGAGCTGTCAGGCACCACCATTCCACCAGAAAGTATGTACCCCTGGTTATGTTATTTATCATAGTAATGCATTCTGTGATTTTTATAATTGGTTTTAAGTATGCTTTTTTATGTGTTTTTTTTTAACCAATTATATTCCTCATTAGTTATTTTTCAAAGATCTATTCTTTAAGTCATGGGGGAGAATGTATCTTATCTTAGCTTGTTTTTGCCAGTCTTTTTTAAGCCTGCAACTTTGGTAATTTAACAATCTCACTTTTTCCTTGTGTTAAATGTTTTTTTTTTCTCCAGATCTTGTTTTGTGACATTTGTTACAAATGTCTCAAAAATGTCACACAAATATCTGAAGTCACTTCTTTCCATTTTCTGAGTTTTCCTTAAAGAAAATGTACCATTTGCTTTCATACAGTATGAACCAAATATACCTTGAGAATGCTGTAGCTACACTGATGCAGAAATATAACTTGTTTAATCCCTGAGCCGAGTGGTTTTGCTGAAAAAACAATTATAAAAGGATGGTAATGAGGCTCTGTAACTCCTGTAGCTGCCCCAGAGCTCTCCGCATCCTAATTATGAATTGCTCCAGCCTGGTCTCACCCAGAATATGTCATCACTGGGTTGTCCCTGAAAGGCAGAAGTCATCAATCACTGCACCATCCCCCAGCTGCTGTGTATGAGTCATCCAGCTCTGGTTGATTAGTCCTGTCTGGACAGTTCAGGAAGCTTCGTGTCATGTATTTATGTATGGCAGTCAGTCTGCACCCAGCTTTCCCAAGACCCTGAATTTTATAATAGTTTTTTCAACAAAACCACTCAGTTCAGGGATTAAACAAGATATGTTTATGCATCAGTGTAGCTACAGCATTCTCAAGGTATGTTTGGTTCATAATGTATAAAAACAAATGGTAGATTTACTTTAAGTATGGTTTTGTCTGGAGTTTTTTCACCACAAAATGGGGCTCATTTACTAAAGTTCCTCTTTCCGGTTTTCCGATTTGCGACTTTCATGCGGCACAAATCAGGGGGCGGGCCGTCAGACTATCTGACAAGCGGCATTTGGAAATCTGGAATAGAAGATAAATGTATCTTACCTACGACGAACAAAAGTCCGACGGATTTTTGTTGCGCTGTTCGAAAAGTCCCCAAAAAGGTGAAAAAATTGCAATGCGCCAAAAAGTCCCATAAAAGACAGAAAAAAAGGAAGAAAACCAAAGATAAAAGGAAACACTCTTGTTTATAAATTTATGCTAAAGACTCAAATAGCTCCAGAACTTCTCATAGCCGTTATTGTACCTACTTCAGACTATACTAATGAAAGTTTGAGCCCTTTTTTTAAATTTAAATAACTACATTAGCATAAATTGATTGCACAAGATGATTATATTAGACTTTGCAATATACTCTACTAAAGAAAATGTTCCTGTTTTCCTTTTGTCTCTTCTGCCTTTATTTCCGCTTTTAGCAATCAGCATCTCCTCATACACTCACATTGACAGCTGATAGATAAGGAGAAGCTGCTAAAGTTTCTAATGAATTTACTCCTTACAGACAGTTACTTGATATACTTACCTCCTAACAGATCTGAATTATCAAGTAAAACAGACTCTAGGTAGATGTATATTTGTATCTGCTTTGTAGGGACTTGAGTGGGCTTTCAAGAA
Organism: Engystomops pustulosus; assembly: GCA_019512145.1. NCBI lineage: Eukaryota > Metazoa > Chordata > Amphibia > Anura > Leptodactylidae > Engystomops > Engystomops pustulosus. The sequence goes on from CM033641.1 coordinate 17,634,236, forward strand.
AAGAACAGACAGAGAAGATTTTTCACCTAATGAAGTATGTTACAGAGTTTAGTATTATCACCTGCACTTTTCCATTTCAAAATAAAAAAAAAAATCATCAAAGCTTTAGAAATACTTTAAAGGACATCTACCACCAGGATGAAGGATTGTAAACCAAGCACACTGACATACTTTTGTTTATCTTTTGATTACCTAGGGGCTCTAGGCTCCATTAACACCTATGGAGCCTGGAGCTCCTTAGGCTCGTTTGTAAAAAACAGGTAATAATAGGATAAATGAACAGCAGATCCTGCAAGAGGGGGCTCACGCCAGTATGCTTGGTTTACAGTCCTTCATCTTGGTGTTAGATGTCCTTTAAAGGGAACCTTTCACCAGGATTGTTATTTTTAGCTGGTAGCATTCTGAACCATTTCAGTAGATTACATCAGTTTAATTTACATTAACTGGCTCCCTGCCAGCAGCAAGTGGTGAGTCGTGGTGGGATGGGGCAACGGAAGCCTGTGTGGTCGCCTGTGTAAGTCTCTTCTCCTCTAAACACATGCGGCTCCTTCACATCTCTCCACTTTCTGTCATGTGGATTAAGCATGCAGAGGAGGGAAGGGGACGATGTGGTGACCACAGGCACACATGCTGCAGCTGCCCCTTCCAAGGGACTCAGCACACGCTACTGGCAGGGAGCCATGTAATGTAAATCAAACAATTATAAGCTACTGAAATAATTCAGTAACTGCTGACAAAGGCATTTTTACAATCCTTATAGCATAGAATATTTGAACCTGTTTCCAGTTAAAAATGACTGGTTTGCATTAAGTAATCAATTGCAAATGACAATAGCACATAATTTGGAATATATAATTTACTTTATTGCCAATAATTCTTCCCTGTACCATTTTTTTCCCTCATACCTGCAGTGAGCAGTGTATATAAAAGTTCTGAAGTCTGTACACAGCAGCTAGAAAAAGAGAGGAGGCTGAAGCACAACCACTTACACACCTATCCTGTGACTATCTGTAAGGAGTTAAATATCCTGAAACTTTATCAGCTTCTCCTTATCTATTAGCTATCATTGTGAATACAGGATGGAAAGCTGACTTAAACACTGTTAAGTACAGGAAGAAAAAATAGGAAAACAACAAGGTATTTTCTTTGATAAAGTATATTACAAAGTTTGTTAATATCACCTGTCATATCATTTCTGAATACAATGTTTGCAAACGCTTAGTTACACTTTAGATTCAATGATAGTCAAGGATTTGCTCTTATTCTTTACAGAGTGAATAATTTGTGTGGGGGGATTCATCTTTTCAGGACCCTCTTAATCAGAATGGACAGTGGATGCAAAACTAATAGACAGTTCCAGAAGAGACATGGATTGTGTTTTGTTAGCATTGAAAAATAGTCCATGGACCAGCTCATAAGAGCGAAGCGTACCTTTATTTCTTCAACGATATACAGATACGAGATATCACAAGCTTCTTAGCGTCTCTGGTGCATCACGCACCCTTACTCATGGCTGCCTATATAAATTTAGCTTGCACAACATATAGAAACTGGTCACATGTTACCTCCTAATTAGAAATATGTTAATTAAAAGGTAACATGTGATCAGCTTCTATATGTTGTGCAAGCTAAATTTATTTAGTCAGTTATGCGTCATGCACCAGAAACGGTAAGAAGCTTGTGATGCCTCGTATGTGCCAGTCGCTAAAGTTCATCCAAAGTGCATTGTCCGACGATAATGCACTGTGCCGCGATTCACTAAGATCGTGCGCCCGATATCCTGCATGTGTCGCTTCCCCGCTCAGGTCCCACAGAGTTCACCTTCTTCTTCCTGGTGCATGTAAGTGCTTTGTATGTGACACAATTTGAAAGTTAAATACCGCGCTCAGTCTGAATCAGTCGGATTCTCCGATGGCCACCCCCCCCGAATTCTGTCGCATGAAAGCCAGCGCAGCTGTGCCAAAATCTGATTGCGCGCAACACAATCCCCAGCTAAATCCTTGTTACAGCCACGCGAAACCCGAAAACCATGAACAGTCCGACAAAAGTGCGCCCGCGGACCCTCAGTAAATAAGCCCCATTGTGATTTCTATCTATTGTCTTCAAAAGAGCAAGGATTCTTCACGACATCATACAGTGAGAGTGATAACCTCATTAAAATGTGCTCAAATTTTGGGAGAATTTTCTTAAAAAACTAACCTGCTTCCTATCAAATTGTTTAGCAATTTTTTAGAGGCTTTTACGCCTACTTTAAAAAGATCAGTGCGTTATGAGTAGAGATGAGCGGATCCGACATTTCCGTTTGGGTTTGGCTGCGCGACCCGATCATACCCAATTTACCTATTTGACGCCCCTAGCAACTAGCCATGCCCAATCATAGCCCTGGAGATGAGTGGACCTGACGTTTTTGCCCAGGTTTCAGCTCTCTGACCCGGATGTACTGCAGGATTGGCGACTGAACAGCCAATCCGGCAAACTGATACTGCTAGCATTGCCTATCACCTCTCCTCACACTGATGCCCCTAGGATGAGCTAGAGGCATCCGTTTGCCAAATTGGCTGTTCAGTTGCCAATATAGTCGTACAGCCGAAACCTGAACCAGCCTGTCAGGTCCACTCATCTCCATAGGTGTGGCCTTATAAAAGGTGGGCAAAGCCTAGGCTGTTACACCTTGTGCTGTAACTATTTATAGCATTTTCAGTCCTAAAATGAAGCCAAATAATTAGAGGTATAAAGTTAGACTTTGAGAATTCTGAACTATGCTTGATCTATCCTACATGAGATACTTTGAACATTTGGTTCAGTATAAGGCCTAATACACATGACCGTGTGCAGAGGTCATGAACTAGCCACACAAATTCTGGCTAGTTAACGCCCCCTGAAGCCTCGAGCTTTGTACTGGGTTTCTTCCAAAAACAGCACCCATCCACATATTGCAGCTTGTCCAATTAATGTAAAGCAGTTGGAGATCTTACTAATAGACAGGATAATATCTTTGATAAAAGGCTTCAGTCTCCATATATGTGAAGGATTCTTTACTGTAGCAGTACTGACAGTACTGTAGTCAGGTTTAGTTTGAGTGCTTTAGTACAGCTCCCCCCCCCCCAGCTCCTTGTGTATAAACTCAGAAACATTGTAATGGGTCTGTACAATGTATAACTAAACGCTCTGAGGCATTGTTTTATTATTATAGAAATTTAAAAGTGCAGATGATGTTAAACTTGTATCTGTAATATTCTAAAAAATAAAATATACAAAATAAAAATTCAACTCACAAAAAAGATGAGGATAATAGGCTAAAGTATAACTCTTCACCTGGAGAATATTTCACTTGGTAAATCCGTGCAGTGACTGTCTGTAAGGAGTTTAGTAAAGACTTTTGCAGCTTTTCCTTATCTATCAGTTGTCAGTGCGTGCACAGGAGGGGAAGCTAGTTTATACTCAATGCTAAAAGCAGGAAGAAATGGAGGGAACAATTGGTGAAAGATCCTCCAGTGATGTAAGATTACTTTCTTCCCACTCATGTTTCCAGAACTTCTCCTTAGCTGCACCTATTCTCTGGAAAGCACTACCCCGAACTTTCAGTATTTTCTGTATATGCTCTATAGCTGTGTGCATATGTGATGTGTACATGCTGTATGTCTGTGTATATGATTCATAGGCGTGTATAGTACTGTATATATATTTGTTGTATGTATGTATATATGGTGTGATTGTAACTCACATGTGTGAGTAAACAAATATGTGTATATATGTATAAGAGTTAAGGAGGGCCCATTCAGAGGTCTGCTATGGGGACCTGCCTCTCCTAGTTACACCCCTGGTGCAGAATATGATGGTGTTATATAAAGATAAAGATTACTATTAATATTATTATTATTATATTATTGTATATCATCTGCTCTATTCATTTCTGAAACAATTATTTAAGAAACTGTAATCACAGGGTATGATATATTCTCCATACTTGGGAGTTGGGGGTTACATTTTTTCATGCTTTTTTCTTTAATTATGCTCATTTTGGGAGTGACACTACCCACGTTTTTAGGATACAACTACTGGTGTCTGTGGAGGGGACTCTTTTACAAATCGCAATGGAGCCTATGAGTGTTGAATTACGCAGTTGTCTCTATTTATTAATAACCTGCAAATAAAACTTTTGCACGTCGATATGTGAACAAATTAAGAATTTATTGTAATTTATTTTTCAGGTCGCCCCTGTGTGGACTGTCATGCCTTTGAATTTATGCAAAGAGCTCTGCAAGACCTCAAAAAGACAGCTTACAACCTGGACTCCAGGGTACGTATAGATGGCATAAAATCAGTTCTTTTCAGGACAGAACATGCCAGACTTGCAGGAATTTCATAGAAAATTAGAGACTGTTAGCCAGGTGGTGGAGACCTGTGGGAAAATTAAAACCCAATTAATTCCGAGTAACAGTAATACCTGAAAACTCCTACTGAATACATAATCAATAAATAATAAACAAATATTTATGTAGTGCCATCAAATTACAATTTATTGAGAAACTCCTAATTCCCATCCCAACTGCTGCAGAATCTCATATTACACAACTCAACTTCTGAAGGACATCGTCATACGCACCTCAGCTGCTGCAGAACGTCATAATACACACCTCAGCTGCTGCAGAACCTCATAATACACACCCCAGCTGCTGCAGAACATCATATTACACACCTCAGCTGCTGCAAAATCTCATATTACACACCAAAACTTCTGCAGAACATCATAATACCAACTCAGCTGCTGCAGGACATCATAATACACACCTCAGCTACTGCAGGACCTGATAATATACACATCAGATGCTCAATCTCATATTACACACCTCAACTTCTGCAAAACATCATAATACAAACATCAGCTGCTGCAGAACCTCATAATACACACCTTAGCAGCTGCAGAACCTCATATTACGCACCTCAGCTACTGCAGGACCTGATAATATACACATCAGATGCTTCAGAATCTCATATTACACACCTCAACTTCTGCAAAACATCATAATACAAACATCAGCTGCTGCAGAATCTCATATTACACACCTCAACTTCTGCAGAACATCATAATACACACCTAAGGTGCTGCAGAACATCATAATACACACCTAAGGTGCTGCAGAACATCATGATAAACACCGTCTGCAGAACTGTATAACCATTCAGATACATTTGATACACACCTCAGCTTCTGCAGAGCCTCATAATACACACCTCAACTGCTGCAGAACATCCCAATATACAGATCAGCTGCTGCAGAATTGACCAGATTTTGATTATTTGACGTAATAACAGAGCAAAAGTGTTCTGGAAACATAAAAGTCAGAGGTTTTACGGAGGAGTGAGACTGGAATCTCCATAAATAAGGATTCACTGGTCTTATGTGTGTCATAACGTGACGTCTAGTTATTGTTCAGCTATCATTTCTATTGGTTTCTGGTATAAATCATTGTAAACTTACGATATCATTGCCCGTTGTAAAGGCTTGAAAACTCTCTAATGAATTTAAAGAGTTTCAAAAATGAGCGTCATAGTTACATTGTTTAATTATACTATAGCATGGCCTTTACTCAGTTAATGATTCTGCCCAAGTTGATGACACTGACCCATCAATACATCACTACTGACAATAGATGATGTCACAGCTTATCTCCCGCTGTCGCCAACCCCCACTCTAACCAACAACCCGCAGTTTGGATATGCAATTCACTAAAGGAGAACCAATTACACACATGGGTGTCTCAGAACGTCCACTCGGGGAATATTCATTTCCAGCATACAGCGGAAAAGAAGCGGAGTCTCTCTTGAAGGGTCTCTTTCGGACGGTGGCCCGTCGCGGGATAGAGGGCGGAAGCCCAGTTCGCGGTCAATCTCCGCAGTCAGAATTTGGTGGAGGCGAGTGGTTCATAAAAAGTAGCGGAAACAACATAGGGTGATTTGGCGTTCGAACTGGGAAACAAAGTAGGTGGATGATTTTTTAGTCCATTGGCGGGCCGCAGAAAGTGGCGGAATGTGGGCTGGGGTGTAGGAATGTTAAGAAGCCGTCGCGGCGGGGGGTCTTTGCGGCCTCATCCACTGGTAGGGTGTGGGGGAACAGAATACGGAGAGGAAGATGAGTTCGCGCTGAGTCAGGTAGGTAAGAGTGGATGGAATGCAAGAAGGGCATGAAGGGGAAATCGGTGTTACGGAACGCCGCCTTCCCGAGAGCCTCCCGGGAAGTGAAGCGAAGGGCAGAGTGGAAATATCGCGGGTTTCGAGCGGAGGGAGGCAGACGCGGGGGCATGGCGGGGGAAAATTCGCGGGGTTCTAGAAATTGGATTAATGATAGCAGGGTGCGCTGGTTGGGGCGTATGATGAGCTCAAGGGATGGAGTGGCCGGTAATAGGAGCAGCGTGGAACTGGGCTCCCCGTAAATACGGGCGCGAGTGTTGGTCCGTAGACTGGGTTGGACGCGGTTTGGGGGTAGCAAACGGTAAAGGAGTAAAGCTAATCAGAGGTGAGGTATTGAAGGGTAAGCTAGGGGGCCGTAACAGAATGGGAGTCTCCACCAGTTACGAGAATAGTCGTCCCTCTCGCGAGCAGGGACCGGCGCGGGAGCTTAAGCGGGATGGAGAGATCATGACGTTGAGCCCTGCTCCAAGTGATATGTGGGTGGTGGGAGTAGACCCCCGGGCAATCCGCGACGCCATAAGTGCAGTCACCACCTTGTAGAAGGTAGTACATCAGTGCAACGCCCACCGCTGTAGCTCTGTCCCCGGTCTCGTCTCATCTTCCCCACTTCGGACCATCATTACATCACTGTACTGAAATATGATGTCACCGCTTTCTCGCTCCTCCCCTGTACAATGACCTCTATATAGATAAACTGACCCTCATTACATCACTACTGACAAAGATGAATGTCACAGCTTTCTCCTCCCCTCCCTCCCTTACATTGACCTCTATATAGATAACCCTGACCCATCATTACATCACTACTGACAATAGATGATTCACGCTTACTCCTCCTCCTCCCTGTACAAGACCTCTTATATAATAGATAACCTGGACCCATCATTACATCACTCTGACATAGATGATTCACGCTTATCTCCCCCTCCCTTATGACCTCAATGATAACTACACATTACATCATACTGACAATAGATGATGTCCACAGCTTATCGCCTCCCTCCCTGTACATGACCTCTATATAGATAACAAATGACCCATCATTACATCACTACTGACAATAGATGATGTCACAGCTTATCTCCTCCCCCTCCCTGTACAATGACCTCTATATAGATAACCTGACCCATCCATTTACATCACTACTGACAATAGATGATGTCCACAGCTTATCTCCTCCCCTCCCTGTGCAATGACCTCTATATAGATAACACTGACCCAGCTTACATCACTACTGACAATAGATGATGTCACAGCTTATTTCTCCTCCCCTCCTGTACATAGCCCTCTATATAGAGAATACTGCCCATCCTTACAATCACTACTGACATAGATATGTTCACAGCTTATTCTCCTCCCCCTCCTGTACAATGACCTCTAATAGATAACACTGGACCCATCATTATCATCACTACTGACAATAGATGATGTCACAGCTTATCTCCTCCCCCTCCCTGTACACTGCCCTCTATATAGATAACACTGACCCCCTCCATTACATCACTACTGCAATAGATGATGTCACAGTCTTATCTCCCTCCCCCCTCCCTGTACAATGACCTCTATATAGATAACACTGACCCATCATTACATCACTACTGACATAGATGATGTCACAGCTTATCTCCCTCCTCCCTGTACAATGACCTCTATATAGATAACACTGACCCATCATTACATCACTACTGACAATAGATGATGTCACAGCTTATTCCCTCCCCTCCCTGTAAATGCCTCTATAGATAACACTGACCCATCTTACATCACTACTGACATAATGATGTCACAGCTTATTCCTCCCCCTCCCCTGTACAATGACCTTCTATTAAGATAACACTGACCCTCATTAATCACTACTGACATAGATGATGTCACAGCTTATCCCTCCCCCTCCCTGTACAATGACCTCTATATAGATAACACTGACCCATCATTACATCACTACTGACAATAGATGATGTCACAGCTTATCTCCTCCTCCCCTGTACACATGACCTCTATATAGATACACTGACCCATCATTACATAACTACTGCATCTGATGATGTACACAGCTTATCTCCTCCCTCCCCCTGTACAATGACCTCTATATAGATACACTGCCCATCATTACATCACTACTGACATAGATGATGTCACAGCTTATCTCCTCCCCCTCCCTGTACATGACCTCTATATAGATAACACTGACCCTCATTAATCACTACTGACAAAGATGTCACAGCTATCTTCCCCCTCCCCTGTACAATGCCTCTAATAATAACCTGACCCTCATTACATCACTACAAATAGATGATTGTCACAGCTTATCTCCTCCTCCTCCCTGTACAATACCTCTATATAGATAACAACGGCCCATCATTACAATCACTACTGACAATAGATGATGTCACAGCTTATCTCCTCCACCCAGTCCCTGTACAATGACCTCTATATAGATAACACTGACCCATCATTATACATCACTACTGACAATAGATGATGTCACAGCTTATCTCCTCCCCCTCCCTGTACAACTGACCTCTATATAGATAACACTGACCCCTCATTACATCACTACTGACAATAGATGATGTCACAGCTTATCTCCTCCCCCTCCTCCCTGTACAATGTCCTCTATATAGATAACCTGACCCATCATTACATCACTACTGACAAGTGATGTCACACTTATCTCCTCCCCTCCCTGTACAATGTCCTCTATATAGATAACCTGACCCATCATACATCACTACTGACAACAGATGTGTCACAGCTTATCTCCTCCCTCCCTGTACATGTCCTCATATATAGATACACATGACCATCATTACATCCTACTGACAATCGATGATGTCACAGCTATCTCCCTCCCCCTTCCCGTACAATGACCTCTATATAGATAACACTAATCCTCAGTTACTCACTACTGACAATAGATGATGTCACCGCTTATCTCCTCCCCCTCCCTGTACAATGACCTCTAATGATAAACACTGACCCATCATTCATCAACTACTGACAAAAGATATGTCACACTTATCTCCGCAATCATTGAAACCTACATAATCACTGGCTTATTTTTTTTCTTTTTTAGTCGTTGTTCGTCGGTGCGTGTGTTTCCGCCTCTTATCCTCTTCTCTTTTGTCTAGACGGAGACCTCTTCTCAGTGGCGGAGACACCCTGTGTGACTGCTATCTATGGAGGGGCTGAGCTGAGATGTTGACTTTCATAAGGACATCCCCTAACTCTTCTGCTGTTGTTTTGGTCTGGCGATGCTTGCTTCTGCAGTTTGGACCGCTCCTCTGGCAGCCTAAGTGTTAACCCACTCATCTCATGAAATCTGAATACACATGACATAGATCCTGACCTGACCGGCTTGTGTGCGGGATACATTATGGCTGGGAAATTCTCATAAAAATCCTGGTTTTTTTTTTTTATCGTGTTCATGTTTTTTGGGGGCATTACATTTTTTTGGATAACATTTCCATTATTGAATGACTTACACCGGCATGCTACACTTTGTTTATCCATAATGAAATAAAATTTCAAGCCACTTGGGAGAAGGACTCGACACAACCATATTATCTCTTTATTTGTAAGTCTCAAAGAAAAAATAGAAACTACGTAGTCCTAGTGACTTCCTAATCTCAGGCTTTTAATGGTATTTCTAAATAGGTCACCCCCTTCAAATATCCATTAGTATGGACATGGATCATCCAATTAAACCCCACCCTTGTAATACTACAGCTCCGCTGCACAGCCATGGAAATGCTGTAAATTTTTGGAGTCAGGGTGTAATAGTTCTCCTTATGCAAACTTTGCTAATTAAAGTCACCTTGCGGGTGTGTGGAGACTTACAGACATTGATTCTCCACTGGGTAATTCAAATACATTTTCTGGAATAGGATAAGGAAAACATTGCCTTTTAGCTACCTTGTAAGGCAGCCCCTTTACCATCAAGCGTGACTTTCAGAAGCCTATTGTACATGATTGGATGGCCCCTTTCTATGGTGATGGTCGAACTGCCTATCTTCTAGGTTGAGGATGCCCCTGTCTATGTTAGGGTAGAACTGCCTATCTTCTAGGTGTAGAGGATGTCCCCTGTCTATGGTGATTGTATAACCACCTCTCCTCTAGGTGTAGAGGATTGCCCCCTGTCTATGGTGATGTAGAACCTCCTCTTCTAGTGTCTAGTGTAGAATGTCCCCTGTCCTATGGAATGGTGAACCTCCTCTCCTCTAGGCAGGGTATGCCCCCTGTCTATGTGATGGTAGAAACCTCCTCTCCTCTAGGTGTAGGGATTCCCCTGTCTATGGTGATGGTAGAACCCCCTCTCCTCTAGGTGTAAGAGGATGCCCCCCTGTCTATGGTGATGGTAGAACCTCCTCTCCTCTAGGCGTTGAGGATGCCCCCTGTCTATGGGTGAGGTAGAACCTCCTCTCCTCTAGGTGTAGAGGATGCCCCCTGTCTATGGTGATGGCAGACCTCCTCTCCTCTAGGTGTAGAAGATGTCCCCTGTCATGGTTATGGTAGAACTCCTCTCCTCTAGGTGTAGAGAGATGCCCCCTGTCTATGGTTTATGGTAGAACCTCCTCTCCTCTAGGTGTAGAGGATGCCCCCTGTCTATGGTGATGGTAGAACCCTCCTCTCCTCTAGGTGTAGATGTGTCCCCTGTCTATGGTTGATGATAGAAACCTCCTCTCCTCTAGTGTAGAGGAATGTCCCCATGTCTATGGTGATGGTAGAACCTCCTCTCCTCTAGGTGTAGAGGATCCCCCTGTCCTATGGTGATGGTAGAACCTCCTCTCCTCTAGGTGTAAGATGATGTTCCCTGTCCTATGTGTGATAGAACTGCCTCTCCTCTAGGTGTAGAGGATTTCCCCTGTCTATGGTGAATGGTAGAAACCCCTCCTCCTCTAGGTGTAGAGGATGCCCCCTGTCTATGGTGATGTAGAACCTCCTCTCCTCTAGCGTTGAGGATGCCCCCTGTCTATGGTGATGGTAGAACCTCCTCTCCTCTAGGTGTAGAGGATGCCCCCTGTCTATGGTGATGGTAAACCTCCTCTCCTCTGGGTGTAGAGGATGCACCCCTGTCTATGGTAATGGTTTGAACCCTCCCTCCTCTAGGTGTAGATGAGCCCCCTAATCTATAGTAATAGTGAACCCCGCCTCTCCTCTAGGTGTAGAGATGCCCCCTGTCTATGGTGATGGTAGAACCTTCCTCTCTTCTATGGTATAGAGGATGCCCCCTGTCAATGGTCCATGTAGAACCACCTCTCCTCTAGGTGTAGAGCAGTGGTGGCACTCAGAGCCTTCTGTGTGGGCACTCAGGCCATCACCAAAATGACTTTCAGGTATCTTCCTGCAGTCCCAGAACAGCCCTGCTGTGCACAGAGGTATTTAACTGTGACAGTGCTAACTGGCTTTTCTCCCTCTAGTGCTACTGGGCTACTGGAGGTGTGTAAGGTGTTGCAGATCTGGTGATCAATTGTATCCTCCTAGCTCCGGCCCTGACAACTCTTCCTTTTTATGGACCATGGAGCGCAGCTACAATGATCTCCAAATTTCTTCTTTCATTTTCTCTGCTTTATCTGGTGTCCTCAGTGCTATCAATTGAAAACTGTGACAGAGAAGGGAGTATAAATCACATAATAATTTCTGTTTTGGCACTTTGCATAACATAATTGGGTCTTGGTTGTAGTTTGGGCACTTTGGGTCCTCTAAAAGGTTCCCATCACTGGTGTAGAGGATGCCCTGTCTATGGTGATGGTAGAACTGCCTCTCCTCTAGTTGTAAGAGGATGCCCCCTGTCTATGCGTTGTAGAACCACCTCCCCTCTAGGTGTAGAGGATGTCCCCTGTCTATGGTGATGGTAGAACCACCTCCCCTCTAGGTGTAGAGGATGTCCCCTGTCGATGGTGCTTGTAGAACCCACCTCTCCTCTAGGTGTAGATGTTCTTTTTGTCTATGGTGATGGTAAACTGCCTCTCCTCTAGTGTAGAGATGTCCCCTGTCCTATGGTGATGGTAGAACCTCCTCTCCTCTAGTGTAGAGGATGCCTCCTGGCTATGGTGATGGTATAACCTCCTCTCCTCTAGGTGTAGAGATGTCCCCTGTCGACGGTGGCTGGTAGAACACCTCTCCTCTAGGTGTAGATGATGCCCCTTGTGCTATGTGTGGTAGAAGCGCCTCTCCTCTAGGTGTAGAGGATGCCCCCTGTCTATGGTGATGGTAGAACCGCCTCTCCTCTAGGTGTAGAGGATGCCCCCTGTCTATGGTGATGGTAGAACCTCCTCTCCTCTAGTTGTAGAGGATGCCCCCTGTCTATGGTGATGGTAGAGCTGCCTCTTCCTCTAGGTGTAGAAGGATGTCCCCTGTCTATATGATGGTAGAACCTCCTCTCCTCTAGGTGTAGAGGATGCCCCCTGTCTATGGCGATGGTAGAATTGTCTATCCTCTAGGTGTAGAGGATGCCCCCTGTCTATGGCGATGGTAGAATTGTCTATCCTCTAGGTGTAGAGGATGCCCCCTTGTCCTGGTCACAAGTCTAGGTATAAAAAGATCTTTGTACTGCCCATTCAGGTAGTTGTACACTGTGATAAGGTCTCCTCACAGCCATCTTTTTTCTAAACTGAATAATCCCAAATTTTGTAATCTATCATTGTATTCCTCTAATAATCTCCTCTGCACCTGTTCTAGTTCTACAATGTCCTTTTTATACACTGTAAACAATATTCCATGTGTGAATTGCGGAAATGTTCTGTTGCCTTTTCAAAAGGAGCCTGTCCTGAGCTGGACTCAGTTGTGATTCATTTTGTGGTATCTTCAGTGAAAGGGTCCTTCATGACACATATATAGACCAGGAACTCTCAGGGGCCCCCTTTTACCTTCTCCTCTGACAGATTGAACTTCTATTAAGGGGGGCCATTTTTTGCCCACCCTGTAGGAAATAGCATTAAAAGCATCTATTCCCTATCACTTATTCCTGCCATTTATTTATCTGAATTCCCCCATTTGCACAAATGTGAAGGTTTTTTGCTGCCCTTTTAAAAAAAAAAAGTCATGGTGAGGTGGGGAAACAGGGGTCATTGGTTTCCGGCAGAGTTATGATAATTCACACTCGAAAATTTACTAAAATCCAGGCCAGACCCGACCTACTCTTCAGGCTAAATTCGGTCCTCCCTGGGCAAGCCTCTTCTCCATCTTCGGCTAACTTCAGAGCACCAATTAACATAGCAACACATACTATAGGGTGTTTTGTGCATTCTTAAAGGGAACCTGTCATCAGAAATTGACTTAATAAGCCACTACCAGTATGTTGTCAAGCAGTTGAACACCTTCTAGGTCATGTTTCTTTGGTGTGGTGACACCATCCTGAAAATCAACTTTGGAGAGAGATGTAAGTCAGATGTATAAAGTCAGGGAGGTGTTAAACACTGAAGTCAAGCTCTCCCTGCCTCTCAACACCTCTTCCCACGTAGTTGACATAATTCACTGGACTTCATCAGATCTGATCAATGATGTCTCTGGACACAGGGCCATCAATTACAGTGAAGGGGCCGATCTAAGGCAAAGAGAGCTTGACTTCTGTGTTAAACTCTCCGCCTCCTTGACTTCATAAAATCAATTTACATCTCACTTCAAAGTTGATTTTCTGGATGATGCCACCACACCGGGCCATGAAAGAAACATGATCTAGGAGCTGCTCAGATGCTTGACAACATACTGCTAGTGGTTTATTAGGCCAATTTCTGATGACAGGTTCCCTTTAACTAGTAAAGGATGCAGTTAGCTTTGGCCTACAGGTTTTTTCTTTTTCACTACGAGTTTTCAAAATTGTTTTAATTTGTTAGGATAAGTTGCAGTTTGAGGGCTTGTTTTTCTTTAACAAACAAGTTGTACTTTTAGGTGGTTTGCATTTGGGGTTTCAAAAATGTATTGACAGAATTTTATTACTGGTTTCTGGAGAAGATGAAAAAAAAACTAATAACAGTATGGAATACGTAACATCTTACCTTTATTCGGCGGTTCAATATGATTCCAACGATAACTAATTTGTAGAAAGAAAATAAGAAAACACTTTTCTTATAGAAATTGTGAATATTTACCTTAGCATCTTTTTAATGTTGTAACTTCTTAAAGGTAAATTACTTGAGGTTTTTTTTTTCAAGATAATCTGAACTACTGGTGCCATTAGGGGTTTGTACAACATTTTGATTTGTTTCTATTGTGCTTTTAAGGAGATTTCATAAAAATGCAGCATTTTTACATTAACTGGTTCACGCCCGCCAGCCGTGTATTCACGGCGGTCGGGTCCTGCTGCATGTAGAGGGCTCATGGGCTGAGCCCTCTCCATAGCCGGTAAGTCTTTGCTGCATATTGCTAGCACCGATCGCGGGTGTTTTCACAGCGATCGCTGCCGGCAAAGCTGCCGGCAGCCTCAAAAGAATGGCGGCGCATGGGTGCCACCATCTTGCCTAGGATCGTCACGGGGAGCGGCGATCCGTCTCCATGGTAGCCTCGGGTCTTCCGAAGACCCGAGGTTATTTCGTTTTAACCCCTTCATTACAATGTGCTGATAGCACATTGTAATGAATGAGGAGGAAAATCCCCATATACTGCCATACTGTAGTATGGCAGTATATGATAGGATCAATCAGACAACCTAGGGTTAAAGTACCCTAGGGGGTCTGAAAAATATCAAATCACCCCCCTTTCTCTAGAAATGACATAAGTATAAATAAACAGCAAAAATAATTAACACATTAGGTATCGACGCATCTGAAAATGCCCGATCTATCAAAATATAGTAACAGTTTTTTAATGCGTTTAACCCCGTAACGGAAAATTTGCCATTTTGAAAAATCTAAAAAAAATCTATAAAAAGTGATCAAAAGGTCGTACAGTCCTAAAAATGATATCATTGAAAATATGATCAAATTTCGCAAAAAATGACATCACCCACAGCTCCGTACAACAAAGTATTTAAAAGTTATTAGCGCAGAAGATGGCAAAATCCCCCCAAAAATTTTTGGACAGGAAGTTTTAATTTTTGTAAATGTATGAATACATTATAAAACCTATACAAATTTGGTATCCACGAAATCGTACCAACCCAAAGAATAAAGAATACATGTCATTTGGGGCGCTCAGTGAAAGCCGTAATATCCAAGCCCACAAGAAAATGGCTCCAATGCGTTTTTTCACCATTTTCACTGCATTTGGAATTTTTTTCCCGCTTCCCAGTAAATGTCATGGAATATTCAATACCATCACTATGAAGTGCAATTTGTTACGCAAAAAAAAGCCGTCACACAGCTCTTTACGTGTACAAATAAAACAGTTATAGATTTTTGAAGGTGGGGAGTGAAAAATAGAAATAAAAAAACAGGAAAGAAAACCTACCGAGGATTCTAGAATCAGAAGTAGATGTGATGGTAGATTCCTCCTGCTGCCTCTGCCCTAATCTGTCATTTAATAATCCTGGGACCCAACATAACTTATTAAAAACTTTATTTTAGTAATATGTAAATTAACTACATATTACATATTACACAATACATATTACTACAATAAAGTTTAGAACAAGTTAGGTTCCAGGATTATAACATTACAGATTAGGGCAGAGGCAGCAGGAAGAATATACCATCACATCTACTTCTCATAGTAGATTCCTCATGGTAGGTTTCCTTTAATTGTTAGGGATTTTCATGGTGCTCACCGTGTTAAATATTGGATTGTATTTATAGATCGGAGTAGAATTTATATTATCAACTAAATATTGCTACAAAATGTAATAAAATAGAAAAGTTCCCATATCTGTCAAAATGACATGGATTCTTATGGGATTGTGATACATGGAAGAGAGTATCATGTGATGATATAAACAGCAGCTGTGTTTACATGTCTGCGAAGCATAATTGTATGTCTCAGTAACACAATAGCACAAACCAGGCATAAACTTGCAAAATAAAGAGCATAAACAATTGTACACAACTATAAGGGATTTAAACGACATCTACCACAAGATTACTGGTGGTAGAGTATCCTAATTGGCCTGCACTGGCCGGGTCGGGTCGGGGGGGGGGGGGGGCAGTTTTTTACAAGTTCTCTGGGATCTTTAAAAACAAAATATTAACCTTGTAAAACAGCCGGAGGCGCTCAGGCTGACGGCGCCCAAGCGCCCCTCAGCTTCCCCGGCTTTTAATTTATGAATGCCCCCGCTGAAATCCTGCTCCTGCACCCAGCCACATCACTCAGCATCCGGTTGGCCGAGGGGACCTGTCCTGTGACTGGCCCCCTCGTCCAGAATCTGAACGCAGAACAGCTCCTGTGCCTCTGTTTGTTAACATGGGGCACGGACCGGAGAGATAGCAGCTCTGGACGCCAGGAGGGAAGTACATGTTTATTTTCTTTAACCGGCCCCATCCCGGCCACCCAACGTTTTTTTTATACCGTCGGACAACCCCTTTAAACGCTAGTCCTGTATGAGATTCAAAAATACTAACACTGAGTCATTGGCTGCTCTTATGGCTATGAGTGTACTCTCTTTGCATAAAAAGACTGTCACGGGTCGCGGGCACACCCGTGCCCCTCCCCTTGCCCCCGTTCCCCTCCATCACGACTTACCCGTCCTCGCTCCTGGTTCCATGTTCTCGGCCGTGTGCATGTGTCCCTGTGTCCCAGACACTGGCCTTACTCAGAACGCTATTTAACCCAGCCGCTCCATGCACACCCTGCCGGATCTTTGTGCCTCACAGCTTTAGAAAAAGCTCGTTTCCCTTGACCTTTGCGATTAGTGTGATTTCCCGTTGTGACCCCAGACCTGTTCCCATTTACGTTCCTCCGCCGCCAACCATGACCTTCTGCCCTGCCTCTGACCCTGAACCTTTGCCGCCTGTCTTGACCTCTTGCCTGTCCCTGAAAACGAACCTGCCTTCTGTTTCTGTACCTCGCCTTGGCTGCCAAAATGGACAAAGTCTCACCTGTGGAACGACCTGGTTGGTACCATGTCACAGCAAGTCCAACTCACTGCGGTGGGGTCTGGTCATCATCCGCTGTGGTCCAGTGGGTCCATTACCCCTGGAGCCTGACAAAGACCAATATTATTGTATTTCTTTTCTTCACAGTATTTATCAGAAGTGTCTGAGAACAGAACTCTTCTAGTTGCTTATTCACATTTTGTTTTTCTGTTTATAAAATTTAAGGTGAGCTTTGATTGAGAATCTATACCAGAATAATGGGGCAGATTTACTTACCCGGTCCATTCGCGATCCAGCGGAGCGTTCTCTGCGGTGGATTCGGGTCTTCCGGCGATTCACTAAGGTAGTTCCTCCGACGTCCACCAGGTGGCGCTGCTGCGCTGAAGTTCCCCGAGGCCCACTGGAATGCACTCAAGTTCCCGGCCTATTCCTGGAAGGTAATGCACGTTTCCCCGCGACACTTTTTCTTTTTAAATGCGGCGTTTTTTTTCCAAACATCCGTCGGGTTTTTAGTTCGGCCACACGCCCCCGATATTCCGTCGCGTCCGGCGGATGCACCACATCCGATTCGCGTGCGCTAAAATCCGGGCAATTTCAGGGAGAAAACTCGGCACAAATCGAGAATATTCGCTAACACGTCGGAAACCTCGTAATCGGGCCCTTATGTAAATGACCCCCAATGTATTAGGGCTATATTTTGGCACCCGCACTGATTACTAGGGGTGATTTATTGGCTGTGTCTGAGATGCAGAACTGTTCATTCGCCCATGGGAACCAATCAGAGCCGCACTTCCATTTTATAAATAGCTTTGGGAAAATGAAAGCTAGATCGTTGCTTTGCTATGAGCAGTAAACAGTTCTCTCTCAGACACTTCTGATAAATCTCCCCCATAGCCTTCATCGAGCGAGTGTCACAGTAAAACCGATATGTGTTTTATTCAGGCTTATGTTGTCGGGTGGTGGCGAGGCGTAAACACTAGGGGGCAGTACATGTAATTTTATGATAATCTTCAAAATCTGACAATGTACCCAGCGAAGACGGCTCTCACTCCTCCTCCTTCCCTGTTTCATCGATGAGGGCCGGATGGATCGCCATGTCTCCTGTGATGATGAATTCTGCTGTACAAGCTCCATAATGTAATAAGATGTATAATTCATTATCTGCCTCCACCTGCCTCCATTCCACACACAAGTGATTTCCATCAATGTCATCTACATACACATTGTATGCATCTACTAAACACATCCACATCACTAGACAGAACCGGTTATCTCTACTTCTGCACTTTCCTAGTTTTCTGTCATCTATCTCTTCAGGCCTTGTGTACTGTACCCAATGCTGCATCAGATACAGCGGAGCGACGATTCATCAAAGTCCCTTTTTTTAACCACGAAATCCTTTTTGTAACACAGAAACAGTCCATGAATTTGTGATCAAATGGACACAAAAAACTCACCTCATTTTTTTGGTGAACACATTTTTTTTTTGTGCTTACATCAAATATTAGGTGAGTGAAAAAATTTATAAACAATTTATGCCAACCTATAAAGTTTTAACATTTTTGTTATAACCTTTTTAGTATTTGGGGGCTTCACATATCTCATTTATGACTTAAAAAATGTTGCTGGTGATATACTGAACCATTGATTCCTATGGGTCTGTGTACACATAGGTTTTTTTCAAAGATTTGCAGACAGTGAGAAAAAAATTGCAACATTTTTATTTATTTTTCTCACATGTGGACCACGGACCTTCATATAAGTCAATGGGTATGAAAAAAACATGGACGACTCAAATGTTGCTAGGCAACCAACTGGACAGGACAAAAAGTAGATTAGAAACCCATCCATTTTTGTGTGTACCGTATTTTTCGGACTATAAGGCGCACCGGATATAAGGCAATGACCGCGGTGGCAAGACCTGTGCACATTTCAAGCAGCTTGTTGTCTTTAAGTGGGTCTATATAAGAGGCCACTACTATAAGGCGCACCTGATTATAAGGATGAATGACCAGCAGGTGGCAGACCTGTGCACAGTTCAAGGCAGCTTTGTGTGTATATACGGCTCATGTATAAGGCGCACCTTATAGTCCAAAAAATACGGTATTTGGAAAAAATGGATGACATTTGGACGCGATAAAAATGGTTGTGGATACAATACAGACTGAACCCAGACATCACACATCCGCATTTTTCTTGTGGATACGTAGCGGATACATCTGTCTGAATGAGCCCTAAATCTTAGTCCAAAACGAAGCTTTCAGCATAATCCCTCTTTTTATTCCATGTTCCCGAAATGATATCCTTCTAAAGTTTCCTGATCTCCTATATGGTTAATAGGCACCGCGCCAATGATGCTGCAGTAGAGTCGAGGCAAAGCACCCAAGAGTGAAGCCAACACCACTGTGTACCATCAGCCTCATTTACATATTTACATCTTTTTTGGCAAATGTTAGAGGACATACAGGCTGTGTGGGGCAGTGCTAGTAGCTTATATGTGGTGCGGGGGTGATAAATACAAAGTTCATTTATTGCAGGTCTCACACATTTTCAGAAATATGTTTTAAGAACAAAAATAAGCAAACCAGACAATTTCCACCCAAAATGAGAGAACAGTAATATACATCTGAACGATAAACCCGTTATACATAACAATAATAACAAAAAATGGTGAACGGTACAAATACTCCATGTAGTGAAAGCTATAAAGGGAAGATGGAGTGCCGCTATGTCTAGTTTATTAGAGCAGATTGAACGGATTAGACAATAAAAGGTTCTCTCATCATCCGTGAAATTGAGTTGTTGTGTTTTTTAAAGCAACACTAATTTTTTTCAAAAAAAACCTCATAAAATGAATACATTTTCAGGGATATCGAGGCCATGTCTATTTATCTATCTGCAACATTCCCCACCGGGGGCCTAGCTTTTCTTTGGGTGACTGTGGACACCTGGTGCCCAGAATACCGGAGTGGCTGGCTTATGGGGCCTTGGGCGCGCTGTGGTCACGGTGCTTGGTATGGGGACCGGAGGATGGGCCTACAGCCTGGCAGGTCTCCAGCAGGTGGTGTGTGCAAGAAAAGTGGAAGGAGAGGCTGATGGAATGAGTTTCTCCCTGGGGCAACCCCTGAGGTGTATATAGGCGATGAAGGATGAGGAGCACGTGATGGTGACAGCCTGATCCAGGGATCACATTGTGGCGCATTGTGTAAATCAACTCACAGTTCTTTATTGAAACTTCAACAGCAGGCAACGACCAAACATCATCAGCAGGTTTAGCAGGCTGGAAAGCTGGTAAGAGGTAGCTGATCAGCGGAAGGGTTGCTCACAACCTGGTAATAGCTTCAGGATGGGTTGGTAGATGGAGCCGAGTCCGGACAAGGGACCTCTGCTCTGGTCTTAGTCTCCTGACTGGCTACAGGTGTCAGGCAGCAGGCCTGAGACACCTCTGCTTCCTGGTAGCGTGTCTGGATGGTAACCAGACTCTTACACTATAGCCAAAAATGGAAAAGCAAAAGATTCCTTGTTCAAACAGAAAATAAGCCCCTACAAGAGCAAGCATGGGAGAAAAATGCTTTATAAAATGTAAAACATCTATCTATCTATCTATCTATCTATCTATCTATCTACAACAATAAAGTCCAAGCAGCACGGAAAGTTCAATCTTGTCAATGGGTGCAAGCTACCAAGAAGAGCACAACTTCACTATTTCATAGCTTTTGGAGTGCTGCTCATTTTTTTCTATTTCTATCTATCTTTCAATCCAGAAAAGTTGGTAACCAGGGCCGGATCATAGGGGGGGCGCACGGGGCGCGAGCCCCGGGGCCCCCACGACTTTGCTCTTAAAGGGGCCTCCACCAAATGTGGGCGATTCGAACGGTCAAATGACCGCCCGATTCGCCCACTGTGTATTTGGGTCCGGGCTTACTACCGCACTACCGGGGCATACTAACACTTAATGCTATGGCAGAGCCAGGGAACAATAAGTTCCCTGCTCTGCCATTTGACGATCCGTGTAAAATCAAGATGGCGGCGCCCTGTGTTCACGGCGGCGACGCCGTGTGTGACGTCACGGCGCTGACGCCGTGTGTGATGTCACTGCGCCGGCTGCTAGCAGGGCGCCGCCATCTTGGTACACCTCCGAAGATAACCGCGAGGGAAGAAGACGAGGACGGCGCGCATCGGGGGAACGGAGGAAGGTGATGTACAATTTTATTTATAAAATAAACTGTATATAACTGTATATAGTTATCATTGGTGGGGTATATAGTTAGTTATTATAAAAGGTGTTATGTATATAGTTATTATTGGGGGGAATATAGTTAGTTATTATAGGAGGTGTATATAGTTATTATAGGAGGTGTATATAGTTATTATAGGGTGGTGTATATAGTTATAGGAGGTGTATATAGTTATTATAGGGTGGTGTATATAGTTATAGGGAGTAGATAGTTATTATAGGAGGTGTTGTGTATATAGTTATAATAGGGGAACTGTATACTGTTAGTTATTATAGGGTGGTGTATATAGTTATTATAGGGGGGGTGCATATAGTTATTATAGGGTGGTGCATATAGTTATTATAGGGTGGTGCATATAGTTATTATAGGGTGGTGTATATAGGTATTATAGGGTGGTGTATATAGTTTTTATAGGAGGTGTTTTGTATATAGTTATTATAGGGGTGCATATAGTTATGGGGGTATATAGTTAGTTATTATAGGAGGTGTTGTGTATATAGTTATAATAGGGGAACTGTATATAGTTAGTTATTATAGGGTGGTGTATATAGTTATTATAGGGTGGTGTTTATAGTTATTATAAGGGGGTGCATATAATTATTATGGGGGTATATAGTTAGTTATAGGAGGTGTTGTGTATATAGTTATAATAGGGGAACTATATATAGTTAGTTATTATAGGAGGTGTTGTGTATATAGTTATTTTAGGGGGGTGCATATAGTTATTATACGGGGTATATAGTTATTATAGGGGGTGCATATAGTTATTATGGGGTATATTGTTATAGGAGGTGTTGTGTATATAGTTATAATAGGGGAACTGTATATAGTTAGTTATTATAGAGTGGTGTATATAGTTATAATAGGGGAACTGTATATAGTTAGTTATTATAGGGGGTGCATATAGTTATTATGGGGGGTAT
This sequence comes from Engystomops pustulosus, assembly GCA_019512145.1. Classification (NCBI taxonomy): domain Eukaryota; kingdom Metazoa; phylum Chordata; class Amphibia; order Anura; family Leptodactylidae; genus Engystomops; species Engystomops pustulosus. The sequence continues at coordinate 17,656,553 of CM033641.1, forward strand.
ATAGTTATAATAGGGAACTGTATATAGTTAGTTATTATAGGAGGTGTTTATAGTTATTATGGGGTCTGTATATAGTTTTTATAGGGGGACTTTATATAGTTAATGCTGGGGGTGCATATAGTGATTACTAGGGGCTGTGTATAGTTATTGTTAGGGGGTTTGTATATAGTGATTGCTGGGGGAGCTGTATATAGTGATTGTTAGGGGGTTGTATATAGTGGTTGCTGAGGGAGCTGTATACAGTGATTGCCAGGAGATGTATATAGTGATTGCTGGGGAAGCTGTATATAGTGATTGCTGGGGAAGCTGTATACAGTGATTGCTGGGGAGCTGTATATAGTGATTACTGGGGGCTGTATATACTGATTGCTGGGGGAGATGTATACAGGGATTACTGGGGGCTGTATATATAGATTACTGGGAGCTGTATACAATGATTGCTGGGGTGCTTTATATAGTGATTACAGGGGGGCTGTATATAGTGGTTGCTGGGGGAGCTGTATATAGTGATTGCTGGAGGAGCTGTATATAGTGGTTGCTGGGGGAGCTGTATATAGTGATTGCTGGAGGAGCTGTATATAGTGGTTGCTGGGGAAGCTGTATATAGTGTTTGCTGGGGAAGTGTATTTAGTGATTGCTGGGGAACTGTATTTAGTGATTGCTGGGGAGCTGTATACAGTGATTGCTGGGGAGCTGTATACAGTGATTGCTGGGGAGCTGTATACAGTGATTGCTGGGGGAGCTGTATACAGTGATTAAAGGGGGTCCAACCCGTTACTAGCATGGTGTACCTAATAAAGTGGCCGGTGAGTGTACATCTATTACTAGTTCTGCTCTGTTTTTTGAAGCCTCCTTTGTTTTACCTCATCAGCCAGAGATTCCTGATGATAAAATGGCTGCAAATGAAAGGTTATGTGACCTTATGATAGTATTCATGAATATAAGATTAAGGTCCTGGCAGGGCGATTGTTCATTGACAGATAAGATCACATGACCCTCCATCTTTGGCCATTTTATGGTCAGGAATCTCTGGTCTGATGAGGTAAAAGACAGGAGGCTTCACTTTACATATCAGGAAAGCGGAGCAGAACTAGTAATAGATGTATAATGGTAAATTACCTAATATACTGCCCATCCCACTTACACACGCATTAAAAACCATGAGGTAAAGTGGCCAACCCCTTTAAGACTTCAGGTTTCTTTCATTTCAAGGGACATATTGCAGGCCTGGGGCCTAACTGTACACCATAAGCAAATCTCCATATTCAATATCCAGTAAGGTTTAATGGGTTAACAAGAATATATGACGGCAAAAGACAATGACTGCAAACACTTCCCGGCTGAGAACAAAGGGCGATTCATGTTTTTCTGATGATCAGCAATATTGGTCTGTCCTCCCAACCCCTCCCTTACACATACACCCCCTCAAAACTCATCGCTTCAGCTCTTCGGAGGCCATTAACAATTCATTTGAAGACATTGATGTTTTTAGGGTTGGATGAACACTTGTGGGTGATGCTTGTTAGAGCAATAACTACTCAGTAATAGGAGAGCTCGCCGTCTGTGACAGATTTGCTGGAAGATTGCCTCGTATCTCAGGCCGGCATCTGAGGTAGCTTATGAGGAATTAGCGGGATGGTCAGTAGTTGTGTAGATTAATCAGTGCATTGTACCTGACACAGCATCTGTCCCAGTAACTAACCCATACTATATCCACATGACGGTATTGACAGTGTTGGCTCCAGGTATTAGTAGGCCCCTGGGCGGCAGAGCCTCAGTGGGACCCTTTGTAGTGAATTCATGTGGCGTCATTACAAATTCAGAAACTAAAACAGTCTCCTGCTCCCTAGTTTAGAATACCAAACAGCCCCTTCATGGTTATTTTATATAAGCCCCTATGGATTTATTAGATACAGCCTCCTACACCCCCACAGATTCCTTATATGCAGCCTTATGTGGGCCCTCCAGAAGCTCTGGGCCCTGGCAATAGCCCAGGTATTCCCAGTGCTGGCCCTAGGTATTGACAACCTGTATACCGCACACTGAGACTGACAAGAGCAGTAAATGTCTTCTGTAAGAAGTCTGGGAATTTTTTTTTGCTATGTTTTTTTGCTATGTGTCAATGGACAAGACACGTTTGTAGCATTGCTTTTTTATAGTATCACTAGCTGTAGTACCCGGCGCGACCCGGGATAGCACATACCCACTCTGAGCTATAACAAAATAGAACGGCGCATTATTGTCTGTAATCGACAGAAGATAACACCTCACCGAAATAAATAACACATAGAGGGAACCTGTCAGTAAATTTAACTCCCCCCCCCAATAAACATACTTTTAAAAACTACTTTTATAAAGTAGTGCAACCACTGCTAAATTGACCCTCCTCATACCGATAAACGTTCATTTTCTGTTCCCAAATTTATCCAATCTGTGTCTTCCTCAGTGCTGAGTGTGTAGTATTCATAAGACCCCTCTACAGCTGTGCCTACAGGATGAGGGGTGAGGGTATGAAGGAGATGATTTCTCTTCATCGAGTCACACCCAAAGCCTCACTCAACCCCCCCCCCCCCCCCCCTCTCTCAGAAATTGTCTGGAGCTAATCCTACACAGCCAACTCTTCTCTCATCTCCCTCATTCTCCCCTCCCTTAGGAATTCTCTTCAGCGAGTCACACACAGCCAACGTCTCTCTCAACTCCCTCATTCCACATTCCTCAGGAATTCTCTTGAGTGAGTCTCCCACAGCCAAAATCTCCCTCAACTCCATAATTTCTCCCCTCTCTGGAATTCTCTTTAGCAAGTCACACACAGCCAATGTCTCCTTCAAATCTTTAGTTTCCCCCCCATCTAGAATTCTCTTCCAGACAGCCTACATCTTATTTTTTGGCAAATAATTGGAAAGTGCGGGATAAACATTTCCATCCTTTATGCTCCTTGGGACAGTTCTATGCATGGTTTTTGGAGCTCTGCTGCCCATCAGATTCATTAAAGTGGCTTTGGCCCTTTAACAAATGTTCTTATGATCTATTTTCTGTCTGGGATTTTTTTTTTCAAAAAGTCCCAAAAAAATTTACTAGAGTAACTATAATGCTTTTTATACACTAGAAATAGTTTTATGTTTAGGCCAGATTAATGAAGAGGTGGAAAAACCTCAATGCGACTCCTTTGAGACTTTTTTACCCTAAACTGCCAAGGAAAAACAGATATATCCTTTCTACAATATGTGTTTTACAAGACTAGAATAAATTATATAACAATTTCCAGGATAATTGGAATAACATCAGTTTATCCAAAGCTAATTAGAAAAATTTGGACTTGTTTTGTTACTGGAGAATGGGCCGGTTTGTACTGAATTAATAATTGGATTCACTCATCTCTACTAATAAACTGTTGAAATAACAGATTCAGCTCTGCTACGTCTGTAAATAAAGTTCATTCTCCTTCCGGTAACTCTTACGCAAGAATCTCGATCCATTCCTGGACTCCACATCCTTAAAAATAAACGTCGGTTTGTTCAGAACCAGCTGTTTTCTTTGACAGTCCACTCTGTTGCTATGGGAATTCTCCATACCAATGACCCACACACTATACAAGAGAAGAGGAGAGAGCTGTGTTCTATATCACATCTGCTCGGGACTCCTCTGATACTGGCTGCCACAGCTCTGCTGACCATAGACCTGAGCAGGTATGTCAGCATTTATTACATGTACTACGTGGGAGCACAGCTTATATCATGTTAGTCGGAGATTTAATAATTCCTTTATTTATATAGCGCACACAGATTACGCAGCGCTGCACAGAGTTTGCCAAATCAGTCCCTGTCCCCAATGGGGTTCACAATCTAATCACCTAACAGTAAGTTTTGGAGTGTGGGAGGAAACCGGAGAACCTGGAGGAAACCCACGCAAACACGGAGAGAACATACAAACTCTTTACAGATGTTGACCGTGGGACTTGAACCCAGGCGCACAGCGCTGCAAGGCTGTAATGCTAACCACTGAGCCACCGTGTCAAGAATCAACAACATACAGTATCCAAACCACCAATATTACAAATTATACCACTTAACATGGCTCAAATAATACCGAATAAACATGTTATACAAGGACCAATAATATCACATACATATATATAGTGTTTATTGGTACCTTCATATTCCTATCTAGTAAAAAAAGACCACTATTACTGCAACATATTAGTAGATACAAACTCTACAGGGTTGCTCAGTGGACCGTGTGATTATAGAACAGTTTCATCCAATACATAGTTGATGTTTTAATTGATTATAGCTGTTCATTTTCCTAAGTTTTCCATCTGGTCCGGACCGCCATGACAGCTTCTTCCATCCACCATCAGTGCCTGCAGTTTGCTGCCCAGAGGACTTTGGCTTCTTGCTTTTACAGCATCTTCCTTACCTGTTACCTACCTATATTACCTACCTATTGCTTATAATATACTATTATTGCTAATATTGCTTATTATATACTTTACCTACCTATTTTACCTACCTATTGCTGCCCTATCTGTTGTGTTGCCCAGATCCCCTAATTACTGTATTTCACAAATTACCACCAATATGATGGTGCCACACATAGTACACCAATGTTAGCAATCCACAGTGCCCCCCCAAAATAGGAGCATCAGAATTACACATCTCCATGCAGTAGTAGTGTCCCAGATGCCTACAGTGCCGCATACAGTTATAATGCCCACAAATGTATAGTGCCACCGCCGGGGTATGGTGCTGGCGTATTGTGGGCTCCTGGGTAAAAATCATCCTGTGCCCCACACAGAATGGCAGTGAGAAATCTTTCATATACAGGACTCTACAGGTTGTGTTCTGCGTCACACTTCATTCACTTTCCCAGGGTTGCAGTACCGCACACATCCTAAGGGCAGGTGTGGCACTGTTCTCCATATTCCAAGCACAATTTCAATCCAAAATACTTATTGGGGAACATTTACTTACCCGGTCCAGTCGCGATCCAGCGGCGCGTTCTCTGCTCTGGATTCGGGATTTATGAATGTAGTTCTTCCGCCGTCCACCAGGTGGCGCTGAAAGTCATCTCATTGCGCCGGAATGCACCACCTCGGACCAGGTGAAGGTAAGCGCTCCCCAAGCGACACTTTTTCGGTTTTTAAATGCGGCGATTTTTCCGAATACGTCGGGTTTTCGTTCGGCCACGCCCCCCGATTTCCGTCGCGCGCATGCCGGCGCCGATGCGCCACAATCCCTGGGCAATTCAGGTACAATCGGCGCAAATCGGAAATATTCGGGTAACACGTCGGGAAAACGCGAATCGGGCCCTTAGTAAATGACCCCCATTATTATGTGTATTTATATATTACAGACTTGATAATGTCGGAGTCTACAATCAGACCTGTTATCTGGTGGCTGACGCTTGTGGCGATGGCTGGGGGTACATCACTAGTTACCCCAACGAATGAGAAGATTGATGGAGCTATTCCTCAAACAGGAACAACCATTTTGGCTGATAGTAAGTGACACATCATATGGAATACACCAGATTGTAGATTGTGGCGAAACTAAATTATATCAGGTGCTCACTTTCCATGTCTTTGGAATAACAAGTGTCAATTATTTTGTGTCAAGGGGGGTCATTTATCATTAGGCGGCTCCTTGGGACAGTTCTAGGTCTATTTTTGGAGCTCTGCTGCCCATTAGATTCATTAAAGTGACTTCGCCCCTTTAATAAATGTTTTTGTGATCTATTTTCTGTCTGAGAAGTCCCCAAAAAGTCTCAAAATGTATAAAAAGTCTCAGCACATAGAGCAGCAGGGGACTGGGGTAACTATGAGACTTTGTGCAAAAGTCTAAAGTCATGACTCTGGCTTTGCACACATGTTTAGGCCAGATGAATGAATAGGTGTATAAAGTGCTGTGAGACTTTTTAGCAGTGAAAAGTCTAAAAAATGTGACTACTTTGAGACTTTTTTTACGCCAAAAAAGCCCAGAAAGACAAATTATAAATAATTTTGCACCGCTGGGACAGGGATTTAAAAGGGGGTTTTGGTGCACGCGAATCGGATTTTGCCGCAATCGCACTGGCTTTCATGCGACACAAATCGGGGGAGGGGGGGTCAAACAATCCGACGGATTTGGGCAAACCGCAGGATTTAAAATTGTGTTGCAAGCCAAGCACTTACATACACCAGGAAGAAGAAGGTGAACTGCGGGGACCTGAGCGGGGAAGCGACACATGCAGGAAATCGGGCGCACGATCTTCATGGATCGTGGAAGAGTTCATCCTTGTCGGACAGTACGGATCGAGGATCGCGCAGGGACCAGGTAGGTAAATGTGCCCCAATAACTTAGTCTGGACTTGATGCATTGATTTTTATAGGATAGTGGGCATGCTCTGTGACCTGAGTAGAGGTCATTGTGACAACTCCTACTGGGAGTTGTAAATTTTGTCTATGCACAGTTATGTGATCATTCGATGACTGCTATTAAGTGATCTCTACAGAACAGGAAGTAACAGTCCATCATTAGGCTTAGAATCTAATTTAATCACTGGAGTGTGGGAGAATTTCAATCAACATATAAATAAAAATATTTCCTGTAAATAATTGCAGAAATGGACCGTCATATTGTGTATATTTTCTAGCTCGCCTTTGTGTGGACTGTCATGCTTTTGAATTTCTGGAACGAGCCGTTCAGGATCTGTACAGAGCTGCTCACAACCTGGACTCTCAGGTAATTGCATCCATTACAATCTCCCCTTAGAGGACTGATACAACACTACAGCGCACCCTGTGACTCCACACAGTGCCCAAAGTCCAATTACATGACATCATTTCATGGGCTTTGGTCTGAGCCCTCACCGTAACTCTGCCGATTATCCTCTACTACTACTGTTACCTCTTCTTTTCAGCGCCAAAAAGTATACAAAGAACGAGTCTTCAAAATATGTAGAGTAGATTATGGCCTTTGTGACGTCCAGGACAACTATAATAATAATAATATTTATTTCTATAGCGCCATCAAATTCCATAGCTTTACAAATCATAGGGGACATATACAACTATACTACATTATAGAGTACAAACAGTCATATGGAACAATAGGAGTGAGGGCCCTGATCACAAGAGCTTACAGTCTATGAGGATGAGGGGGTGACACAAGAGCTTACAGTCTAGGAGGATGAGGAGGTGACACAAGAGCGCACAGTCTATGAGGATGAGGAGGTGATACAAGAGCTTACAGTCTATGAGGATGAGGGGGTGACACAAGAGCTTACAGTCTATGAGGATGAGGGGGTGATACAAGAGCTTACAGTCTATGAGGATGAGGGGGTGATACAAGAGCCTACAGTCTATGAGGATGAGTGGGTGACACAAGAGCTTACAGGCTATGAGGATGAGGGGGTGACACAAGAGCTTACAGTCTATGATGATCATGGGGTGACACAAGAGCTTACAGTCTATGAGGATGAGGGGATGACACAAGAGCTTACAGTCTATGAGGATGAGGGGATGACACAAGAGCTTATAGTCTGTGAGGGGGTGACACAAGAGCTTACAGTCTATGAGGATGAGGGGGTGACACAAGAACTTACAGTCTATGAGGATGAGGGGTGACACAAGAGCTTACAGTCTATGAGGATGAGGGGGACACAAGAGGTATAAGAGCTTGTATAATGGTCCAGCCATTCTTTATAAGGGAACAGAATAAAATAACAATAAATAAAAATTCTGCTGCTTGAAACAGCCATCAGCCGCCAGTCCAAGGTAAATGTCACCGCTGAGGAGCCTGGTATATATCTACTGTTTGCTGGATAACAGAAGGGAGGAGGACATTGGATGGATTAGCAAAGAGAGAGTTGACATTTCATGCAGTTAGTGAGTGTGACAGACCTGCTTAAAAATGGGTTTTAACAGCACATTTGAAGCTTTGGAGGGTGGGTATTAGTCTGATAGTCTGAGGAAGATCACTCCAGAGAATTGGTGCAGCTCGGAAGAAGTCCTGGAGATGTGCATGAGAGGTCGAATTAAGGTAGAGATAGAGCCCGGCTGCTGCATTAAGAATTGATTGAAGAGGAGAGAGTTTAGTGAGTGGAAGCCAATTAGTAGAGTTATAGTAGTCTTGGCGAGAGTGGATCAGAGCGACAATTAGTGTTTTAGAGGTTTCAATTGTCAGAAGTATACGAATTCTGGATTCTAGAGCAATATATTTAATATACGTGCAAAGGAGAGGTCAGAGTCAAGCACAATCCCAAGAGAGACCTGTGTGACCATTGCCAAATTTCTGTCCACAGGAAGCAAACAATGAAGCTTTCAATAGACGGACAGCAAGCAGAGATCTAGAAAACCATTAGGAATTGATAAAGAAAGTATATTGGAAAATTGCATAACTTTCCATTACACAAACATTAACATTTATTTGCAAAAATTAGAATACCCCTTTTGTCAGATACTGTAAGCGATCATTCCCGCGGGACCTCCAAAGTCCAATTAATGGGGCACATTTACTAAGGGTCCGAATCGCGTTTTTTTCCGCCGGGTTTCTTGAATTTTTCCAATTTGCGCCGGAGATCGCGACTGAACCGGGTAAGTAAATCTGCCTCATTGGGCCCCATTGGGCAGATTTACTTACCCGGTCCAGTCACGATCCAGCGGTGCGTTCTCCAGGTTCTGCCGGGATTCACTAAGGTCTTGCGCCCGATGTCCACTAGGTGTCGCTGCTGCGCTGAAGTCCGCCGGAATTCAACTCCTCCGTCTCGGTGTATGTGAGTGTTATTTTTGCGACACAATTTTTTTTTTTAATTCCGCAGCTTTTCCGAATCTGGCGGGTTTTCCAACGGCCACGCCCCCACGATTTCTGCCGTGTGAAAGCCGGCGCCGATGTGCCACACTCCGATCACATGCGTCAAAATCCCGGGGCAATTCGTCACAAATCAGAAAAGCTCAGGAAACCCGGTGGGAAAAACACGATTCGGACCCTTAGTAAATGTGCCCCATTGTCTTTGATTGTTGAGTAATTGGACCAAAGTCCGTCAGAGTTGTTTACTCATTTAAAGATGTAAAAAAAATCCTAACAAACACTTATTGTCTGAATTGGAGCCTTACTGAACTAATGAGTCTCAGCGAATAGGAACAGGCTCTAAACGAATCCAGAAGCAATAGGCAATGATTCCTCTGCTAGAGGAAGATATTCCATGTACTATCCTATTTGTTATTCCGGGGGCCTGTGGAATCATCTGTCTTCTATATATCGGAGCCCCCTCCCTCCCTTTATCAGACTCCCACTGGCTCCATCCTAATTAATTAGCGAATCACAGATATATTTAGAGATCTGCAAAAAAATGAGGCCATAAAGAGCAGTGGGAGACACAAAACAGCAGTCGTTACGCCGGCGCCATTCATTAAATCCTGTATTTTTAACGACTTTGATGAATTAGTCAGTTTATTATAACCCGGCAACTCGCACAATCACCAGCGCCCCCAGGGGGGTGTATGAGGTTGTTTTACCGGGACTGCTACGGCTTAAAATTACTTATTAATGCACAAATGAATGAACACTACTCGAAATATGTGTTAGGGTGAATCTTTACCGGAGTGGATCATAGATCATTGTCAGATGCAAGCAAATCGTATTTAGTATTATGCAAGGAAAGTGTAAGATATAAATGTCTGCCCATGGTCTCTACTAAACCTTGACTAGGTAATATCGTGTGTTCCGGCTGATGCAGTAGCTTAAAGGGGTTGTCCACTTTACCCTGCAGAGGACTCATGGCTGCATGTGGTGAGGAGTGTTGTACCCTCTCTGGAAAGACCTCAAAGAACTTTCCACCAAAAAAGGTTTATATAAACTTCCCTTGGGAGTGGTCAGCCTGTGGGTTATTCCACCAGCCCCTTGGTAACATATAAACATTACATCTTATTGGTAAACATTAAATAACATTTCTATCCAGGCAGTTACTATACAGCTGCATTACCATTTATAGGCAGTAGATGGCGCACAAAGGTGATCAGGCTCCATGGGACACATAGGGGAAGATTTACTTACCCGGTCCATTCGCGATCCAGCGGTGCGTTCTCTGCGCTGGATTCGGGTCCAGCCAAGATTTATTAAGGTAGTTCCTCCCCCATCCACCAGGTGGCGCTGCTGCGCTGAAAAGCGTCAGAACGCCCTGGAGTTCACCGGCTCGGGGTGAGTGAAGGTAAGTGCAAGCTCCGCGACACATTGTTTGTTTTAAATGCGGCGGTTTTTCTGGCCACGCCCCCCGATTTCCGTCGCGTGCATGCCAGCGCCGATGCGCCACAATCCGATCGCGTGCGCCTAAATCCCGGGGCAATTCAGGGGAAATCGGCGCAAATTGGAAATATTCGGGTAACACGGGAAAACACGAATCGGGCCCTTAGTAAATGACCCCCATAAAATCTAATGGGATTTTTATTCTGTAACACACTGCTTTGGCAGGGGTGTTACACATGGTGGGGTATGAAGGGGCCACGCTGGGGGATTATAGTGTTATTCTACGTCAGGTGGACCTGGCATAGAATTGCCAGCAGAATCGCTGAACGTCAGATATATCAAGAGGCCGCACAATGCACCAGTGTGTGATAAATCTCTTTATTATACTTAGTGGTTCATAACTTCATACTACTCCAGTGTGGTAGATACCTTGCTATGTCCCAATAGGACATTCCCCTTGTGATGTGTTGCAGTACACATCAGGGGTGGGTTAAGACTGCGATGGGCCCTGGGCTGTATTTATAGCTCCTACAAGAAATCACTTCCTTTCAATCAAGTTTCTTGGGAAATGGAGGATGTCTGCTTTTAATCTGCAGTTTCAGGACCCTTGGAGGAGCTTTAAAGGTCCTGAAATGGCTTTTGTGTACATGTGTATTGAGAGCAGAAACAGATGTACGAGGATTGCATGGGTGAAGGTCCTTCTCAGTATAAAATTTGGTGGGGATGTTTAGGTGCCATGGGCCCCCTAGAAGTCTTGGACCTTGTGCTATTGCACAATTTGCCTACATTATAATCCACTACTTGTACACATTAGCCCACATTTATTATCAAAACGAGTGCGGTCTGTAGTATGTGCAGCTGCCTGTGCAAGGTGCGCCAGATTTATTAAAACTGGCGCCGGGTCTTCATGGATGTGGCGCCCCCTGCACTGCTCTGGAAGTGGTGCGCTTTGTTCATGCTGCACAATTGTGGGGCAGACAAAATTATGTTGTGCATCAGTAATAAATGTGGCGCAGACTAAGCAGTAACAGTCCCTTTTGGTGCACATTTTTCTGTCTTGTCGGACACAGAGCAGCCGCGACTCAAAACTGGCGCAGACACTTTATAAATAAATACACGAGCAAGCAGTCTGCACGTTCTTTTCACTGCAAAGTCAGACAGAAAACTGTCGCAAAAGCTTTAATAAATGTGGGGCCCTGACATACATCCATAGTTACTTATAGACACTCATATTCCACATTACGCCATAAAATACTATACGTTTTAAGCAATGGTTTTTTTAAAAAAAAAACAACATGTTTTTCTCTCCTTTTTCAGACAGAGATACTTATCTTAAGGACCGAGGATCGTGGTTTGTGCCGCTGTCTGACATAAATTTCTGTGATGCCTATACCAGCCGTGCCAAATAGCAAGTTTATAAGTCAGAAGACCAAAAATATAACCGACACAATTAGATTTTTAAATTCCACGGTTTGTCCGAATCAGTCGGGTTGTCCGATGGCCACGTCCCCGATTTGTGTCGCATGAAAGCCGGCACCGATGCGCCACAACTCGGGGCAATGCAGTACAAAATGGAAAAATTCGGGAAACCCGACGGAAATGCGTCTGACGGACCCTTAGTAAATGTGCCCCTAAGGGTTCACACAGAGAATCACATTGCAAAAATGTGTGTGATTACACTCTATAAATCAGGGTGGAAAATGAGGCTTTTTTGTTGCGCGGGCCATGAATGTAGATCCAGATATGTGATAATGTCCATCATATAAATATGCGAAGAGCACAGGCACTACTATAGGCATGCAGAGGAAGCACCCGAGATTCATTCTATAACAAAGAGACAATGGGGCACATGTAACACACTTTTGGCTGCCTTTTTCTTTAATTTTTGAGACTTTTCATGTTTCTTGCGCTGCTTTTTTTAACTCCTTAAACTGTCTCCTTTCAAGGTTCGCCATTTTGTACTTTTCTTCAGTGTTCCCTGAATTATCACCTGAATCCAGATGTGAAACTTGTGACTTTTGTAAAATCTACGACTGCCCCTGACCAGGCTTAGAATATAGCTGGGGAACTGTTTGATACTTTTTGCAACTTTTGTTTTAAAAAGTTGCAAACTCACTACAGACCCAACACCACGTGTATCAATAACAAATAAACGCTAAACTACATCTGACCAGCAGGACAGCCAAGAAAAGTTTCAAAAAACAGACAGAAAAAGCCAGACTTATGATACATGTGCCCCAATATATAGCGGGGGCCTGTTACAGATTTGCATTGTAGGTATAGGAAAGAAAAAAGGTTGGAGCTGTGAACGGGTGCGCTTATAACCAGAAGCGGAGGAGGAAAGATAGAACTAGACATGATGTAGAGCTTGTTCGTGTTTTATTTCAACAGTATAAGAATTAAAAGTCCAATGTTAACGCGTTTCGGGAAAAACCCTTCGTCGGACCATAAAAAAGGTAGAGGGAAGGACGGGAGCTGATGGCTGTTGAGCGTAAACAGCTGCTTCATTGGGCAAATCTCTCTTCAGCTGTTACAATGCGTTTTTAAACCCATGCGTCAAACGCGATGTGTGACTGCACCCTTATAAAAAAAATTTAGGGCCATAATAGACTTACAGCAGCAGTTTGGGCAGACAATGTCCCTCCTGACATCGGATAAACATCCTTTCCACGCATGGCTGGCCAATGAGAAGACTCAATAATTCAGGTGAGACAGTTGGGTTGGGCAGTCACCTTCTAGACTGTTTGGTCCAGATTACCTCATATCCAAGAGAGTTTCTCCATTAAAGGGGTTTTTCAGGAATTATGGGAAATGAGGTCCAGGACCTCATTTACTCTCCTCCTGGTTCCAATGTGTTGATTTTCCCCCGATCCTATAGCTCTAAGGTAGGGCCATCACCTCTATAGTAGGAATTAAAAAGCCACCCCAGTTTCTAACAGATGCATAATTTTCTGAACACATGGGGACTTATTTACTAAGGGTCTGCGGGCATACTTTCGTCGTCTTTTTCGTCGTTTTCGGGATTTAAGCTGCTGGGACAGGTATTTAACTGGGGATTGTGTCACACACGATTGGATAGTGGTGCAGCTGCGCTGGCTTTATTGTGGCACAAATCGGGGGACGGGCCGCCAGACGATCCGACTGATTCGGACTGAGTGCAGGATTTAACTTTAAAGTTGTGTCGCAAGATCAAGCATCTACATGCACCAGGAAGAAGAAGGTGAACTCCTGGCGGACCTGAGTGGGGAAGCGACACATGCAGGATATCGTGCGCACGATCTTAGTGAATGGCGGCACAGTACATGGACAATGCACTTTCTGTGAACTCCAGCGGACGCCTAAGTAAATGTGCCTCGTGGAACCAGTACTGATATTGTTTTGCTGATGCTAAACTTCTCCTATTCCAATGTCACATTTAAATGTTAAATGTAATTAGTGCACAAGTACATATGTTACATACAATGACTATGGAATGCGATTTGTGTTTTCTTCTAATAAGTGTTTGAAAGAATGTTAACCAATCTATTGTGGAGGGAAATAATTTAGAACATTTCAGGTTTGCAGCTTTCACATTTTTACTTGGCATTATGCATTGTTTTATTGTTGACTCTCCTGGTTTTATTATGGTAATGTTACAAATACCAGGGGTGCAGATCTGTGTGGATTTAGCATGGGAAGGTCCTCTGCATGTGCATTTTACCTTAAAGGGGTTATCCAGGTATATAAATTTACTTAGGACCGGGCTGGGGCGGGCTATTTAAAAATAACAAACGTGTACTTACCTCCACCGGCGCCGCCGATGTCCCGTGCTCCGGCTGTTTGATCCGTGCCCCTGCTTGTTTACAGGGGCACAGAAGCCGCGCACAGGGAACTTCCGGTCTGGGATGTGGCCGGCTCCTCCTATCCGTCCCTATCTCTCAGCGTTGTAAGCGCTGGGAGATGGTGTCGGGTGGGAAGCTCCCTGTGCGCCCCTGTATACAAACCGAGACAGACCACAGCACGGGACATTGGCGGCGCCTTAGGAGGTAAGTACACGTTTGTTATTTTTAAATAGCCCCCCCAGCCCGGCCATAAGTATATTTGTATACCCGGATAACCCCTTTAAAGGACCATCAAAATCCATCCTGATAAACCGGGGACATTACTCATAGATCCAGGCACCGGGATCTTCTTTATGTCTGTTATCTATGGCCTCCTTCCTTCTAAAATCAACCTTTAAAATAATGCAAATGATGTTGTGCCTGTTGTGTCACCTCAGTGTAATGACGCACATGACTATGTAGGTTTTGCAGTAAATGCCTGCACATATATATTGCATTAAGGCTCCATTGGCGCAATAATCCAGGCTGGCTCAGAGGCTGTGTCTTCGGAGAGAACACTTTACAGCGTGAGCAAAGTATCCGGATACTTCTGGGAATATGTGCAGGGCTTTTACTGTGTTCGCTTCTTGAAGTGTAATAATAAGACTCAGCGCGCCACTTCTATTGTTTGTCAAGAAAACCTGCGGCGTATGGCGTCTGCTATTACCTCCTGCAGCACAGCGGGAGGAGGCAGGAACGATGGCTCCCATTATGGTCAGACAACAAGAGAGGCTTTTAGCTTTTGATGATATAATATTATCAGAGAAGTTATTCGCAGAATCAAGGTGGATACCGAAATAGTGTAAAAGACGTGCTTTGTCTACTCCCATTTGCGGCAATGTTTTAGTTTTTTTCTGTACCGTCAAAAAAGCATAAAAACAAAAAAAGAGCTACAAAAAGCCCCCAGTGATTTATAATGAGGTGTGTCAGGATTCGCTATGGTGCCCATCATCTGTCCAAGAAGACAGCGCTTCACGCTGAGCCTTACAAGATGTGAGAGAAAATCAAATACGATGTTGAGGTAAAGTAGAAACAAGTAAAAACTGAAATTTTGGCTCCAAGTATATATATAATGCTATCTGTTTCTTGGCATGACATAATCCTATGATTAGCCAACCCAAAGTCTACTATAGTAAGATATATACAGTATTGATCAAATATTTACTAGTCAGTAGTCACATTAAAGCAATCCGCCAAATATTCTGATCCATTGGACTCTATTAGACCTTTGAAGGCCCTGTGGTATCTCTTGCAACAGATCTTGTAAAGTATGTGCTGCTTCCTTCAAGGATCGGACTAAGATTTAAAGGAAAGACACTACCTTGAATCCTTGTCATGTCATGTTTGTCCGGTGTGACAATGAAGATTCCCCCTGGGACACTCCCAGTGTAGGTGATAGATCCCTGGCATATGGTACTGGCTGACCAGGGATGCACAGAGATGTACAAAACGAATGGTCCCTTTATTAGTAGAACAGTCCGGCTACTGCAGATAACAAGCTGGTCAGACCTCCTTCCTTCCATAGAAATCAGTGTGTTCCCAGCACGAATCTCAGATGATCTGTTCAGTTCTAGAATGTTCTGGGACAACAAGCTGATAGCCTACTATACCTCAGGAAAGATACATTTTAGATATTTTACATATCTTGTTTAAAATTATAATTATAAAATTATGAGGCTCCTGTGGCTTTCCCGGCGCTTCTCCCCTTACCCTAATTATGCACTGCTCCAGAGAACGCTGTATTCACTGTGTTGTCCCTGACAAGGAAAAGTAATCAATCGCTGCTGTGTGAGTCATCCAGCTCAGGTTGATTAGTCCTGTCTGGACAGTTCAGGAAACTCTGTGTAATGTGTTTAAGTACGGCAGGCAGTATGCAACCCAGCTTTCCCAAAGTCCTGAATTTTACAATAGCTTTTTGAGCAAAACCACTCGGATCAGGGATTAAACAAGATATTTTTCTGTATCAGTGTAGCTACAGCATTCTCAAGGTATGTTTGGTTCACAATGCATAAAATGAAGTAAGCATGGCTCATAAGTCTCCACTCGCCTGCAAAGGTGGCCTCCTCAATGAGACACATCCCTTCATCTCTTCAGTACACATCAAAGCCTTATCTTCCTTCATGTATTGATTCCAGGCAAATGTTGTCATAGATAACACAGTAACCATATTGCAGTGCAAGAATAACGTAGAGAGAGACGTGAAAGAAACCTAGAGAGCACATGCTTCATGCTGTCAGATAGAAGGCTTCTTGGCAAGCAGGAGCGGGATCTATATGAGGCTGGTAATGTATATTTTATGCCCTGCTGCAGAAACTGAATGAAGGGAATTCCAGGAAAAAGTCATTACGTAGAGTGTAAATATTGCTGTCGAGGGGCCGCGTTCTGCAGTGCAGTGAATAACGTGATGTATGAGGGGGAAATGATATCTGATAGGTAAGATATTGTCTGGCGACTCAGGAGCATGAAATCTGCGATGTCTACATGGAATCTTGGGTTTTGTTTACTCACAATACATGTATAGACTCGGTTGTTGCTAAATAAAAACACAGGATTCTTGAGTACACTTCTGTTACTGTAAAGAATCCCTTCTATATAGTTCATACATAACATATTCTGCTGTTACTGTTTCCCCCAACCATATGTTTAAGGGAATCTGTCACCTCCTCTAAGCCCCACAAAGCACAAGTAGTAATTCATTCTGTACCTTAATCGTGTCCAGTGTTCTTCTTTTTAGGCCTTTATGCTTACTTTCCAACTGTCCCGGATCCAGCGGGACAGTCTCGGATTTTGGACATAGTCCAATTTTCCTGCCCGGTAGGGACATCAACTCTATCAGCATCCCCTGGACGCTGACAGAGCTGATTACAGCTGGAAGCTCCTCTCCTACTTCTGAATGTAGCGGCCAGCGCCATGTGATGATGTCATCCCTGCCTGCCGACTTCACTGCTCCATACAGAAGAAGGAGAGCAGAGAGGAGCTGCTGCATAGAGGGGTGATTTATTATTTCACGTCAGCAGCAAAATAAGAATGGGAGCTGCTGAGGGGGGGGGGGGGGGATAAGAGGGGGTAACTGCTCGAAGGGGCAAAATAAGAGGGGAGCTGCTGGGGGCACAATAATAGGGGTCTTTAAGATGAGGGGGAGCTGGTGGCACAATATCAGAGGGGCTAAAATCTAAGAGGGAGTTGGGGGGACACAATGGGGCACATTTACCTACCTTGTCCAGTCGCGATCCAGCGGCACGTTCTCCGATGAGGATTTGGGTTTGCCGGGATTCACTAAGGTCCGCGGCGCCTGATATCCACCAGGTGTCTCTGCTGCGCCGAGGTCCGCCAGAGTTCACCTTCTTCCTCCCGATGCATGTAAGTGCTGATCTTGCGACACAAATTCTTTTTCAAATTCCGTGGTTTTTCCGAATCCGTCGGATTGTCTGACTGCCACATGAAAGCCGGCGCCAATGCGTCAAAATCTGATCGCGTGCACCAAAATCCCGGGGCAATTCGGCGCAAATCGGAAATCGTCATGAAACCCGACGAAAGTGCGCAATTCAGACCCTTTTTAAATTAGCCCCAATGTGAGGGGGAAATGGAAGGCACTAAAGGGGAAATTATACTGTGTGAGGTTGCAGTAGGGGCAGAGCAAAAGGCCTAGCTTAGGGCAAAAAGATTTTCTGCATCTCTTGTTTGTCTTTCTCTGCTACGAATGTTTGGAGGTATGGCTTATGTTGAACCATTCGTAAAAACCCACTTTTATTCCTACTGTCATATAGCTAGTCAAAGAGGTGACGGTGAGGGAGCTCAACCACACAGTCAAGATCCCTCCACCTCCTCCAGGTATTGGCCAGCATGTCTCCAGGTGTGCTTATAGTCAGTCCGGTGCCCCTATAAGAGGTGAATGTCCACACTTGAGTGTTGGCGGATAGCTAAACTTCACCTTTGAACCCACCCACCTGTGGATCACAATGTGGAGACTTTGGACCCCTCAGGCACCAAGTCACCCAGGGTAAATACATTTTGCTCCTCTAGTTAATCAGTGAAATTTGCAAGGGACTTATGTCTCCCGTCTGAAGAATGACTTTGATTTTTGGATATGCTCTAACCCAAACCAGGGCATGGTATGCATTACACGTAGAGGTACAAACTCTAACTCGGAAACCCCCATAGCTAATCCTAACATTAAGATGGGCGAGCGGTCACTGCCGCCTGGTGAGAAGGCTGCCGCTTATTTGTGACTGAGGAGCTTAGACAGCAAAAAAAAAAAAGGAATAAAATGTAAGATGACAGTGACAGTAATTTCCTAACTGCTAAAAGCTCAAACATCAGATCCTCGCAGCTGAATAAGCACATATCTCTAGCGGATAAATTGGGACATGTGTAGCGGAGGGATCTTGGTGCTGAACTGACAACTGAAAGCACAGCAGAAATGTTTATTACTTAGGTTGTGTGTGATCTGTGAGTCTCTAATGTAGAAATGGACAGTAATCCCATACCGCTCTTCTGTGCTCACCATATAAGTTTAGGCGTCAAATTGTAGCAGCCCAAATGCTGAGCAATGGCCATTGCACCTACCAAAATCCTTTGGTAAATGTGCACCTCCATTGCCTTCCCCCAGGCCAAAATTGGTCATACAAGCCATCTTGGCCCCTTAGGGATTTTGGATGCTCCTGAGCTTCTGTGATAGACCTCCTTTAATCTAATTTAAAGGCTTTAGCTAGAAAACATGTAGTTTTCCTTAACCACATATTTACAAAGGGCTGGATTATGGGGCGGGCTCCCAAGGTGCGTACACCAGGGCCCCAACCAACTTACTCCAAAGGGAGGTCCCCACCAACAGGCAGGGGCATCTGCAGCTGACTGTCTCTGTTACTGCGCTCCTGCATCCTAAAGATTTGCATGCAAGTGATTACATATCAAAACCAGATCATCATTGGAGCTCTTGAAGCACCAGCGCCCTTCGAACCTTCATCTGGAGCTCCAACAACTCCAATGATGAGATGGTTTTGTATGCAATCATATGCATATGCATCTTTAAGATGCATTGAAAACATTGCGCTCCTTCGTCATGCGTTGGACGCTGGAGAAGATGACGGGATTACATTTTTGTGTATTAATTCTGACCCTCTAAGCCCTTTAAGTCCTCATGATTCAGGTCATGTCGCTTTAAATAAAGTTGTGACCATTTGACATATTGGGGCACATTTACTTACCCGGTCCTGTCACGATTCAGCGGCGCGTTCTCTGTGGAGGATTCGCTGCAGATTCACTAAGGTAGTGCGCCCGATGTCCACCAGGTGTCGCTGCTGCGCTGAAGTCCGTCGGAGTTCACTGGAGTTCACGATCCGTTGCTGGGTGCAGGTAAGTGCGTGTCAAGCAACACTTTTTTTAAAAAAAATACGGCGTTTTTTCCAAATCCGTCGGGTTTTCCGACGGCAGCGCCCCCGAGTTCAGTCGTATGCATGCCTGCCCTGATGCGCCACAATCCAATCGCGTGCGCCAAAAACCTGGGGCAATTCAGGGAAAATCAGCGCAAATCGGTAATATTCGGGTACCCCGACGGAAAAACGTGACCCCCAATATTACAAATTATGTGTTGTATATTTTTAAAATTCTTTTTGCGTGTATGTTTGTAACCATCACAAATCACGATCCGCTAAAGATCTGCTCTTGTGCCACAGTGGTCCCATCTGCTCTTAACAAGGAAGCAGAGGAGACAAGGTTTTCAACTCATCCTTGGAATAAAGTATTGTATTACAAGTTGCTTCCTTATTGGCTTTAATGGAGGGGGCTGCTCCAAATCAAATCTATAGGGACGGCTCTACACAGAATCACCAAATGAGGATCACTGCTCTCCTGAGACAGGAGTGTCCCAAAAGTGAGGCCTGGACCTGTCCCATATTCATGTCATATACTATGAAAGATGGTGTCATTTTCTCTTATATTTCATTTTACGTATGATACAATTTCATACTAGTATTTATATTTAACTATTATTTTGGCTCTTGAACTAGATAAGCTAATAACAAATTCGCCAAGTACCAAATTTATCCAGTAGATGGCAGCCTAACCTATTCCGATTTCTGCAAATAAAGTGACAATACCGTGTGGCACATGCTAATGTTTCCTTCCCTGTATACAAGGTTCATGTGCGGAGATACCGACTGCAGAATATTATTCATTTACTATGTTAAATAATATAAAATTAACCCTCTTACCGCCACAGCCATTTTCCTGTTTCTTTTTTACACCCCCCCCCCCCTTCCTAAAGCCAAAACATTTTATTTTTGGATTTATAGAGACATATTCGGACTTGTTCTCGGTGGGACAAATTGGATTTGCAGTGCGTATAGTGTATATGCAGTGTATCTACAATGTATTGGGAAACTGAAATTGCAATTATTACCGCCTTCACCCCAGCACCATGCCAAGTAGGGCGTGAAGAGGGGCTTGGTCAGCGTCAGAGGGGGCCAGGGTGGGACAGGAACACACTGGCCACTGGTTAAGCAAGTTTACGGCAGGCAGGGTCTGTGGTAGAATTGGCCTGCCCCTAATGTATTCGTTGTCGCTGGATGGGCGAGGTTTCATCATATGCTGGCACACAAAGCGTGCACCCAGCCAGAGCTCTTACCACCATCTTTAGCGTTTTTTAACCGCCCATTACTCTCAGCACCCTCAGCCACATTATTCCCTTGACAAGGTACTTCTGGAACATTTTTCAAGAACTAAAGTAACCCTGCATATTACAAATGACCTTTAGGCCCCTTAAAAACAGCCATGTGCTCACTTTGCTGTACCCGGGTGTAGCACACAGCCGGACGAAGAAGGGAGGGGTAGTGAGCACTCCTCACCCGTCCCCTCTCCATTGAAAGACCCCGTGTGCTCACCGCACCTCACCATACTGCTGCAAATTGTGTGTCCGTATCACTGGCCCCCATCTGGTCATGTGCACAGGTTTTCTAATTTGGGCAGTAGAATTGAAGATATAGGGGCAGATTTACTTACCCGGTCCTGTCGCGATCCTGCGGTGCGGTGTCAGGCGAGGATTCGGGTCTGCCGCGATTCACGTAGCTTGTGTGCCCGAGTTCTTGCATCCGTTGCTTCCGCGTTGAGTTCCGCCGGAGTTCACCTTCTTCTTCCCGTTGCTTGTAAGTGCGCGTCTTGCGTCACAATTCTAAATGTTAAATCCCGCGCGTTGTCCGAATCCGTCGGGTTGTCTGATGGCCCGCCCCCCGATTTCTGACGCAAGCAAGCCAGCGCCGATGTGGCAAAATCTGATCGCGTGCGCCAAAATCCTGGGGCAATTCGGCGCAAAGCGGAAATCATTGTGAAACTCGAGGAAAATGAACTCCGCGGACCCTTAGTAAATGAGCCCCATAAAGACTGACTAACAGAAATTAATCAACAAAAGTTTGACTATACCCAAGTGAAAACTGATCTAAATTGGAAGACATTGAGAACCTGCAGGTATGTCTATCAAGTGGTGCACCAGCACTATTCCCCTGATAAGCAGCACCAGCACTATTCCCCTGATAAGCGGAAACGCATCACCCCACGCCCTTCTTCCCGCTTCTCCATCATCCCTCATCCTCTTCCCTTATATCCTCACCAGCACTATTCCCCTGATAAGCAGTACCAGCACTATTCCCCTGATAAGCAGCACCAGCACCATTCCCTTGCCCCTATAAGCACACCAAAAAGCACTAAAAAAACCCCAAAAATTCCCCTGATAAGCACCCCTTGATAGACATACCTGCAGCATGTCCCCTGATAAACCTTTAAAGATGAATGGCGGCTCTTTACCCGGCACACAGCCCGGCTATTGCCATTATTGTGTGTAGTAGTGACGCAGCTCTAGGTCACAGCATCTAGTAACTAGTCCTGTATTATAGACTGTAAACACATAGGCACAAAGCTGTCATACAGGAGAGATAACAGGATACAAAGGCCTCACTATTCCCACCGTGTACGTCTTCCCTCCGCTGCTGGAGACTGAGCCCTCGTTTATATGGCGCATGTAGAGTTGCATTGACAGCATCTGAATGGTGACTTATTGCACAGATACCTGTGTGAGGGGTGGTACCGGGCGTTCCCTGAATGGACTCTTACAGCCATGTGTAGCGTCTTGTTCCCATCCAAAATGCAGAGGGCATGACGACCATCCCAAGGAAAATAACCCATCAGTGTCCGGAGGTTCACGTTTATGCTGCAAGTGAGAAGTTACAGAGCCGGATTAGTATTTTGCACCATAGAGGATATTTTGTAGGGTGACCTCATGTATCATGAACAGATATGTACAATGACTTTTTTAATATTCCCTCTTCCCCAGCTTCCATATGGTTTTCTAGATTGATAAGGGCCTAATTCATACATTTCAATTTTCCATGAAAGAGGGACAAAATTGTTTTCCCTTTAGGCCAGTGGTCCTCATCCTTTTTGTATTTGGGAACAGGCTGCACCCAATTTTTTTTGCCAGAGCCCGGAACCATATTGACTAGGAAATAAAAATTGTGTGCCCGGCAAATACCCCATATGTAACCCCAACCCAAAGTGTCATTTCCTACCCAACCCCCATAGCATGTCCACCTGTGCAGCCCCCCTAGTAATGCCCCCTGCCAAGCCCCCCCCAGTAATGTCCCCTGCCCAGCCCCCATAGTAATGTCCCCTGCCCAGCTCCCACAGTAATGTCCCATGCACAGCCCCCATAGTAATGTCCCCTGCCCAGCCCCCCAGTAATGTCCCATGCCCAACCCCCCAGTAATGTCCCATGCCCAGCCCCCCCAGTAATGTCCCATGCCCAGCCCCCATAGCCTCCTGCCCAAAGCCCCCATATAATGTCCCTACCCAGTCCCCAATAGTAGTCCCCGCTGCAGCCAATAAGCCCATATTTGCCCCTCAGCCTCCACTAATTATGCCCCCTACCCAGCCCCAATAGTAATGTCCACTGCCCAGCCCCCATAGTATGTCCACTGCCCAGCCCCCAATAGTTATGTCCCTGCCCAGCCTCCAATAGTTATGTCCCCTGCCCAGCCCCCAATAGTTATGTCCCCTGCCCAGCCCCCACAGTATGTCCCCTGCCCAGCCCCCCGTAATGTCCCCTGCCCAGCCCCCACAGTAATGTCCCCTGCCCAGCCCCCCCATAAGTCCCATCACAGCCCCATAGTAACGTCCTCCTCCCAGCCCCCCAGTATGTCCCATGCCAGCCCCCCCCAGTAAATGTCCATGCCCAGTCCTCCCCCCATAATGTCCCATTCCAGACCCCCATAGTATCCGCCGGCCCCCCGTAAGTTCCCCTTGCAGACCACTCCATAATAGTCCCCTGCCCAGCCCATAGTATAATGCCCCCTGCCAGCACCCCATATAATGTACCGCCAGCCCATGCCCACCCCCCAGTAATGTCCCATGCCCACCCCCCAGTAATGTCCCCTCCCAGCCCCCTAGTAATGTCCCCTGACCAGCCACCCAGTAATGTCCCCTGCCCAGCCCCCCGGTATGTCCCCTGCCCAGCTCCATAATAATGTCCCTGCCCAGCCCCCAATACTAATGTCCCCTACCCAATCCCTAATAGTAATGTCCCTGCGCAGCCCTCAATAGTAATGTCCCCCCTGCCCGCCCCCAATATGATGCCCCCTACCCAGCCCCAATAGTAATGTCCACTGCCCAGCCCCCAATAGTTTGTCCACTGCCCAGTCCCCAATGTTATGTCCCCTGCCCAGCCTCCAATAGTTATGTCCCCTGCCCAGCCCCCAATAGTTATGTCCCCTCCAGCCACCCAATAGTTAGGTCCCTGCCCAGCCCCAATAGTTAATGTCCCTGCCCAGCCCCCAATAGTTATGTCCCCTGCCCCGCCCCCACAGTATGTCCCGTCCCAGCCCCCCAGTACGTCCCCTGCCCAGCCCCCCAGTAGTCCACCCCAGCCCCAATATTCTTCCCCTGCCCAGCCCCCACATCACAGTAATGTACCCCATGCCAGCCCCCATGAATGTCCATGCACAGCCCCCATCGTAATGTCCCTGCCAGCCCCCCATAATGTCCCATGCCCAGCCCCCCAGTAATGTCCCATGCCCAGTCCCCCCAGTAATGTCCCCTGCCCCCCTATAGTTCCTGACCACCGCCACAGTAATGTCCCCTGCCCAGCCCCCCGGTAATGTCCCCTGCCCAGCTCCCATAATAATGTCCCCTGCCCAGCCCCCAATACTAATGTCCCCTACCCAGTCCCCATGTAATGTCACCTCTGCGCAGCCCTCAATAGTAATGTCCCTGCCCAGCCCCCAATAATTATGCCCCCTACCCCCAATAGTAATGTCCCACTGCCCAGCCCCCAATAGTTATGTCCCACTGCCCACCCCCAATAGTTATGTCCCCTGCCCACCTCCAATAGTTATGTCCCCTGCCCAGCCCCCACAGTAATGTCCCCTGCCCAGCCCCCCCAGTAACGTCCCCTGCCCAGCCCCCACAGTAATGTCCCCTGCCCAGCCCCCCAGTAATGTCCCATGCACAGCCCCCATAGTAATGTCCCCTGCCCAGCCCCCCAGTAATGTCCCATGCCCAGCCCCCCAGTAATTTCCCATGCCCAGTCCCCCCATTATGTCCCATGCCCAGCCCCCATAGTAATGTCCCCTGACCAGCCCCCCGGTGTAATGTCCCCTCCCAGCTCCCATAATAATGTCCCCTGCCCAGCTCCCATAATAATGTCCCTGCCCAGCTCCCATAAATAATGTCCCCTGCCCAGGCCCAATACTAATGTCCCCTACCCATCCCCAATAGTTATGTCCCCTGCCCACCCCCAATAATTATGTCCCCTGCCCAGCCCCAATAGTAATGTCCCATGCGCAGCCCTCATAGTAGTGACCCCTACCAAGCCCTCATAATAATGCCCCTGCCCATCCCCAAAAGTTATGTCCCCTGCCCAGCCCCCAATAGTAATGTCTCCTGAACAGTCCCCATAGTATTGACGCCTTCCCAGCCCTCATAGTAATGTCCATTGCCCACCTCCTATAGTAATGACCCCGGCACATCCCCCACCCCCATAGTAATGACTCCTGTCCAGTCCCCAATAGTAATGTCCCCTGCCCAGCCCCCATAGTATTGACTCCTTCCCAGCCCCCATAGTAATGCCCCTGCACATCCCCATAGTAACTGTCCCAGACCCCATAGTAATGACCTTTACAACAGCCCCCATAATAATGCCCCTTGCCTCGTAGTAATGTCCCCTGCCCAGCCCCCATAGTAATGACGTCTACACAGCCCCCATAGTAATGTCCCCTGCCTAGCCCCCATAGTAATGCCTCCTGCCCAGCCCCCATAGTAATGTCCCCTGCCCACCCCCAGTAATGTCCCCTGCCCAGCCCCCATAGTAATGAACGTCTACACAGTCCCCATAGTAATGTCCCTGCCTAGCCCCCATAGTAATGACGTCTACACAGTCCCCCATAGTAATGTCCCCTGCCTAGCCCCCATAGTAATGCCTCCTGCCCAGCCCCATAGTATGTCCCCTGCCCAGCCCCCATAGTAATGTCCCCTGCCCCGCCCCCATAGTAATGACGTCTACACAGCCCCCATAGTAATGTCCCTGCCTAGCCCCCATAGTAATGTCCCCTGCCCAGCCCCATAGTAATGTCCCCTGCCCAGCCCCCATAGTAATGTCCCCTGCCAGCCCCCATAGTAATGACGTCTACAGCCCCCTAGTAATGTCCCCCTGCCTAGCCCCCATAGTAATGCCCTCCTGCCCCAGCCCCCAAGTAATGTCCCCTGCCCAGCCCCATATAATGTCCCCTGCCCAGCCCCCATATAATGTCCCCTGCCCAGCCCCCATAGTATGTCCCTGCCCCCCCATAAAATGTCCCCTCCCAGACCCATAGTAATGGTCCCCTGCCCGCCCCCATAGTAATGACGTCTAACACAGTCCCCCATAGTAATGTCCCCTGCCTAGCCCCCATAGTACTCCCCTGCCCAGCCCCCATAGTAATGTCCCCTGCCCAGCCCCCATATAAGCCCTGCCCAGCCCCCATAGTAATGTCCCTGCCAGCCCCCATAGACCTCTGCACAGTCCCCTCAAAATAAAATAACGTATCTGCCTCCGATGCTCCCTGCGTTCTAGGCTCTTCTTCACCCTCCGTTGTCCCAGTCAGATGGCCAGAGGCCGTCTATGTCGCTGCCATTGGGCACACAATAGGAAGTAATCAGCCGAGTCATGGTGTTAGTAATTGGAGGAGAAACTCACATCTATTCCCAACAATAACAATGTGGCGTTCCCCATTTCCTATGAGTAGCCTGACATAATCAACAGCAGCAGCAGCAGCCTGACATTACTAGGGGGATACCACTTTCTGTCTCCAACTATCTGTCTTTGACTGTGACTGTCTCTGTATTGTCTCCTATGTCTCTTTGACTGTCTCTGACTGTCTTTGTTTATTACTGTCACTTTGTCTGTGGATAGATTTATCAGAAGTGTCTGAGAGCAGAAACAGTTCTAGTTGGCCATGGCAACCAATCAGAGCTCAGGTTTCATTTTCTCCCAGCTGTTTTAAAATACAGCTCATATCTGATTGGTTTTCGCCGCACAAACTGAACAGTTTTACTAGACACTTATAAATCTCCCCCCATCTCTGTACACCTATCCATCTTACCTCACACATAAGCATCTTATACTCATTGCCTATTGTAACCAATCACATTCTCAGAGCTCATATTAATGACCTGTGGCAAAAATAGCAACCAAATCACATCTCAATCTCCAACTGCCACAGCAGCAGCTGAGCTAATGGCACCTGTATTGGTGTTAATAAGTGGATTTGGAAGGCTGGGTGAAATTTTGGCTCAAAACTGAGTTTATTACGTTCCCTGAGTCACAGGCAAACCGGCATACATACACTCAGGTTTACATATTAGATAATATATATAATCATTGTTCGTAACACCATGATCTGTGATAATGTGTTGTTGGTGATTCTGCAGTGACCTCGTATGGCAAGGAGAAAGCAGGTAACCAATTATTACCCAGGCCAGAGCGTATTAATAATTCACATTGTGTTCCTGCATTAATCATGGGCATGAATGAATATTATTTTAGTCAAGCTCTTCTGGTACAGCGCCCCATGCCTGTGATTAATTACTAACACCATATTTGGAGCACAGGCTAAACGTTGTTAAATGGAAGACCACCTCCAGCGGCCGCAGCTGAAGCTCCACTCAGATCTAATGTAATTCGGGGAGCGCAACAATTACTCTGCAGGGGAAGCCACAGAGATACAGATGACTAGATTTGGCCAGGTTCACCCTTTCATCCCACGAGGGCACGAGTGTGAATAAAGCCTTAAACTGATTAGAAACGCTAGACCTTTAAAGGGTTTTTTTTTGTTTACTACAGAGTTTAATTACTTTATAATGAAGATTATTTTTCAGAATTTTAAACACTGCCTTTAATCTTTAAGATCCTGTCAATGTTCAAGATATCCTCTTGCCATTAATGGGGCTCATTTACTAAGGGTCCGCGGACCGCACTATCGTCAAAATATCCGACAATTTCCGATGTACGCTGCATTTAGAAGGGCTTTTTGTCACATGCGATTGGATTTTGCCAATCACACGACACAAATCAGTGCACGTGCCGCCGGATGATCCGGCGGATTCGGACAACACGCAGGATTTAACATGTCAAATTGTGTCGCAAGACATGCACTCACATACACCGGGAAGAAGAAGGTGAACTCCAGCGGTCCTCAGTGGGGAAGCGACACATGCAAGATCTTGGGCGCACAATCTTAGTGAATCGCACAGGACTTCATCCTCATCGGACAGTCCAGATCGGGGGTTAGCGTCAGGACCGGGTAAGTAAATGTGCCGCAATATGTAGATATACTTTTCTTCCCACCCAGTTTATAGACAAAGAGCTCTTTCTTGTAATGAACAGATTGGGGCACATTGACTTACCCGTCCGGAGGAGTTACTGAAGTACATTGTCCGATGATAATGCGCTGTGCCGCGATTCACTAAGATCGTGCGCCCGTTATCCTGCATTTCTGCATGTGTCGCTTCCCCGCTCAGGTCCGCCGGAGTTCACCTTCTACTTCTGGTGCATGTAAGTGCATTGTCTTGCGACACAATTTGAAAGTTAAATCCTGCACTCAGTCCAAATCCGTTGGATCGTCCGATGGCCCGCCCCCCCCCCCCCGATTTCTGTCGCATGAAAGTCTGCGCCGTTACGCCACAATACCCTTCTAAATACCTGCCCCAGCGGCACAATCCGCGAATACGGCCGCAGGACCCTAGGTAAAGAAGCCCCAATGTCAGCTCAATGGTGCGCCAGCTTATGATAGCCCCGCCGCTGCAAATTCGCAGCCCGATACATCAAGAGGCTTCTGCTTCTGCAGGGCCTGGCGTAGAAAAAAGTCGCCGCCAGCAGCAAGTGCGCAGGCATGGGGACAGTAACGCCACACGCCGGCCCACTCCCATCCGGCGGCGCCCTCTGCTCAGCCGGCCGTGCCCGCCCTTTACGCCCCACTGGCGTGAAGGTGGCGGATCAGGGCAAATAATCGCAAAAGCTAGCAATAAGCTAGCATTTGCGATTATTTCAGGTCCTCTGCGCCACTGGCGGTGCGCAGAGGTCCTGATAAATATCCCCCAATGACTCAAAAACTTTCCCAAAATTCTCCCAAAAAGGGACTTCCAGATTTACTGAAAACAATGCACTAAATTCAGGATTTCTGTTTCCCCTTCTTCATGAATCTGGCACCCCCTGTACTGCTCCGACATTAATTTTGGTGCACCTCTAACATGGGGCGTGCGATACACTTCGGTCCGACTTTGCATGATTAATGTGGCTCACAGTTTGACTGGAAAGCTCCTTTCAGTGACAACATTTGTGTCACGTGAAGAATAGTGCAAGAGTTGTGTGAAACGTATATGTGGTGCGGACACTTCTTAAATACGTGTACAAGCAGTTTGCACAAAACATAAGAACGTGCAAAATCCGACAGCAAACTGGCACAAGGTCCTTAGTAAATGTGCCCTGTTATGTTTCGGTCATGTACAAATAAAGGGGCATTTACGGTGCCCATCTTAAACAGAGTGAGAATGTCCATCGCACATCAAAATGGGGCATTTCATACCCCATATGAGTAGCCCCCCCAAATCTTGCACTGTTCTTTGTACACCACTCTCCTGCCTACCGCTTGACAAATGTTTGCAAAAATGCTCATGACATTTATATAATGACACTTGGAGATAGTGAAAGCAGGATGTTAGGCATGGATGGATATGGATAATTTAGGAAATGTATAGAATTTTGTAAAGGACACTTAGGGAATAATTGTGACTCCCTCCCAAGTAGGAGGGAGTACAGAGGGGCACAGAGTGGGTTTGCAAAAAATAGAAGAAAAAAAGAAAAGAAAAGAAATCCGCACAGGCAACTGTTAAAAGTAAAAATCTTTAGAGCTTTATTAGTTACATATTAAAAATGTGACACCATGAAAGTAAGGAAAAAGAAAAAATACAGGTGACGCATTTCGGAAAAAAGCTGTCCTGAGTGGGTTTGCCAGTTGAGGGGGGGCCCCGACCGGGCACAATTGCTATAGCCTCCACACGCATCCTGGTGCAGGCTACAGCAGAATCCTACACCATACTGATGTATGCAAACTGAGCAGACGGAGCCTCTTGGTACATTGGGCAGATCATGAACCGGCGGGGGGGATGAGGGTGCAGTATTACAACTACTACAAAATTCATTATGCCTTCTCCGCCAGTTTTCTCAAGGAGAAGGCCCATAAATCTCCCCCTCTCCCCAAGTCTCCTGGCCTCTAGGACCCGCACACCCTACGTTCAGCTGGAGAGGTGGAGGGGTGAGCTCTCCTCACTACTCACCTCTCCATAGCAAGACGTGCTGCCAGGCCATATGTACCGTTCAGCTAAAGAAGATAAGAAGATTTATCTTTGTTTCAGCAACGGTATGGTAAGGTGGTCACTGTACAGATCACAATGCACTCCTATGGCAGCCGGATGCTAGCCGTCATTTTTTGGATAGCATACAGCCACGATAAAGGGGTCTAAGAAAGATATGTGACAAACGGCTCTTACAAGCACAGGCTCCACTGTTTAACAGATCGCTCGCATGGTCCGTTGGCATTGATTGATGAAAAACGATAACATTTGGTGCAGCCGATTTATACATCATCTGATATTGAACTATTAGCTGTAGCTTTTTACCTGTAGAAAACCCATCCTCTAATGATCTTACACCTCCCATGTCCCACCGAAGAATGTACTGTTTCCAAGAACCAGGTTGCCGGCTAATAATTTGGGAAATTTTAGCTCATTAATATGGACATGCCCTGCGGTGTACAAACTAGAACCTGTTCTACAACAATAATGGTGGGAGCCACCAACCATTTGTATATAGCATACGGATGTAGAGTGTGTGAACACCTTCAGGTGTCAGTGCTATGTGTACCTTCAACATTCACGTTACTATTTAACGTGGCAAATTTTCTTGTCGTTTCACAGCTCGCACCTCCTGTAATGAGCAGGACTGGGCCAACCGGTTAATGTTTAGCCTTATGTGCGGCAATGTCTTGTTATGACCTTATATAGTTTTGAGTTTAAAGTATTTGTACAGAGCTTGTCATATGTTAAGGGGAGAATCCACTAAGAGGCGCCAGCTTCTTAGTAAATACAGGCACAATCACCACCAGGTTTTGGATCTGCATAGACCAGGTTGGATCTGGCACAATTTTCTCCAACAGTCTCCACTGCTGCACCGGAACGCCCCTTTCAGTGCAGTATTTTTTGTTGCCCCGGGGATAGGGCACAAATGTGCCGCAGACACTTTATAAATATATGTGCAAGCAGTTTGCGCAAAAAAGAATGTGCAATATCAGGCAAAAAAACTGGTGCAGGGGCAGTGATGTAACTTGAAGCTGATGGTCCTCAGTGCAAAGTTTGTGCCAGGCCCCAACTATAATGTATAGCACTAGTCTTCTCATATGACAGTGATGGCAAACCTTTTAGATCATGAGTGCCCAAACTTCAACCAGAAGCCACCTTTTTATGGCAAAGTGCCAGCACAGCAATTTAGGCAGTAATTTATTGCTGAGGACACCAATGCAGTTGAAAGGAGAGGGGCAAATTCTCTCCAGGGTCCCTGTGTACAGGAAGAATCGTTGGGCCAGCATTCTTTGAGCCCTGAGTGGTGAGCTCTATTCTGGGGTGATGTCCTGGGTGCCCACAGCGAAGGCTCCGAGTGTTGCCTCTGGCACCCGTGCCATAGGTTCGCCCGCACTGTCATATGGGAAAGTGACACCTTATAGCCCTCCCTAAGCCTCTTGGGCCCGGTTGCTGATGCATCCCCTCAAGTTATGTAATATCACTGCACAAGAAGAGTTAATACAACCACTGAAGGGAAAAAGTAAGAATTGATGTGATTCAGCAGATTCTTACCTTTACTGGTTCTCTGCAGTTTATAGCAGAAAAAAAGAAACATTAACTATGACATTTATAAAGGTTTGGGGGATGACTAAGTTGTTGAAATTTAGCTTTTTCCTGCTGTAAGGTCTTCTAGTCCACATGTCATATAAGGTAAAGTCACATCACAAGGGGCTCTCCTATTAAAAACCGAGGCAGCTCTTACCTGGTATTACACAGTCATGTATTTGTTTCCATATAATGGGATATACTCATGTTTTAGCTGATTTCTTAATTTCTCTTTTAACCTATGGATTTTAATGTATACTGATCCCTCTAGATATACAGAGGTAAAATGGTCACCTCAATGGTTCCATGGCTGAAACCTAGCATGCGCAGACACTAACTCTGGCACAGCCGGCCGGCAATAGGTGCCGAGAGCTTGGTGACGTCACGGCTCTCGGCACCCGAAGGAGGACGGCTACAATGAAGGAGGCG
Organism: Engystomops pustulosus; assembly: GCA_019512145.1. Taxonomy (NCBI): domain Eukaryota; kingdom Metazoa; phylum Chordata; class Amphibia; order Anura; family Leptodactylidae; genus Engystomops; species Engystomops pustulosus. The sequence goes on from CM033641.1 coordinate 17,688,519, forward strand.
GGAATAATTAAAGATCGGAAGCCATCTCCCTTCCGAAGATGACGTAGGGTAGCACCGGAGGGATATTTACATATGTAAGTAAAACATTTTTTTATCTAAACTAACGATCGCCGTGCCTAACTAAAGTATGTGCCGGCATCAGTATTAAATAGCCTATCATGATTTTATCATGCGAGCAGTGGTAGGTTTCCTTTAACAATAAAATGTCATCCCCCCCTCTGACCCATCCAGTAGTAATATATCAGGTTATTTTTTTAGTAGGTGGGTTCTCCATGCTGTGTCTCACACATATGCTGGCATCAGGTGGGAAGGGTATTATTTATTGATATCAGGGCCTGCTACCTGAGGCGAGGGTCTCAACTTGCCTCATAGCTGGTGCACCCTTGCTTGTTGGCAGGTAATAATAATAATTCAGTCTTTTTAAAATAAAGTTTTTTAAAACAGATAAGCTACATTATAAAAAATAGTCAAAACTTTTTAGGAATAAGGGATATTTGGGAAATCTACCGTCAGGATCTAATTAGCAAGTAGAGCACAGTGGCTCAGTGGTTAGCACTACAGCCTTGTAGCACTGAGGTCCTGGGTTAACATCTTCAAAGAGTTTGTAAGTTCTCTCCGTGTTTGCATATGCTTCCTCCGGGTTTTCCGGTTTCCTCCCACACTCCAAAAACATGCTGGTAGGTGATTATATTGTGAGCCCCATTGGGGACAGGGACCGATTTGGAAAGCTTTGTGCAGCGCTGCGTAATCTGTGTGCCCTATATAAATAAAGAATTATTATTATTCCTGATGGTAGATTTTCTTTAAATGATGTTAATTTTTTACTTCTGCGTTGATTTGGGAGCCGTTACACTCCCTTTAATTATATTATTATGAAGGGTCACCCAGGGGGCCACTGCTCTGTATCCCTGGGGTGACTAATATTTCACATAACTTTGCATTGACTTTCTAAACCAAGATGATAACTGAATAATGCGTAACGTCAGCCTTTCGGGGTAACATATGGACAACTGGACCGGCTTTGTACCGGCCGCCTTGATGTATCTGGTGTCACGGGGAAATGTGTAAATGTGATCTTGCAGACATCAGGCCAGCTGTGAGCACTGCAGGGTCTGTTGACTCAGAAGTAATGGATGATTATCTTGTTCCCTCCAGACAAGGAGATAAAATTACACCGCGATTGGAATTAACCATTAGCAGCCATTCCAAAAATTAGGAATTAGGAATCTTTGGTGAGAGCTCGGTACCAAAAAATTGTATGCATTGAATTGACTGGACCATGTGGTGATCAAAAGACTTTTATATGTATTTATAACATGACTCATTGGCGTTAACCATGGGATACACTGACATAACTACCTACCTGGCAGCCATAGCGGCTGCTTTGGGTTCTGCATAAAGAGACGCCTGATTGGGTCTCCATGTGGTTGTCAACTATCTATCGTAAATTTTGCCATGGGGCCCAATCCATTCTGATTGGTTTATGCTCTTGGGGCCTAAAACTTAATCTTAAACAAAGCCCCCCACCTACTATGTGCCATTTATAATGCTGGCACCTTGTATGTCAAAGCACCATTTGGACCCAATCAGTGTAATAGCAGCCATCACAAAATATTACACTCCTATTAGATTGGTATCTGTCCATAGAGCCTGATCACCTCTATGCGCCATCTACTGACCATAACTGGTAATGCAGCTGTATAATATCTGCCTGGGAAGGGAAAGTATGATTGTCGTGTTATTTATGTCAATCCTTGATCTGCCTCTAGGATTGCTATTGGTGGATGCTTAATCCCCAAAATGGAAGTTTAACTTTCTCTGGCTAAAAGTTTCCAGATCTTTTTGTGAGTTTTGAGGAACAGATTATATCTCTTCTCAATGTCTGCTGATGCTTTCTTATACCTGAGTGTAATTCAACCCCATCAGTCCTGCTGCAGGACTCTACCTTCCAGAGCCTGCCTAAAGATTGCTGCCAGAGCAACTTCTACTTTCTCCGTTGCTGTGTTGAAGTTCTATAATAAAGTAACAGTAAGTTGATGTTTTACATCCCTTGTCTATTTGTGATCCTTGGCTGCCACTAACATCACGTGCCTCCCCGGGCCTTTATGCTCATTAATGTACACTCTGGACCCATTCTAACAGAAAAAAAACAGAAATGTTGATATTTTTGCTAACTTAATAAACAAAAAAACTGAAATATCACATCCTCATACCCTTTGCTGTGAACATCATATTTAACTCACATGCTGTCCATGGAAGCCTCTCCTCAGTGTAAGACATATGAAAGCCATAAAGAGTGTGCAAACACACGAAGGACTCCCTGACTATGAGAAATAAGATTCTCTGCTCTCATAAACTTTTTGGTGTTAACTCTAAACGGAGGAGAAAACCCGGCGCTGCTCATCACCTGCCACATACAATCCCATCAGTGACATATGGTGGTGGCAGCATCGTGCAATGGGGTATAGCATAGTGAAAACCGGAGGTACCATCCGGTGTTAAAGTGTCCACATGCCAACTGTCCACTTACCTGAAATTATAATGATGGCCGATCAAAAGGGCTAATTGGGGGGACCAATGGTACACCCTGACGCACGTTTCGCACAGATGCTTCTTCAGGGTACCTCCGGTTTTCACTATGCTATATTGAGCAATGGTCACCTTACCTATGATTCTTTACATTTTTGGATTGAATTTTCACCCATTTCCAATGGGTATTTTTAGATCATTGGGCTTTTTGAGGGGGGGTTATATACTCCGAGGGGGCCCGATTAAATCTAGGGCCACTTGTTTTGGGCCACGGTCTTTGATTTTCCCATTTTGTATGGTATACATTTGTGTATATATATTTTTTTGTGAATTGGCAATATAATAAAGGACATTTTTATGGATAGCTTTGTAGCTCTTTTCTTTTGTATTCTGGTTGCTGAATATGTATCACCGGGGGCTTAATACTTATGTCCATTTGATATTTCAGTTTTTCTTGTTTCATAAATTAGCAAAAATATCTACATTTCTGTTTTTTTTTCTATGAAGATGAGGGGGCAAAGTGAAGAAATAAAGAACTTTTTCGATCTTGCCAAATGGCTGCAGTGAAAAAATTGAAGGGGTCTGAAAACTTTCCGTACCTACTGTACATTTATCCGTCACTTTTTAATTTGCTTCAGTACACAAAATACAGGCAGTACCCGAGTTACGTACAAGATAGGTTCTGTAGGTTTGTTCTTAAGTTGAATTTGTATGTAAGTCAGAACTGTATATTTTATAATTGTAACTCCAGATAATTTTTTTTGTCTCTGTGACAATTGGATTTTAAAAATGTTGGGTTGTCATAAGAACCAGGATTATCAATAAAGCTTCATTACAGACGCCTGTGATAACTGTTACAGCTGATTATTGTAGCCTAGGGCTAAAGTACAGTAAGTTACCAATATCCAGAGGTCTGTTTGTAACTAGGGGTCGTCTGTAAGTCAGGTGTTCTTAAGTAGGGGACCGCCTGTAGTGCAATGTGCAGTGTGATAGGGATCACAGACAACTCTATCTACTTCTCCCCTTCCTTAAAATAATATTGTTTCTCTTCAGTCCACACAAACAATACTGACTTAGAAAACATGTGGTCAGTATCCTGATTTTATAATAATAAAAGTTGATTTTAGAAGGATGGGGGCCATGGACCTTGGATCGTGCTTTATTTATTAACCAACTTTAACTAGCATCTTACTGGTACTGTACCCGTAACATACCGTACTTATGTAGAGTGAGTGGACTGACCCAGAACCACCAGAAACTTATTAACAGGTTTCATCGAGGTGTAAAACAAACTTACACAGATGTACTATAGATTATTCTCAGCAGAGATTGGACAATTGGATGTGAAAGTTCCTTCTTAAAGGGGTTGTTCAGTTTGAAAAACACCCATCTTCTTATAATCTGATAACTGGTGGCTCCAGCTAGGAATACCATGAGACCAATTTACAGTCAATGGACCCTTGTAACATATGTAGATTGTCCAAAACACATGACCATTACCAGAGGGTTTTCATTTACTTTTCACTAAGATCATAGAGTTGAGAAACTCAGCCTTTACTCCGCCTATAGCTCCTCCGTAGGAGAAACAAAGAATTACACCATTCACATTGAAATCACCCTCCATTGAATGTGTAAATTTACTCTACCTTGTCAGAGCATGTTGGGTGGATTTCCAAGAATAAGCAATATTTACTAGAAGCCAAGTGCTAGTTTTTCTGTGTGTGTACGACACCACTGCTTGTGTTGTAACCAGTTTGCTCTGTACAGGCGGTCCCCTACTTAAGAACACTCAACTTACATACGACCCATAGTTACAAACGGACCTCTGGATATTGGTAATTTATTGTACTTTAGTCCTAGGCTACAATAAACAGCTATAACAATTATCACAGGTTCCTGTAATGAAGCTTTAGTGTTAATATTGATTCTTATGACAACCCAACATTTTTAAAATCCAATTGTCACAGAGACCAAAAAAGTTCTGGCTGGGATTACAATGATAAAATATACAGTTCCGACTTACATACAAACTCAACTTAAGAACAAACCTACAGACCCTATCTTGTATGTAACCCGGGGACTGCCTGTATTGGAAACTACTGTCCTAATAACACAATACATGACAATAGGACTGTGATATTTTTAAACAAAAGCGGTGGGCAGTACGCTGTGCCGTGGCTGTAAAAAGCACAATGCAACTTTCTGTTTCTTCTTTTGTCCTACTTTATAATTTTAATCCAAACATGCCCTGTACTAGAGCTATAAACTATGATCTATTTACAGAACTTGACTTCATAGACCAAAAAAGTTGCACCAAAGTTGCACCGTTTTTTTTTTTTTCCAGAAAATTCCTAACCAGAAAATAATCTATATCTTCTGAACCGTGGGAACTAAAAACACAGTTCCGGTGACATTTTAAAAGAGAAGAACCTTCTCTTTTATCATACAATTGAGATTCACGGTGCCACAGAACTGGAGAGATCCACTGTTAAAGTTACTCTCAGGATAGTGATTTTCATATACAGCTCCCACTCCCAACTGTAGTTTCAAAACTGGATATCTTTGTGTCTGTGGCACCTAGAAACACAATCTGTATGCAATATTAAAGTGGAGATTTTTCATGTTACAAGGTGTGCAAGTGCACATTGATGAATGATGGCTTAGGACAGTGATGGCGAACCTTTTAGTGGCCGAGTGCCCAAAAAGCAACCCAAAACCCCCCTTATTTATCGCGAGGTGCCAACCAAAAATTAAAGCAGTAACTTATTGCTTGCTGTTCTTCAACTTTGAATCATATTGGCCTCCTGAGGACAGCAACACAGCAGAAAGATGGAAAATGTACATTATTTTAGCTTCTTTCCAGTGTCCCTCTGTACACACAGAGAATCGTGGGGCCAGCAGGAGGTCCTCCAAAGGTAATTCAGCCCTGTCTACTCATTCACCCTCTTCCCACAGTCCCAAGTAACGAAGGAGATATCAAAATATGACTGAAAGCAGCATCTTTTAAGTTGCTTGGAACTGCAGGAAGATTCTTTGAGTCCTGTCTGGTGTGCTGGGGCGATGGCCCAGGTGCCAACAGAAAGGGCTCTGAGTGCCGCCTCTGGCACCCGTGCCATAGGTTCGCCATCACTGGCTTAGGATACCTACCCCAAGCTCCAGGCTGAACACTGGGCGTAAAACAGGAATAGAGAATTTCTTATGTGAGTACTAGGCACAAGGTGTATACATAGGTGTAAACCTTGTGCCTGCTACTCATGGAGGACCTTCTCTAATCCTGTTTCACGAGCTGTGTTTGTTAAAATTACACTAGAATTTTTTCAGATTATGGCCCCCTTAGACTTCTGCGTCTCCCAGTGACTATGGGGGTAGGACAGGTGAAGAAGATCCCTCACCCCTCCTCCTCCCGGTCTGGACAAGTGCATGGCCCGTCTTAATGAGGCCTGAACTATCTGTTTAGGCCTCCACCCATACTCATACAAAATGAAGGGTTTTTTTTTAATGCCCAGGCAGAGTAACAAAAAAAGCCACATTTTTGTATTAGAGCTGAGAATATGGTGTCAGACATGATGTTCAATGTCTATTTTTCCAGTGTTCCATAGCACCAAAGTTATCCAAATCTTAGAACTTACTGCACTAAATTGTTGTCTTTTCTATTGATTACCATATCAAGGAAGACCATGTACCCCAGAGGTGAACCTAAAATCTCTGCTGACTGAGGCGACCTATAGAATGGCGCCCCCTCAGTTCTCCATGCAGTGTCTTACCCTTATTACACCCATAATTTTAAGCTTTTATAGTAGGTGACTGTACCCCTTATGTCGCCCCTCCACCTTAATGCAGGTGGTGCTGCCTGAGGCAAGAGGCTCTACTAGTCTCATGGCTGGTGCAACCCTGCATGTAGTCTTCATTTTTCTCTTCTCTCTTTGGAGGACCCAACAGATCTATGTAATACATAGAGGGTCACTGATAGCAACAAGCAGCATGCAATACTTAGCTTCCCCTGTGGTGGCACTGTGGGAATATTGTACACTTGCTTCTGTGTTCTGCAGAAGGTTCCATAATAGGTTACATAATATTACTTGAGTTCCGCAGCAGGTTTAACCCTCTTAACAAGATGGGATTTTATTTTACATCCAAATCTGCTATCTCTTAGGCTACGTTTCCATCTGGCTACGATAATTTTTTGCCAGTATTCAGGCTATTTCATTTTTTTCCAAATCTCAATGTAACCGCACGTACCCTGTTGTAAGTAAACAGTCTGCTGGGGACAGGTAGATTGTGGAGTGACTGATCATTGTCCCACCACACAATGTGAACAGCGCTTTATTAAGGTGAAGATTGGTTGTACTTATTTGGGAATTCCCCATTCTCATAGTAGAGGAACAGCAGAAGAATCTTATTGCGTCGGTAAAAATCACAAATAGAACTTTACAGGATTTTTAAAACATTCCACAACAATTGTGGTTTTAGGGCAAAGGTTTAATGGGACTGTTGTGTGCGGGAGGCTTCAGTAGGCCCATAAAGAGCTGGATTACTGCAGTATCTTTATAGCGTTCCCAGAGGTACGGACGCTTTATAAAAACGTAAAAGTACTACAGGTAGCGGCGTTTTGTTATTACCTCCTTATGTCACCCATGGTAACTGTCATACACGGAGCTCTTGTATACATATGTTTTTTATAGTTTGTTATGCTATCTATGTCTACAGAAAATATTCTATACATGTGGATAGAAACCAAAGAGCAGCCATCGGGCATAGTCAATATTGGAGGCCTCCCTAAGGCTCCATAGTGGTGGGGGCCCTGGGGCACTATTCACACCTGTCGTTAGTAGGAAAAGACATTATTACTGGACAATAGTTATAAATAATTAATTTCCTAACTACTGAAGATAGTCATATCAATACTAGGCCTTATACCATGTGTTACTTAATTTTAGGACCTTGTGGTTCATTTAAAGGAAACCTATAACTAGATTTGACCCCATGAAACTACCAGTCCCCTCAAGAAGGGTATGAAATGTCCTTTCTAGAGTTAAGTATTATGTGGCATCTCACCCATTTACCTATAAAACATCACATCCAAAATCATAAGTAGAGAAGAGTCATATTTTGCCCTGAGATGAGTCACTTTTATAGGCTGGATGTAGATTGTCACTTTGGACGCCCCTATCTTTGGTTCTATAGTACCTAGTACACACAGAAACATGGTGTCATAATAACAATAAGAATCGCATCTTTCTGTGAGCTTCTAACCCCAATATTAAGAGAGGTAAAAAAAAGAAAAGAACTGGATAGCTAGCTGCAGCTTACATTCCCAACTATGCTTTTAAGTGATTGTATTTTCGGTCCTGTAGATCACAGAATAACAAGCCTGATGTGATTTTAAAGATGAGATTTGTATCTTTAATATGACATCAGCAGAATGTTTGTAGCTACTACAGAATTTAAATGGGGCACCTGATGTGACTCTCCCCCCGTACCTGATAAAAGTAACAAATTTCAGTTAAAATATGACTCTTCTTTGCTCCTTTTCACTTGATTTTAGAGGAGATTTTTTCATAGGTAAATGGTTGAGATTCACATAAAAGAGGGATATTCTAGAAGGGACATTTTTTACCCTACCGGAGGGTCTGGTAGTTTGATGGGTTATGACGGGTCCAGGGTTAGGTCCAGGATGCCCTTTAATAGTGCTATGTATCCTCAAATAAGAGCAATATATATGTTTTTCACTATGAATTGATGAAGTAATTCTTAGATAATATTCTTGGATAGACTTCCTGCATCAGGGATGGGCTTGATTAACCTGATTTGCCTACAGATAACTACAAGCTGTGATTGACATAGTTAAAGGAAACCTACCATTTGATTTGATGCATTATGAAGCAAACATACCTTGAGAATGCTGTAGCTACACTGATGCAGATACATATCTTGTTTAATCCTTGTGCTAAGTGGATTTGATGAAAAAACAGAAGCTCTGTTGCTTATGTGCTGTGGCTCGGCGCTTCTCCTCTTACATTAGTTATGCACTGCTTCAGAGAATGATGGTATCACTCTGTTATCCCTGACAGGCAGAAGTAATCCATTGCTGCACAATCCCACAGCTGCTGTGTATGAGTAATCCAGCTCAGGTTGATTAGTCCTGTCTGGACAGTTCAGGAGGCTACATGCAATTTGTTTATCAACAGCAGATTGAATGCAATACAGCTTTCCCAAGGTCCTGAATGGTATAATTGTTTTTTCAGCAAAACCACTCAGCTCAGGGTTTAAACAAGATTTTGCATCAGTGTAGCTTAAGCATTCTCAAGGCTATGTTTGCTTCATAATGCATCCAATCAAATGGTAGGTTTCCTTCAATTTCTACCCCCATGAATTGCCCCTTTAACCTCCACCCTCCCACAGTATTAGTGTGAGGGCCTAAGATATTATAGCTCCATTCCGCTACTGTGACTGAACACTCGCCTTATCACCATATTAATAATTGACACATGTAAAGCGAGCCAAATGTACAAGCATTTAGCTGCAAGCTAGTCCCAACAGGAATCCTTTACACACATTAGAGTAGGTCTCACAATGCGGCTACATTTTCACACTGTTTATAAGCAAACAAATGTGTAGTGCAAGAAATATTCAATGACTCACTGGAATGTAAGAAATTCCAAAAGATTTCATTTAATTAGAACGTCTCATCAATCATCTGCACTCATACAATGAACAATGTGGGATTGCTAGACAGATAGATAATAGATAGATATGAGATAAATAGATAAATAGATAGATAGATAGGAGATAGATAGATAGATAGATAGATAGATAGATAGATAGATAGATAGATAGATAGATAGGAGATAGATAGATAGATATGAGATAGATAGATAGATATGAGATAGATAGATGAGCATTTTTTGGTGCGGCTGCCCTGGCTTCCATGTGACAGGGGAGGCGGGCCGTTGGACGATCCGACTGTTTCAAATTGTGTTGCAAAACAATGCACTTACATGCACCAGGAAGAAGAGGCTGAACTCCGGCGGACCTGAGCGGGGAAGCGACACATGCATATCGGGCGCACAATCTTAGTGAATCGCAGCACAGTGCAGGATCGTCGGACAATGGACTTTTGGTGAACTCTGCGGACGGGTAAGTAAATGTGCCCCGCTGTCCTACAGTAGTCAATAGTTACAATTTCTTGTATCTAGGAGTCACAATGCCCCCACAGAAGCCAATAGTCACAGTCCCCCCACACAGTAGCCAAGTCAGTGTCCCCTTTAATCAATAGTCACAGTCCCAGTAGCCAATGGTCCCAGTGCACACTTTTAGCCAATAGTCACAATCATAGTATCATAGTATATAAGGCTGGAAAAAGACACAAGTCCATCAAGTCCAACCTTTAGGAATTAAATAAATGTTTTATCCCCATAACCCGTGATATTTTTGCTCTCCAGAAAGTCATCCAGGCCTCTCTTGAACATGAACTTAGAGTCCGCCATAACAACCTCCTGCGGCAGAGAGTTCCATAGTCTCACTGCTCGTACAGTAAAGAACCTTTGTCTATGGTGATGGTAGAACCTCCTCTCCTCTAGGCGTAGAGGATGCCCCCTGTCTATGGTGATGGTAGAACCTCCTCTCCTCTAGGCGTAGAGGATGCCCCCTTGTCCTGGTCACAGGCCGAGGTATAAAAAGATCTTTGGAGAGATCCTTGTACTGTCCGTTCAGGTATTTGTACATTGTAATGAGGTCTTCCCTCAGTCGTCTTTTTTCTAAACTGAATATTCCCAAATTTTGTAATCTGTCAGTGTATTCTAGTCCCCCCATTCCCCTAATAATCCTGGTTGCTCTCCTCTGCACCCGTTCCAGCTCTACTATAACCTTTTTATACACTGGTGCCCAAAACTGTACACAATATTCCATGTGTGGTCTGACCAGGGATTTGTATAAGGGCAAAACTATGTCTTTATTATGAGAATCTATTCCTCTCTTGATACATCCCATAATTTTATTTGCTTTAGCAGCAGCCGCCTGGCTCTGGTCACTAAAATTAAGTTTACCATCCACCAATACCCCCAAGTCCTTTTCAGCTCCAGTTTTACTAAGTAATTGACCGTTTAGAACATAATTATACTTTTTGTTTCCATGGCCCAAGTGCATAACTTTACATTTATCTACATTAAACCTCATCAACCATTTCTCTGCCCATCCCTCAAGCTTCCACAAATCCCTCTGTAATGCTAAACTATCGACCTCAGTATTTATTACTTTACACAGCTTAGTATCATCTGCAAATATTGAAACTTGACTGTGTAAACCCACTACAAGGTCATTAATAAAAATATTAAAAAGAAGTGGCCCCAATACTGACCCCTGTGGCACTCCACTGGTAACATCAACCCAATCTGAGAATGTGCCATTAATGACCACCCTCTGTTTTCTATCACTAAGCCAATTACTTACCCAAATACACAGATTTTCCCCTATTCCCAGAAGTCTCATTTTATATACCAACCTTTTATGTGGCACGGTGTCAAATGCCTTTGAAAAGTCCAGATATACAACATCCACAGCGTCCCCCAGATCCAGTCTTGAACTTACCTCCTCGTAGAAACCAATCAGATTAGTCTGACAGGACCGATCTCTCATAAACCCATGCTGATGCTGGGTTATAAGGTTGTGCACAGTGAGATACTCCAGGATAGCATCTCTAACAAACCCCTCAAATATTTTCCCCACCACAGATGTTAGACTCACAGGTCTGTAGTTTCCAGGATCGCTTTTTGTCCTTTCTTGTATATTGGTACCACATTTGCTATGCGCCAGTCCTGTGGAACATAACCAGTCCTCAGTGAATCTTCAAATATTAAAAATAACAGTCTGTCTATCACCGTACATAATTCATGCAGAACCCGGGGGTGTATGCCATCTGGCCCCGGTGATTTAGTCATTGTGCTCCACAGTAGCCAATATTCACAGTCTTTTCTGTAACCCCAGGCCGTAGAAAAGGGGCCATTATAAGGAGTACACTACAGGAACAGGGACATTAAAAAAGCTCATTTTCTCTGTCTTGTATGTGTGTGAGCTTTTTTTTAACAAAATCAAATGGATAATTGTGAAACATTTTATTAGTAATATTTTGGCAAATGTGTGTCCCCTAGATTGACCTCTGTTGAGAGTATATAAAAAAAAAACTTATTACAGACAGGTTACATACAAGGTAGGGTTCAGAGGTTTGTTCTTAAGTTGAATTAGTATATAAGATGAAACTGTATATTTTATAATTGTAGATCCAGGGTCTACAATCCAGATCTAGGGGTCGTCTGTAAGTCGGGTGTCCTAAAGTAGGGGACCGCCTGTAGTACAAAAAAATTTTTTTAGGAATTAACTTTTCATCTGTTTCCACATATCGGAGACAAAATTATTCTTGGAAGTGAGATAACAATATATATGATTTTCTGGCCGTGACACATTCTATAGCTGTCACCATGTTCTCTTCCCACAGAATAAAATTAAACTGCTTGGGTCACAACATCTAAATTTAGTGAGACAAAAACTAGAAGGCGTTTTGTAAGGTATAAGCGCCGGATATGAAATAATGTTACAATTAATCCTCGCTGACAGCTTTACCGGCAATATCAGCTAGAATTACACAAATGATTTCATAGCAATATGTGATTTATCAGAAAAGTGTGGACCTGTCCACTAGAGCCAAGGATGAAAATTATTATTTATATCACTCTACAACGAATATTATCCTACACTAACCCTATTACACAACTACAAAATTCACTGTATATATATATATATATATATATATATATTTATCCTGTACTGATCCTGAGTTACATCCTGTATTATACTCCAGAGCTGCACTCACTATTCTGCTGCTGGTGCAGTCACTGTGTACATACATGACATTACTTATCCTGTACTGATCCTGAGTTACATCCTGTATTATACCCCAGAGCTGCACTCACTATTCTGCTGCTGGTGCAGTCACTGTGTACATACATGACATTACTTATCCTGTACTGATCCTGAGTTACATCCTGTATTATACTCCAGAGCTGCACTCACTATTCTGCAGCTGGTGCAGTCACTGTGTACATACATTACATTACTTATCCTGTACTGATCCTGAGAGGAGATAGATAGATAGATAGATAGATATGAGATAGATAGATGATAGATAGATAGATAGATAGATAGATAGATAGATAGATAGATAGGATCATGTATGTAGTGCATATAATGATCTCTATTTGGTTCCATTTCTATCTATTAGATGGAGTCAGAGAAGTCGTCTGTAAGAGTCCATCAGGCTTCAGAGTCATTCTAGACCCTCCACAGATCAAAACACAACACTCCGAAACACATGGAGTCATCATTATGAAAGGTCGATGGCTTAATGATTCCTTCTCTCCGATGTGTATCTTCCAGTTACAAGAAAAAGCAAAGAGTGAGATAAGTGTCGCAGGTAAGTGTCCTTCCCTCCATCCGGCACATTGCCCTTTACTTCCTACAGTTGATGATAAAGCCGGCATCTAGTGAGAGTTTCTGAGAATTTATCTATTTACACAAATTGTGTTGCAAAACAATGCACTTACATGCACCAGGAAGAAGAGGGTGAACTCCGGTGGACCTGAGCGGGGAAGCGACACATGCAGGATATCGGGCGCACAATCTTAGTGAATCGCGGCACAGTGCAGGATCGTCGGACAATGGACTTTTGGTGAACTCTGCGGACGGGTAAGTAAATGTGCCCCGCTGTCCTACAGTAGTCAATAGTTACAATATCTTGTATCTAGGAGTCACAATGCCCCCACAGAAGCCAATAGTCACAGTCCCCCCACACAGTAGCCAAGTCAGTGTCCCCTTTAATCAATAGTCACAGTCCCAGTAGCCAATGGTCACAGTGCACACTTTTAGCCAATAGTCACAATCATAGTATCATAGTATATAAGGCTGGAAAAAGACACAAGTCCATCAAGTCCAACCTTTAGGAATTAAATAAATGTTTTATCCCCATAACCCGTGATATTTTTTCTCTCCAGAAAGTCACCCAGGCCTCTCTTGAACATGTACATAGAGTCCGCCATAACAACCTCCTGCGGCAGAGAGTTCCATAGTCTCACTGCTCTTACAGTAAAGAACCTTTGTCTAGGGTGAGGTAGATGCCTTCCTTAGGTGTAGAGGATGCCCCCCTGTATGGTGATGGTAGTAGAAACCTCCTTCTTCTAGATGTAGAGGATGTCCCCTGTCTATGGTGATGGTAGAACCTCTCTCCTCTTGGGTAGAGATAATGCCCCCTGTATTGGTGATGGTAGAACCTCCCTCCATCTAGGTGTAGAGGATGCCCCCCCTGCTATGGTGATGGTAGAAACCTCCTCTCCTCTAGGTGTAGAGGATGCCCCTGTCTATTGGTATGTAGTGCCAACTCTCCTCTAGTGGTAGGGATGCCCCCGTCTATGGTGATGGTAGAACCTCCTTTCTCATCTAGGTGTAGAGGTTGCCCCTGTCATGGTGATGGTAGAATCGCCTCTCCTATAGGTGTAGAGGATGCCCCCTGTCTATGGTGATGGTAGAACCACCTCTCCTCTAGGTGTAGAGGATGCCCACTGTCTATGGTGATGGTAGAACCTCATCTCCTCTAGGTGTAGAGGATGCCCCCTGTCTATGGTGATGGTAGAACCGCCTCTCCTCTAGGTGTAGAGGATGCCCCCTGTCTATGGTGATGGTAGAACCTCCTCTCCTGTAGGTGTAGGTGATGCCCTCTGTCTATGGTGATGGTAGAACCTCCTCTCCTCTAGGTGTAGAGGATGCCCCCTGTCTATGGTGATGGTAGAACCTCCTCTCCTCTAGGTGTAGAGGATGCCCCCTGTCTATGGTGATGGTAGAACCGCCTCTCCTCTAGGTGTAGAGGATGCCCCCTGTCTATGGTGATGGTAGATCCTCCTCTCCTCTAGGTGTAGAGGATGCCCCCTGTCTATGTTGATGGTAGAACTGCCTCTCCTCTAGGTGTAGAGGATGCCCCCTGTCTATGGTGATGGTAGAACCGCCTCTCCTCTAGGCACAGAGGATGCCTCCTTGTCCTGGTCACAGGCCGAGGTATAAAAAGATCTTTGGAGAGATCCTTGTACTGTCCGTTCAGGTATTTGTACATTGTAATGAGGTCTCCCCTCAGTCGTCTTTTTTCTAAACTGAATAATCCCAAATTTTGTAATCTGTCATTGTATTCTAATCCCACCATTCCCCAAAAATCCTGGTTGCTCTCCTCTGCACCCGTTCCAGCTCTACTATGTCCTTTTTATACACTGGTGCCCAAAACTGTACACAATATTCCATGTGTGGTCTGACCAGGGATTTATATAAGGGCAGAACTATGTCTTTATCATGAGAATCTATTCCTCTCTTGATACATCCCATTATTTTATTTGCTTTAGCAGCAGCCGCCTGGCCCTGGTCACTAAAATTAAGTTTACCATCCACCAATACCCCCAAGTCCTTTTCAGCTTCAGTTTTACCAAGTAATTGACTGTTTAAAACATAATTATACATTTTGTTTCCATGGCCCAAGTGCATAACTTTACATTTATCTACATTAAACCTCATCAACCATTTCTCTGCCCACTCCTCAAGCTTCCACAAATCCCTCTGTAATGCTAAACTATCGATCTCAGTATTTATTACTTTACACAGCTTAGTATCATCTGCAAATATTGAAACTTGACTGTGTAAACCCACTACAAGGTCATTAATAAAAATATTAAAAAGAAGTGGCCCCAATACTGACCCCTGTGGCACTCCACTGGTAACGTCAACCCAATCTGAGAATGTGCCATTAATGACGAAAAAAAAAAAAAAAAAAAAAAAAAAAAAAAAATCCCAAATACACAGATTTTCCCCTAATCCCAGCAGTCTCATTTTATATACCAACCTTTTATGTGGCACGGTGTCAAATGCCTTTGAAAAGTCCAGATATACAACATCCACAGCGTCCCCCAGATCCAGTCTTGAACTTACCTCCTCGTAGAAACCAATCAGATTAGTCTGACAGGACCGATCTCTCATAAATCCATGCTGACGCTGGGTTATAAGGTTGTGCACAGTGAGATACTCCAGGATAGCATCTCTAATAAACCCCTCAAATATTTTCCCCACCACAGCAGTTAGGCTCACGGGTCTGTAGTTTCCAGGATCGCTATTTGGTCCTTTTTTGTATATTGGTACCACATTTGCTATGCGCCAGTCCTGTGGAACATAACCAGTCCTCAGTGAATCTTCAAATATTAAAAATAACGGTCTGTCTATCACAGTACACAGTTCATGCAGAACCTGGTGGTGTATGTCATCTGGCCCCGGTGATTTATCTATCTTAGTGCTTGCGAGGCGGCGCCGTACCTCTTCCTGACCCCCATGTTATTTCTAAGGGGACCCACACTCTCTGTTTTTAGTTTCTTATCATTTATATACTTGAAAAATAATTTGGGATTATTTTTGCTCTCCCTGGCAATATTTCTCTCAGTCTCTATTTTTGCGTCCTTTATCTGCTTTTTACAGGATTTATTTTTCTCTCTATAATCCTGTAATGCCTCATCGCTACCTTCACGTTTTAGCACCTTAAACGCCTTATCTTTCTCGCTTATTGCTTTCCTTACAAGACTAGTTAGCCACATTGGCTTTTTCTTGTTCCTTTTATGCTTTTTCCCATAAGGTATGTGTTTCTCACAGGACTTTTTCAGAATATATGAGAAAAAGTCCCATTTTTTGGGGGGGGGCTTTTGTCTTTGAGAACATTATCCCAGTCTATGCCTTTAAGGTCTACCCTTAGTTGCTGAAAATTTGCCCTCCTGAAGTTTAGAGTGTTGGTTGCCCCTTCCCTAACGTTCTTAGTAAACGTAATACAAAATCAATTATTATTACCCAGGTTCCCCCCAACCTGTAGTTTTGATACCCTATCACAGTGATGGTGAACCTTTTAGAGACCGAGTGCCCAAACTACAACCAAAATCCACTTATTTACCATGAAGTGCCAACGTGGGATTTTACGCAGTAACTTATTGCTACCTGTTCTTCCACTTCTTTCAATTGTATCAGCCGCCCGAGGCCACCAATACAGTTGAAAGAAGGTGGGCAAATTCAGACTATTATTGTAGCTTCTCTCCAGGGTCTCACTGTACAGGAAGAATGGTGGCTGTAGCAGGATGACCTACAAAGATAATGCAGTTCTATCAACACCTTCTCACTTTTCAAGCAGTTCCAAACAGTCAATGGAGTGTCAATGTAAAGTAATGCTAAGAGCAGCATCTCTTAACTTGCCCAGGATTGAAGGAAGACTTGATATATTTGGTCTTGTTTGGTGAACTCTGTCCTGGGGTGATGGCCTGAGTGCCCACAGAAATGGCTCCGAGTGCCAACTCTGGCACCCGTGCCATAGGTTCAAGTGACCTCAGCATTATGTACACATTGGTGGGAAGGAGGCCAAAAAACTAGTGATCCAGACGTATACATCACCTTCCGTTTTCTGTATACAGCTCCTATGCAAACCTTTTGCAGAAGTGTATGTTCCTTCACAAGTATCTGTCCCTAGACCTGCAGAATGTGGGGATAGGTAAAGAGAGATGTGATCCTCTGTTACTAGTCTGAATTCTGCTCTATATATCAGTGGGTTAGTGTGTCAGTACTTAGGTCAGTATAAGCTTTATAGATTCTCATGATGACCCTCAGTACTGGGAAATATATTGTGACTTCTCCAAGGTCGCTGAGCGCTGAACCAGTTTTTCCTGAATGCGGTAAATCATCTGGCCATAACTTCTCCTGAACAACTGTATGTACTGTATAATGGCAGCACAATCACACATATATATGTACCAGGTACATGTCCTCACCCTGCTGTGCTATGTTCAAAGAAATCTACCTTCAAAATCTATTGTGAGAAACCGGGGACATTACTCATAGATCCAGGCAGTGTGACTGTGTTAATCATCTTATATTTGTTGTCCATGGCCTCCTTCCTTCTAAAATGAACTTTTAGAATTATGCTAATGAGCCTGAAGGGCTACAGTGGTTGTTACCAGAGTCCCTCCGTGCGGCAGCTCCACAGGCTGTTAAATTGTTGTGTGAGATGACATCAGGCAGAGAGAGGGGAAAGTGCTCCTGCACAATGTAACAGCCTGTGAAGCTTCTGCACAGAGGAGCTCTGATAATGTCCCCCTCCCCCAAAAAAGATTTTAGAAGGAGGACTTTCCCCTTCCTCTCCCTGATGTAATCTCACACAGGTGGAGGTAGGAAGTGCTCTTGCACAATTTAACAGCCTTAGAAGCTGCAGCACGGAAGGACTCTGGTAACAACCCCTGGAGCCCCTCAGGCTAATTAACATAATTCTAAAAGTTGATATCAGAAGGAAGGAGGCCATGGATAACAAATGTAAGAAGATTACCACAGTCATGATGCCTGGATCTATGAGTAATGTCCCTGGTTTATCAGGATGGATTCTGATGGTAGATTTCCCTTAAGCTTCTCCATACTCTATGTGATGCAGCTTTCACTCAGAGCAGAAGGGAGGGTTTATGAAGCCACTAGCTGCAGGATGCGAAGAAGACAGCAGTGTGAGGAAGGGTCTTCAGTGAAATTGGGAATATTCAATCCTGAAATATTTTTCACAGTCCTGCAGCTACTAAAACCATATACAAGTACTGGATGTCATAGCATTCTTTCTTTATCATGCATCTCCTACATAGTGTTCCTGCCTTTTGGTATATGGGGCCCTTAACATGCTTTTTTCTAATGCAGTTAACCCCTTATACTAAAAAATTCTGCAGACTCCTGCCAATGGCAAAGTCAGTTTCGCTTTATTTTTCACTCCCTGTGTGGAAAGTGGTAATTTCCCCTCTGTCCAGTGACCTGAGCGCCGGCCTTGGGGGTGAATGTGCAATGACTAATCTCTGAATAACAGAAGCCTTTTCCCACTACGTGAAGGGCGCTGCATACAAATGGCCGCATAATATCCCCTTCTTCATTCACTTTTTTCTGTGAACGCCGTATGATGAATATTAGACTCTTGTTTGCTCAGCTGCTGGATGAAGGATTCCCAAGGAATGTGCGGTCCTATTTTATGTTTAATGGAGATTAATTATCTTAAAAACCTCACCGGGGGAAGGGATTGTCCAATCTTTTCCATATTCATAACCATATGTTATCTATCCTATGTGGGGGAATCAAAAGTGAAAAGTGTTGAAAGTCTGTACCTACCTACATGCAGGATGTTATAGAGCATAATGATGGCCATTGTTATATATAGAGAGGTCATTGTACAGGGAGGAGGAGGAGATAAGCTGTGACATCATCTAAGTCCCCTGCCCAAGCCCCCCGGTAGTACCCTGCCAGCTCCCATAATAATGTCCCCTGCCAATCCCCCAAATTACTAATGTCCCTTACCCAGTCCCCAATTAGTAATGTCAACCTGCGCAGCCCTTCAATAGTAATGTCACTGCCCAGCCCCCAATAATTATTGCCCCCTTACCCAGGCCCCAATAGTACTGTCCCACTGCCAGCCCCCAATATTTATGCCACTGCCCAGCCCCCCCCAATAAGTTATTTATGCCACTGCCCAGCTCAAAATAGTATGTCACCTGCCCAGCCCCCAATAGGTATGTCCCTGCCCAGCCCCCACAGTAATGTCCCCTGCCCAGCCCCCCAGTAAACGTCCCCTTGCCCAGACCCCACAGTAATGTCCCCTGCCCAGCCCCCAGTAATGTCCAAGGCACAGCACCATAGGAATGTCCCATGCCCAGGCCCCCCAGGTAATGTCCCATTGCCCCGCCCCCCAGTAATGTCCAAACCCGTACCCCCAGAATGGTCCCATGCCAGCCCCATAGTAATGTCCCTGACCAGCCCCCCGGTAAATGTCCCTCTGCCCAGCCCCATAATAAGTCCCCGGCCAGCTCCCATAATAATGTCCCCTGCCCAGTCCCGATAATAATGTCCCATGCCCAGGCCCCCATACTAATGTCCCACTACCAGTCCCCACAATAGTTTATGTCCCCTTGCCAGACCCAATATTATGTCCAATGCCCAGCCCAATAGTAATGTCATGCGCAGCCCTCATAGTAGTGACCCCTACAAGCCCTCAACTAAGGCCCCCTGCCATCCCCAAATAGTTATGTCCCCTGCCCAGCAACCAATAGTAATGTATCCTGAACAGTCCCCATGTATGGACGACTTCCAGCCCTCATAGTAAGTCCATTTGCCCAGCATCCTATTCGTAATGAACCCCTGCACATCCCATCCCCCATAGTAATGACTCCTGTCCAGTCCCCAATAGTAATGTCCCCTGCCCAGCCCCATAGTATTGGACTCCTCCCAGCCCCCATAGTACATGCCCCCTGGTAACATCCCCATATTACTGGTCCCCAGACCCCAGTACATGACCTTCACAGCCCCCATGAATCTATACTGCCCCCTGTCCTCGTAGTAATGTTCCCCTGCCCACACCCCCATAGTAATGACGTCTACACCCCATAGTAAGGTCCCCTGCCTAGCCCCATAGTAATGCTCCTGCCCAGCCCCCATAAGTAATGTCCCCTGCCCAGCCCATAGTAAGGTCCCCTGCCCACCCCCATAGTAAGACGTCTACACAGTCCAATAGTAATGCTCCCTGCCTAGCCCCATAGTAATGACGTCTACACAGTCCCCATAGTAAGTCCCTGCCTAGCCCACCATAGTAATGACCTCCTGCCCAGCCCCCCATAGTATTTCCCCCTGCCCAGCCCCCATA
Source organism: Engystomops pustulosus (assembly GCA_019512145.1). Lineage (NCBI taxonomy): Eukaryota > Metazoa > Chordata > Amphibia > Anura > Leptodactylidae > Engystomops > Engystomops pustulosus. The sequence continues at coordinate 17,708,812 of CM033641.1, forward strand.
GACTAATGTCCACTGCCCCTGCCCCCCCATAGTAATGACTCTACACGCCCCCATAAGATGTCCCTGGCTAGCCCCCATAGTAATGCTCTGCCACAGCCCCATAGTAATGTCCCCTGCCAGCCCCCATATAATGTCTCCTGCCCAGCCCCCCTAGTCAATGCCGTTACACAGCCCCCATGTAATGTCCCGCCTGCCTAGCCCCCATAGTATGCCATCCTGCCCACCCCTTTAGCCCCCCCACTCCTATATATGTCCCCTGCCCAGCCCCCATAAGTAATTCCCCATGACCCAGCCCACAAGTAATGTCCCCCTGCCCCCCCCATATGTAAGTCTCCTTCCAGCCCCCATAGTAATGTTCCGCCCCAAGGTCCCCCAAGCCCATAGTAATGACGTCTACACAGCCCCCATAGTAGAGTCCCCGCCTACCCCCATAGACATGCTCCTGCCCAGCCCCAATCAGTAATGTCTGCCCGCCCCCATAGTAATGTCCCCTGCCAGACCCCCATCAGTAATGTCCCTGCCCACGCCCCCATAGACCTCTGAACAGTCCCCTTCAAAATAAAAATAACTGTATCCTTGCCTCCGATGACTCCCTGCGGTTCTAGGCTTTCTTCTCACCCGCAGGTTTCCAGCAATTGCCAGGGCCACGTCTATGTGGCGCTGCCATTGGGCACACAATAGGAAGTAATCAGCCGAGTATTGGTTTTAGTAATTGGTAGCGAGAAACCTCACATCAGTATCCACACAATAACAATGTGGCGTTCCCCCATTTCCTGATAGTGCCTGACATAATAACAAACAGCGCACACGCAGCGTCTGACATATATGGTGGGGATAACAACTTTCTGTCTCCACTATCTGTCTTTGACTGTGATGTCTCTGTATTCTGTCTCCTACTTCCTCTTACTGTCTTTCTGACTGTCTTTGTTTAGTTACTGGTCACTGTTGTACTGTGTAGAAGATTATTCAGCAATGTCTGACGAAGCAAACGTTCTAGTGGCACTGGACAACCAATCAGAGCTCAGGTTCATTTTCTCCCAGCGTTTCATTTTTACAGCTGCATATCTGAGTTGGTTTTCGCCGCCCACAACTGGAAACATTCTTACCTTAGACACTTATGATAAAATCTCCCCCCATCACTGTACACCTATCCATCTTACTCTCACACATAAGCATCTTATACTCATGTCCTATGACCACTCACATCTCAGAGTAATATAATGACCGTGTGCACAATAGTCAAAAATCACACTCTCAGCTTCAAACTGGCCACAGGCAGCAGTGAAGCTATGGCAACCTGTATGTGGTGTTTAATAAGGTGGATTTTGCTGAAAGCGCGCTGGTGAAATTTTTGGCTCAAAACTGAGTTTATTACGTTCCCGTGAGTCAACAGCCAAACCGGGGGGCAGAATCACATAACAGGTTTACATATTAGATTACAATATATAAATAATTGTTTCTTGAACACCATGAATTCTATGATAATGTGTGTTGGTGATTCTGCAGTAACCTCGTAGGTCAGGAGAAAGCAGGTACCAAATTAATTACCCAGGCCAGAGGCGTATTAATAATTCACATGTGTTCCTGCATTAATCAATGGGGCATGAATGAAATATTATTTTTTAGTCAAGCTCTCTTACCAGCGCTCCATGCCTGTGATAATTAATAACACCATATTTGGAGCAAGCAAACGTTTGTTAAATGGAAGACCACCTCCAGCCGGCCTGCAGCTGAAGCTCCACTCAGACTAATGTAATTCGGGAGTCGCAAACAAATTACTTCTGGCAGGGAGCCCACAGAGATACAGAGATGACTAGATTTGGCCAGGTCACCTTTCATCCCACAAGAGGGATCGATGTGAAGAAACCTTAAACTGATTTTAGAAAACGCTAGACCTTTAAGTTTTTTTTTGTTTATACCAAGCGTTTATTACGTATCTAATGAACGATTATTTTTCAGAATTTAACACTGACTTTAATCTTTAAGATCCTTTCTGCAAGTGTCAGATATCCTCTGCCATTAATGGGGCTCATTTACTAAGGGTCCGCGGACCACTATCGTCAAACATATCGCAATTTACAATGTGCGCTGCATTTAGAGAGGGCTCTTTGTCGAACCAAATTGATTTTGCACATCGGCGCGCTGTCACGCGAACACAAATCAGTGGGGCGTGCTTATGATAGACCCTGATTCAGACAACACGTCAGGATTTAACTGTCAAATGTGTCGCAAGACATGCCCACATACACAGGAATAAGAAGTGAACCCTGAGCGGGGAAGCGCCACATGCCAGATCTTGGGGCGCACCAATCTTAGTGAATCGCCAGGAACTCATCCTCATCGGACAGTCCAGATCGGGGGTGGGGTTCGAGCGTCGTGACGGGTAAGTAAAGTGCCGCAATAGGTAGATATACTTTTCTCCCACCCAGTTTAGATACAAAGAGCTCTTCTTGTAATGAAAACAGATTGGGGGCACATTGACGTCCCCGGTCCGGAAGGAGTTACTGAAAGTACATTGCGATGTAATGCGCTGTGCCGCGTTCACTAAGACGTTGCGCCCTTACACTGCATGTGTGGCTTCCCCCGAACTCAGGCCGCGGAGGTTTCACCCTTCTGTCTTCCGGTGCATGTAAGTGATTGTCTGCGGACACAATGTTGAAAGTTAAATCCTGCCTCAGTCCACATCAGTCTGATAGTCCGATGGCCCCGCCCCCCCCCCCCATTTCTGGTCGGCATGTAAGTCGCCACGTGCGCAGAAAATCCGATGCTGACACCAAAATACCCTTCTAAATACCTGCCCCAGCGGCACAATCCGTGAAAACGGCCGCAGGACCCTAAGTAAATAAGCCCCAATGTCAGCTCAATGGGGGATATTTATCATACGCTGGCACTAGTGCCCGCCGCTGCAAATTCGCTTCTGCCTCCTGATGTATCGGGCTATTGCAGCCGCGCATCGTCATACTACCGGCAGGGCCTGGCGTAGAAAAAAACAAGTGGCAACTTTTCACATATGTTGCTTTTTAGCTGTAGAAACCCATCCTCAACTGATTCTTACACCTCCCATGTCCCACGAAGAAGTTTACGTTTTCCAAGAACCAGTTGCCGCTAATAATTTGGGAAATTTTAGCTCTTAATATGGACATGCCCTGTCGTGTACAAACTGAAATGTTCTACATACACATAATGGTGGGAGCCACCAACCATTGTATATAGCATACGATGTGAAGTGTGGGCAACACCTAGTGTGTCAGTGCTATGTGTACCTTCACATTCACGTTAATTTCACGTGCAAATTTTCTTGTCGTTTCACAAGTCGCATACCTCCTGAATGAGCAGGACTGGCAACCGGTTAATGTTTTAGCCTTATGTGCGGCAATATGTGCCCCCCCCCCCCCCCTGTTATGACTTACTATAGTTTTGATGTTTAAAGTAGTCGTAAAGAGCTTGTCAATGTAAGGGGAGAATCCACTAAGAGGCGCCAGCTTTTAGTAAATGACAGCACAAATCACCACCAGGTTTTTGGATCTGCATAGACCAGGTGGATCTGGCAGCAATTTTCTCAACAACAGTCTCCAACTGCTGCACCGGAACGCCCTTTCATTGCAGTATTTTTTTGTTGCCCGCGGGGGATAGGGCACAAATGTGCCGGAGAACTTATAACATATATGTGCAAGCATTTTGCGCAAAACAAGAATGTGCATATCAGGCACAAAAACTGGTGAAGGGGCAGTGTGATGTAAACTTGAAGCGTGATGTGGTCCCATGTGGCAAAAGTTTGTGCCAGCCCAACTAATGTAGTGTAGACACTAGTCTTCTCATATGACAGTGACGGCACACCTGTAGATCATGAGTGCCCAGAAAACTCAACCAGAACCAACCTTTTATGCAAAGTGCACGCACACCTTGAATTTAGGCAGTATTTATGTGCTGAGGACCCAATGCATGTGAAAGGAGAGGGGTCAAATTCTCTCCAGGGTCCCTGTGTCAAGGAAGATCGTTGGTGACCAGCATTCTGTTGACGCCCTGATGTTGGAGCCTATTCTGGGTGTATGTCCTGGGCTGCCCACAGCGAAGGACTACGAGTGTTGCCTCTGGCACCCGTGACATAGGTTCGCCCGCAACTGTCATATGGAAAGTGACACTTATACGTCCTCCCTAGCCTCTTGGGCCCGGTTTGCTGATGCTCCCTCATTTTGTATACACTGCACCAAAGAGTTAATACAACCACTGAAGGGAAAGAAGAGATAAGAATGATGGGATTCAGCAGATTCTTACCTTACTGGTTCTCTGCAGTTTATCAGCAGAAAAACAGAAACATAACTAGTGACAATTATAAACGGTTTGGCGCTGACTAAGTTGTTGAAATTTACTTTGTTCTGCTGTTAAGTCTTCTTGTCCACATGTCATATAAGGTAAAGTCACATCACCAAGGGGGGCTCTCCTATAAAAACCGAGGCCAGCTCTTTACCGGTAGTACACAGTTCCATGTATTTGTTTCCATACAATGGATTACTCATGTTTTAATCTGATTTCTATTAATTTCTCTTTTACTATGGATTTTCTATGTATACTGATCCCTCTAGATATACAGAGGTAAATGGTCACCGTCATGGTTCCCTGGAAACCTAGCATGCGCAGACCACTACTCTGGCACAGTCCGCCGGCAATAGGTCCCGAGAGCGTTGGGACCGTCACGGCTTCTCGCACCCTAAGGCAGGACGGCTACAATGAAGGAGCGGCTAATATAACAGAACTGAGCATCCCTCCTCTTCCGAAAGATGACGTAGGGTACACGGAGGGATTTTACTATGTAAGTAAACATTTTTTTATCAACTAACGATCGCCGTGCCTAACAAAGTATGTGCCGGCAGCAGTATGAAATACGCCTATCTGATTACATGCGAGTCATGGTGGTTTTCCTTAACAATAAAATGTCATCCCCCCTCTGACCCATCCAGTAGTAATATATCAGGTTATTTTTGTAGGTGGGTTCTCCATGCTGTGTCTCACACATATGCTGGCATCAGGTGGGAAGGGTATTATTATTGATATCATGGGCCTGCTACCTGAGGCGAGGGTCTCAACATTGCCTCATAGCTGGTGCACCTGCTTGTTGGCAGGTAATAATAATAATTCAGTTCTTTTTAAATAAGTTTTTAAAACAGATAAGCTACATTATAAAAATAGTCAAAACTTTTAGGAATAAGGGATATTTGGAAATCTACCGTCAGGATCTAATTAGCAAGTAGAGCACAGTGGCTAGTGGTTAGCACTACAGCCTTGTAGCACTGAGGGCCGGGTTAACATCTTCAAAAGTTTGTAAGTTCTCTCGGTTGCATTTGCTTCCTCGCGGGTTTCCGGTTTCTCCACCCTCCAAAAAAAATCGTGGTAGGTGATTATATTGTGAGCCCCATTGGGGACAGGGACACTCAGATTTGGAAAGCTTTGTGCAGCGCTGTGTAATCTGTGGGCCCTATATAAATAAAGAATTATTATTATTCCTGATGGTAGATTTCTTTAAATGATGTTAATTTACTCTGCGTTGATTTGGGAGCCCGTTACACTCCCTTTAATTCATATTATTATGAAGGGTCACCAGGGGGCCACGCGCTCTGTATCCCTGGGGTGACTAATATTTACATAAATTGCATTGACTTTAAAACCAAGGTGATAACTGAATAATGCGTACGTCAGCCTTTCGGGGGTTTAACATATGGACAACTGGAAGGCTTTGTACGGCCGCTTGATGTATCTGGTGTCACGGGGAAATGTGTAAATGTGATCTTGCAGACATCAGCCAGCTGTGAGCAATGCAGGGTCTGTTGACCAGAAGTAATGGATGATTATCTGTCCTCCAGACAAGGAGATAAAATACACGCGATTGAATTAACCATTAGCAGCCATTCAAAAATAGGAATTAGGAATCTGGTGAGAGCTCGGTACCAAAAATTGTATGCATTGATTGACTGGACCCATGTGGGGATCAAAAGACTTTATATGTATTATACATGACTCATGTGGCGTAACCATGGGCTTACACTGACATAACTTACCTACCTGGCAGCCATAGTGGCTGCTTTGGGTTCTGACATAAAGAGACGCCTGATTGGGTCAGGTGTGGGCCACTATTATCGGAAATTTTGCCATGGGGCCCAATCCATTCTAGTTATGCCTTTCAGTGACAATTACAATGAGTGCAGAGGCAGTCACGAGGAAGTTTTATGCTCTTGGGGCCTAAAACTAAATCTTAAATCAAAGCCCCCCAATCAGTGTAATAGAAGCCTCACAAAATATTACATCTCCATTAGATTCGGTTCTGTCCATAGAGCCGATCACCTCTATGCGCCATCTACTGACCATAACTGGTTATGCAGCTGGATCTTATAATATCTGCCTGGGAAGGGGAAAAGTATGATTTCGTGTTATTTATGTCAATCCTTGATCTGCCTCTAGGATTGCTATTGGTGGAGCTTAATCCCCAAAATGGAAGTTTAACATTTCTCTGGCTAAAAGTTTTCAGATCTTTTTGTGAGTTTTGAGAAACAGATTATATCTCTTCTCAATGTCTGCTGATGCTTTCTATACCTGAGTGTAATTCAACCCCATCAGTCCGCTGCAGGACTCTTGACCTTCCAGAGCTGCCTAAAGATTGACTGCCAGAGCAACTTCTACTTTCTCCGTTGCTTGTGTTGAAGTTCTAAATAAAGTAACAGCTAAGTTGATGTTGTACATTCCTTGTCTATTTGTGGATCCTGGCTGCCACTAACATCACGTGCCTCCCAGGGCCCTTTATGCTATTAATGTACACTCTGGACCCATTCTAACAGAAAAAAACAGAAATGTTGATATTTTTGCTAACTTAATAAACAAAAAAACTGAAAGATCATATGCTCATACCCTTTGCTGTGAACATCATATTTAACTCACATGCTGTCCATTTTTTTTCTGATTCTCCTTGAGATGGTTCTACTCATTCATTGGAGTCCACTGTGTTTAATTAAACTGATTGATCTTGAAGAGGAAAGCCACACACCTGACTATATAAGACCTCACAGCTCACAGTGCATGTCAGAGCACATGAGCATCATAAGGTCTAAAGAACTGCCCAAGGAGCTTAGAGACAGAATTTTGGCAGGGCACTGAAGGTTCCTAAGAGCACAGTGGCCTCCATATGCTACTGGAAGACCGAAATTTTCTGGACTGGCTGCACAGCCAACTAAGCATCGTGCGAGAAGAGCCTGGTGAGAGGTAAAGAGTAACCCAATCACTGTACGAGCTCCAGATGCAATAGGAGATGGAAAGTTTATAATTCATTATAATGATCCCTAAGGACTTTATGCAGAGTCTGGCGATGGAAGCCTCTCCCAGTGTAGACATATGAAGCCATAAACATGGCAAACACAAGAAGACTCCACAGACTAGAGAAATAAGATTCTTGCTCTTCATAACTTTTGGCTGTAACTGCTCTAAACGGGGAGAAAACCCGGCGTGCTCATCACCTCCAATACATACCATCAGTGAATATGGTGGCAGCACGCGCATGGGTTAATAGTGAAAACCGGAGTACACCGGTGTTAAAGTGTACCATGCCAACTGTCCACTACTGAAATATAATGATGCGGCGATCAAAAGGGCTAATTGGGGGGACCAATGGTACACCCTGACGCAGTTTCGCACAGATGCTTCTTCAGGTTACCTACGGTTTTCACTATGCTATATTGAGCAATGGTGCACCCTACCTATGATTTTACATTTTGGATTGAATTTCACCCATTCCAATGGGTATTTTTTAGATCATTGGGCTTTTTTGAGGGGGGGTTAGGGTTATATACTCCGAGGGGGCCCATTAAAATCTAGGGCCCTTGTTTTGGGCACACGGTCTTTGATTTCCATTTTGTATGTTGTATACATTTGTGTATATATATTTTTGTGAACTGGCAATATATAAAGGACATTTTAGGATAGCTTTGCAGCTCTTTTCTTTTGTCTTTGGTTGCTGAAATAGTATCAACGGGGGGTTAATACTTATGTACCATTGATATTCAGTTTTTCTTGTTTATAAATTAGCAAAAATATCTACCTTCTGTTTTTTTTCTAAGAAGATGAGGGGCAGAGTGCACATTCATGAAGAAAGAAATAAAGACTTTTTCGATCTTGCCAAATGGTGCAGTTGAAAAATTGAAGGGGTCTGAAATATACTGTTCCGTACCTCCTATGTAACATTTATCATCCGTCACTTTTTAATTGCTTCAGTTAACAAAATACAGCAGTACCCGAGTTACGTACAAGATAGGTTCTGTAGTTTGTTCTTAAGTTGAATTTGTATGTAAGTCAGAACTCGTATATTTTATAATTGTAACTCCAGATTAATTTTGGGGGGTCTCTGTGACAATTGGATTTTAAAAATGTGGATGTCATAAGAATCAGGAGTAAACGAGTAATAAAGCTTCAGTACAGACGCCTGTGATAACTGTTACAGCTGATTATTGTAGCCTGGGCTAAGTACAGTAAGTACCAATATCCAGACGTCTGTTGTAACTAGGGGTCGTCTGTAAGTCAGGGTGTCTTAAGTAGGGGGGACCGCCTGTAGTGCAATGTGCAGTGTGATAGGGATCACAGACAACTCTATCTACTTCTCCCCTTCTTAAAATAAATTGTTTCTCTTCAGTCCACACAAACAATACTGACTTAGAAAACATGTGGTCAGTATCCTGATTTTAAATAATAAAACGTGATTTTTAGAAGGATGGGGCCATGGAACCTTGGATCGTGCTTTATTTATTAACAACTTTAACTAGCATCTTACTGGTACTGTACCCGTAACATACCGTACTTAGTAGAGTGAGTGAATGTACCAGAACCACCAGAAACTTATTAAAAGGTTTCATCGAGGGTGTAAACAAAACTTACACAGAGTACTATAGATTATTCTCAGCCAGGATTTGGAGGTGAATGCCTTCTTAAAGGGGTTTTGTCTCGTTAAAAAACACCCATCTTCTTAAACCTGAAAATGTGGCTCCAGCTAGGACTACCATGAGACCAATTACAGTCAATGGACCTTGTAACATATGTTAGATTGTCCAAAACAAATGACCATTACAAGGGTTTTTCATTTAATTTCACTAAGATCATAGAGTTGAGAACTCAGCCGTACTCCGCCTATAGCTCCTCCGTAGGAGAACAAAGAATTACACCATTCAAATTGAAATCACCCTCCATTGAATGTGTAATACACCTTGTCCAGAGCATGTTGGGTGGATTTCCAGAATAAGCAATATTTACTAGAAGCCAAGTGCTAGTTTTTCTGTGGTGTACGACACCACGGCTTGTGGGTAACAGTTTGCTCTGTACAGGCGGTCCCCTACTTAAGAACACTCAACTTACATACGACCCATAGTTACAAACGGACCTCTGGATATGGTTAATTTATTGTACTTTAGTCCTAGGCTACAATAAACAGCTCTATACAATTATCACAGGTTCTGTAATGAAGCTTTAGTGTAATATTGATTCTTATGACAACCCAACATTTTAAAATCCAATTGTCACAGAGACCAAAAAAGTTCTGGCGGGATTACAATGATAAAATAACGTTCCGACTTACATACAAACTCAACTTAAGAACAACCTACAGACCCTCTATTGTATGTAACCCGGGGGACTGCGTATTGGAAACTACTGTCCTAATAACACAATACATGACAATAGGACTGTGATGATATTTTTAAACAAAAGCGGTGGGAGTACGCTGTGCCTGGCTGTAAAAAGCACAATGCAACCTTTCTGTTCTTCTTTTGTCCTACTTTATAATTTTAATCAAACAGCCCTGTATAGAGATCTAAACTATGATCTATTTACAGAACTTGACTTCATAGACCAAAAAAGTTGACCACCAAGTTGCACGTTTTTTTTTTTTTTTAGAAAATCTCTAACCAGAAAATAATCTATATCTTCTGCAACCGTGGGAACTAAAAACACAGTTCCGGTGACTTTTTAAAGAGAAGAACTTCTCTTTACATACATTAGATTCACGGTGCCAACTGGCGATCCACTGTTAAATATCTCAGGAAGTGATTTCAATCAGCTCCCACTCCAACTGTAGTTTCAAAACTGGATATCTTTGTGCGTGGACGAGAAAAACAAGAGTATGAAATATAAGTGGGACTTACGATTTTTTTACAAGGTGTGAGTGACATTGAGAATGATGCTTAGAGGTGATGGGGACTTTTAGTGGCGGTGCCCAAAGCACCAAACCCCCTTATTTATCGCGGGTGCCACCAAAATTAAAGCGAATATTGCTGCTGTTCTTCAAACTTTGAATCATATTGGCCTCCTGAGGGCACCAACCACAGCTGTTCATCGAAGTTTTAGTTTTAGAATATTGAGCTCCGTCATAGTGAAATATTGTTCTATATTTTGTGGACTTTTTCACAAGGAACGTGTGGGACCGGTCTTATACAGTGAGGTGAGTAAGGATCCTTAAGGGCAAAACTGTGCACCACAAACAACTGTTTTAAACACAGTATAAAGATGGAAATGTACATTATTTTAGCTTCTTTCCAGGTCCCTCTGTACCAGAGAATCGTGGGGCCAGCAGGACGTCCTCAAAGTAATCAGCCCTGTCTACTCATTCACCCTCTTCACAGTCCAAGTAAACGAAGGAGAATCAAAATATGACTGAAAGCAGCATCTTTTAGTGCTTGACTGCAGGAAGATCTTGAGTCCGTCTGGTGCTGGCCCAGGTGCCAACAGAAAGGGCTCTGAGTGCCGCCTACCCGTGCCATAGGTTCGCCATCACTGGCTTAGGATACCTACCCCAAGCTCCAGGCTGAACACCAGGGCGTGTAAAACAGGAATAGAGAATTTCTATGTGAGTACTAGCACAAGGTGTAATAATAGAGTGTAAACCTTGCGGCCTGCTACTCATGGAGGACCTTCTCTAATCCTGTTTCACGAGCTGTGTTGTTAAAATTACACTAGAATTTTTTCGATTTGGACCCCTTAGACTCTGTGCTCTCCCAGTGACTGTACGATAGCACGTGGTGGGCAGAGCTCGTATTCCTATGGGGGTAGGAAAGGTGAAGAAGATCCCTCCCCCTACTCCTCCGGTCTGTGACAAGTGCATGGCCCGTCTTAATGAGGCCTGAACTATCTGTTTAGGCTCTCCACCCATCTATACAAAATGAGGGTTTTTTTTAATGCCCAGGAGGCAGAGTAAAAAAAAAGCCACATTTTGTATTAGAGCTGAGAAATAGGTGTCCGACATGATGTTCAATGTTATTTTCCAGTGTCCATAGCACCAAAGTACCCAATCTTAGAACTTACTGCACTAAATTGTGTCTTTTCTTTGATTACCATATCAAAGGAAGACCATGGACCCCAGAGGTGAACCTAAATCTCTGCTGACTGAGGCGACCTATAGAATGGCGCCCCCTCAGTTTCTCTGCAGTGTCTTACCCTTATACACCATAATTTTAAGCTTTATGTAGCAGTGGACTGTACCCCTTATGTGCCCCTCCACCTTAATGGGGTGGTGCTGCCTGAGGCAAGGCTCTTCTATAGTCTCATGGCTGGTGCAACCCTGCATGTAGTCTTCATTTTTCTTTCTCTCTTGGAGGACCAACAGATTATGTAATACATAGAGGGTCACTGATAGCAACAAGCAGCATGCAATACTTATAACTTCCCCTGTGGTGGCACTGTGGGAATATTGTACACTTGCTTCGTGTTCGCAGATGAAGGTTCCATAATAGGTTACATATATTACTTGAGTTCGCACGCAGGTTTACCCTCTTAACAAGATGGGATTTTATTTTACATCCAAATCTGGATCCATAGGCTACGTTCCATCTGGCTACGATAATTTTTTGCCAGTATTCAGGCTATTCATTTTTTTTCCAAATCTCAATTGTAACGCACGTACCCTGTTGTAAGTAAACAGTTCTGGGGAAGGTGATGGGGACAGGTAGATGTGGAGGACTGATCATTGTCCCACCACACAATTGTGAAAGACGCTTTTTAAGGTGAAGATTGGGTGTACTTATTGGGAATTCCCCATTCTCTATAGGAGTATCGCAAGGAGATTCTATAGAACAAGCCGAAGATATTATGCGTCCGGTAAAATCACAAATAGAAACTTTACAGGATTTTTAAAACATTCACAACAATTGTGGTTTAAGGGCAAAGGTTGAATGGGACTGTTGTGTGCGGGAGGCTTCAGTAGGCCCAATAAGAGCTGGATTACTGCAGTATCTTTATAGCGTTCCCAGAGGTACGGACGCTTTACGCTTATAAAGGATTACAGTTAAAAGGATACAGGTAGCGGAGTTTGTTATTACCTCCTTATGTCACCCATGGTACTGTGCATACACGGAGCTTGTATACATATGTTTTTTATAGTTCGTTATGCTATCTATGTCTTAAGAAAAATATTCTATACATGTGGATACAAACCAAAGAGCAGCCATCGGGGCATAGTCAATTGGAGGCCTCCATAAGGCTCCATAGTGGGGGGGGCCCTGGGGCACTATTCACACCTGTCGTTAGTAGGAAAAGACATTATTACTGGACAATAGTTATAATATAATTTCCTAACTACTGAGGAGTCATATCAATACTAGGCCTTATACCATGTGTTACTATCTTTAGGACTTGTTGTTCATTTAAAGGAAACCTATAACTAGATTTGACCCTATGAAACACCAGTCCCCCAAGAAGGGTATGAAAGTCCTGTCTAGAGTTTAAGTTTATTGGGGCTTGCAGAACAATTTGCCAGTTATAAAACATCACACGTCCAAAATCATGAGCAGAGAGAGAGTCATATTTTGCCCGCCTGAGATGAGTCACTTTTATAGGCTGGATGTAGATTGTCACTTTGGACGCCCTATCTTTGGTTCTATAGTACCTAGTACACATAAGAACATGGTGTCATAATAACAATAAGAATCTCATCTTTACTGTGAGCTTCAAACCCCAATAGTTAGAGAGGTAAAAAAAAGAAAAAAAAGAAAAGAACTGATAGCTAGTGCAGCGTACATTCCCCAACTATGCGTTAAGTGATTGTATTTCGGTCCTGTAGATCACAGAATAACAGCTGATGTGATTTTAAAGATGGATGTGATCTTTATATGAATCAGCAGAATGTTTGTAGCTACTACAGAATTAAAGTGGGGCACCTGATGTGACTCTCCCCCCGTACCTGATAAAAGTAACTAATTCAGTTAAAATATGACTCTTCTTTGCTCTTTTCACTTGATTTTAGAGGAGATTTTTTCATAGGTAAATGGTTGAGTTCACATAAAAGAGGATATTCTAGAAGGGAAATTTTTTACCCTACCGGAGGGTCTGGTAGTTTGATGGGTTATGACGGTCCAGGGTTAGGTCCAGGATGCCCTTTATAGCGGCTATGTATCCTCAAATAAGAGCATATATATGTTTTCACTATAATTGATGAGTAAGTATTCTTAGAAATATTTTGGTAGATAAGATTTCCTGCATCAGGGATTGGCTTGATTTACCTGATTGCCTACAGATAACCAAAGCTGTGATTGACAATGTTAAAGGAAGCCTACCATTGATTTCATTGCATTATGAAGCAAACATACCTGAGAATGCTGTAGCTACACTGATGCAGATATACATATCGTCTTTAATTCCTTGTGCTAGTGGATTTGATGAAAAAAAACAGAAGCTCTGTTGCTTATGTGCTGGAGCGGCGCTTCTCTCTTTACATTAGTGATGACTGCTTCCGAGAATGATGGTATCACTCTCTTATCCCTGACAAGGCAGAAGTAATCCATCGCTGCACCACCCCCCGCTGCTGTGTATGAGTCATCCAGCTCAGGTTGATTAGTCTGTTTGACGTTCAGGAGGCTCCATGCCATGTGTTATGAACAGCAGATTGAATGCAATACAGCTTTCCAAGGTCCTGAATGGGTTAATTGTTTTTTTTCAGCAAAACCACTCAGCTCAGGGTTTTAAACAAGATAGTTTTGCATCAGGGTAGCTACAGCATCTCAAGCTCTGGCTTCATAATGCATCAATCAAATGGTAGATTCCATCAATTTCTAACCCCCCATGAATTGCCCTTTACCTCCCACCCTCCACAGTATTAGTGTGAGGCCCTAAGATATTATAGCTCATTCGCTACTGTGACTGAAACACTCGCCTTATCACCATATTAATAATTGAACCTGTTAAAGCGAGGCCAAATGTACAGCATTTAGCTGCAAGCTAGTCCCAACAGGAAATCCTTTACACACATTAGAGTAGGTCTCACAATGCGGCTACATTTCACAATGTTATCAGCAAAACAAATGTGTGTAGTGCAAGAAGAAATATCAATGACTCACTGGAATGTAAGAAATTCCAAAAGATTCATTTAATTAGAACGTCATCAATCTCTGCACTCATACAATGGACAATGTGGGATTGCTAGAAAGATAAGAAATAGATAGAATATGAGATAGATAGAGATAGATAGATAGGGATAGATAGATAGATTAGATATGAGATAGATAGATAGATATGAGATAGATAGATAGATAGATGAGTAGATGATAGAGATAGATAGATAGATAGATAGATGATAGATAGATAGATAGATAGATAGATATGAGATAGATAGATGATAGTATAGATAGATAGATAGATGATGAGATAGAATAGATGAGCATTTTTGGTGGGCGCCTGGCTTCCATGTGACAGGGGGGGCGGGCCGTTGGACGATCCGACTGATTCGGACTGAGCGCGGGATTTAATTTTCAAATTGTGTTGCAAAACAATGCACTTACATGCACCAGGAAGAAGAGGGTGAACTCCGGTGGACCTGAGCGGGGAAGCGACACATGCAGGATATCGGGCGAAAATCTTAGTGAATCGCGGCACAGTGCAGGATCGTCGGACAATGGACTTTTGGTGAACTCTGCGGAGAGGGTACAGTAAATGTGCCCCGCTGTCTACAGTAGGCAATAGTTACAATATTGTATCTAGGAGGCACAATGCCCCCACAGAAGCCCAATAGTCACAGTCCCCCACACAGTAGCCAAGTCAGTGTCCCCTTTATCAATAGTCACAGTCCCAGTAGCCAATGGTCACAGTGCACACTTTTAGCCAATAGTCACAATCATAGTATCATTAGTTATAAGGCTGGAAAAAGACACAAGTCCATCAAGTCCAACCTTTAGGAATTAAATAAAGTTTTATCCCCATAACCCGGGATATTTTTTCTCTCCGAAAAGTCACCCAGGCCTCTCTTGAACATGTAATAGAGTCCGCATAACAACTCCTGCGCAAAAGCTAAAGAAAGAGTTCCATAGTCTCACTGCTCTTACAGAAGAACCTTTGCCTCTAAGGCCGTGAGGTAGATGCCTTCCTTAGGTGTAGAGGATGCCCCCCTGTCATGGTGATGGTAGTAGAAACACTCCTATCCTATCTAGATGTAGAGGATTGTCCCATCTGTATATGGTGATGGTAGAACCTCTCTCCTCTTGGTTGTGTAGATAATGCCCCCTGTATTGGTGATGGTAGAACCTCCTCTCCTCTAGGTGTAGAGGATGCCCCCCCTGTATGTGATGGTAGAAACCTCCTCTCCTCTAGGTGTAGAGATGCCCCTGTCTATTGGTGATGGTAGTGCCAACTCTCCTCTAGTGTGTAGAGGATGCCCCGGTAGTATGGTGATGGTAGAACCTCCTTCCTCTAGGTGTAGAGGTGCCCCTGTCATGGGATGGTTAGAATCGCCTCTTCCTATAGGTGTAGAGGATGCCCCCTGTCTTGGTGATGGTAGCACCACCATCTCCTCTAGGTTAGAGATGCCACTGTCAGGTGTGTTTCCCTTATCGTGGGGTGCCTGTCTAGTGGTGATGTAGAAACCCTCTCTCTAGGTGTAGAGGATGCCCCTGTCTATGGTGATGTTAGAACCGCCTCTCCTTAGGGTAGGGATGCCCTACTTGTAGGTGACCTCTCCCTGGGTTGTAGCTTGGTATGTAGACACCTCGCTCTCTAGGTGTAGAGGATTGCCCCCTGTCTATGGTATGTAGTAGAACTCCTCTCCTCTAGGTTGTAGAGGATGCCCCCTGTCTATGGTGAGGTAGAACCGCTCTCTCTAGGGAGGATGCCCCCTGTCTATGGGATGGTAGCATCCTCCTCTCCTCTAGTGTGTGTAGAGGATGCCCCCTGTCTATGTTGATGGTATAGAACTGCATCTCCTCTAGGTGTAGAGGATGCCCACTTGTTATGTGATGGTAGAACGCCTCTCCTCTAGGACCGAGGATGCTCCTTCGTCTGGTCAGGCGAGGCGAGGTATTAAAAGCTTTGGAGAGATCTCTGTACGGTCCGTTCAGGTATTTGTACATGTAATGAGGTCTCCCTCAGTGTCTGTTTTTAAAACGATAATCCCAAATTTTGATCTGTCATTGTTGATTCTAATCCCCCACCATTCCCCAAAAATTCCTGGTGCTCTCAGTGCAACAGTTACCAGCTCTACTATGTCCTTTTTATCACTGGCTGCCCAAACTGTACACAATATGTTCCAGTGTTGGTCTGACCAGGGATTTATATAAGGGGCAGAGAACTATGTCTTCTTAGAATACATCTATTCCTCTTGATACATCACATTATTTTATTAGCTTTAGCAGCAGCCAGCGGCCCTGTGTGGTCACTAAAATTAAGTTACCATCCACCATTACCCCCAAGTCCTTTTCAGCTCAGTTTTACCAAGTAATGGACTGTTTTTAAAACATAATATACATTTTGTTACCATGGCCCACAGTGCATAACTTACATTTATCTACATTAAACCTCATCAAGACCATTCTCTGCCCCACTCCTCAAGCTTCCACAAATCCTCTCGTAATGCTACAACTATCGATCTCAGTCTATTTTACTTGTACCACAGCTTAGTATCATCTTGAAAATGAATGAAAACTTGATGGTTTAAACCCACTACAGGTTCATTAATAAAAATATTTTAAAAGAGAAGTGGCCCCCATACTACCCTGTGGCACTTCCACTGGTAACGTCAACCCAAATCTGAGAATGTGCCATTAATGACGACCCTCGTGTTTCTCTCACATAAGCCAATCACTTATCCAAAAATACAGATTTTCCCCTAATCACAGCAGTATCATTTTATATACAACCTTTATGTGGCACGGTGTCAAATGCCTTCCTTTGAAAAGTCCAGATATACAACATCCACAGACGTCCCCAGATCCAGTCTTGAACTTACTCCTCGAGAAACGAGAAACAATCAGATTAGTCTGGACAAGGCCGATCTCATGAAATCCATGCTGACGTGGGTTATAAGTTGTGCACAGTGAGATACTCCAGGATAGCATCTCTAATAAACCCTCAAATATTTCCCCACCACAGCAGGAGGCTCACGGGTTGTGTAGTTTCCAGGATCGCTATTTGGTCCTTTTTGTATATGTGGTACCACATTGCTATGGCAGTCCTGTGGAACAAACCAGGCTCAGTGAATCTTCAAAATATTAAAAATAACGGTCTGTCTACACAGTACACAGTTCATGCAGAACCGGTGGTGTATGCTCATCTGGCCCGAGTGATTTACTATTTAGTGCTGCGAGGCGGCGCCGTACCTCTTCCTGACCCCCCTGTTATTCTTAGGGGACCCACCTCTCTGTTTTTAGTTTTCTATCATTTTATACTTGAAAAATAATTTGGGATTATTTTGCTCTCCCTGGAATATTTCTCAGTCTCTATGTTTGTGCGTCCTTTATCCTGCTTTTTACAGGATTTATTTTTCTCTCTATAATCCTGTAATGCTCATCGCTACCTTCAGTTTTAGCACCTTAAACGCCTTATCTTCTCGCTTATTGCTTTCCTTACAGACTAGTAGCCACATTGGCTTTTTCTGTGTCCTTTTATGGCTTTTTCCATAAGGTAGTGTTTCTCACAGGACTTTTGCAGAATATATGAGAAAAAGTCCCATTTTTTGGGGGGGGGTGGGCTTTTGTCTTGAGAACATTATCCCAGTCTATGCCTTAGGTCTACCTTAGTTGCTGAAAATTTGCACCTCCTTGAAGTTTAGAGTGTTGGTTGCCCCTTCCCTAACGTTCTAGGTAACGTATACAAAATCAATTATTATTAACCAGGTTCCCCCAACCTGTAGTTTGATAACCCTATACAGTGATGGTGACCCTTTAGAGACGAGTGCCCAAACTACAACCAAAATCCACTTATTTACCATGAAGTGCCAACGTGGGATTTTTTTACGCAGTAACTTATTGCTACCTGTTCTTCCACTTCTTTCAATGTATCAGCCGCCCGAGGCCAACCAATACAGTTGAAAAGAAGGTGGGGCAAATTCAGACTATTATTGTAGCTTCTCTCCAGGGTCTCACTGTACAGAAGAATGGTGGCTTGTAGCAGGATGACCTACAAAGATAATGCAGTTCTTCAACACCTTCTCACTTTTCAAGCAGTTCCAAACAGTCAATGGAGTGTCAAGGAAGTAATGCTAAGAGCGCATCTCTTAACTGCCTAGGATTGAAGGAGACTTGATATATTTGGTGGTCTTGTTTGGTGAACTCTGTCCTGGGGTGATGGCCGAGTGCCCACAGAAATGGCTCCGAGTGCCAAACCCTGGCACCGTGCCATAGGGTTAAGTGACCTCAGCATTATGTACACATTGGTGGGAAAGGCGGCCAAAAAACTAGTGATCCAGACGATACATCACCCTTCCGTTTTCTGATACGTCTCTATGCAAACCTTTTGCAGAAGTGTAGTGTATTCTTCACAAGTATATGTCCCTAGGACCTGCAGAATGTGGGGATAGGTAAAGGAGATGTGATCCTCTGTTACTAGTCTGAATTGCTCTACTATGATCATGGGTTAGTGTGTCAGTACTTAGGTCAGTATACCTATAGATTCTCATGATGACCTCAGTACTGGGGAAATATATGTGACTTCTCCAAGGTCGCTGAGCGCTGAAACCAGTTTTTTCATGAATGGGTAAATCATCTGGCCATAAACTTCTCCTGAACAATCTGTATGTACTGTATAATGGCAGCACATCACACATATATATGTACCAGGTACATGTCTCACCCTGCTGTGCTATGTTCAAAGAATTACACTTAAAATCTATTGTGAGAAAACGGGACATTACTCATAGATCCAGGCAGTGTGACTGTGTTAATCATCTTATATTTGTTGTCCATGGCCTCTCCTCTTAAAATGAACTTTTAGAATTATGCTAATGAGCCTGAAGGGCTACAGTGGTTGTACCAGAGTCCCTCCGTGCGCAGCTCCACAGCGGGTTAAATTGTTGTGTGAGATGACATCCGGCAGAGAGAGGGGGAAGTGCTCCTGCACAATGTAACAGCCTGGTGAAGCTTCTGCACAGAGGAGCTGCTGATAATGTCCCCCTCCCCCAAAAAAGATTTTAGAAGGAGGACTTTCCCCTTCCTCTCCCTGATGTAATCTCACACAGGTGGAGGGGGAGGAAGTGCTCTGCCAATTTAACAGCTTAGAAGCTGCAGCACGGAAGGACTCTGTAACAACCCTGGAGCCCTCAGGCTAATTAAATAATTCTAAAGTTGATATCAGCAGGAAGGGGCCATGTATACAAATGTAAGAAGATACCACAGTCATGATGCCTGGATCTATGAGTAATGTCCCTGGTTTATCAGGATGGATTTCTGATGGTAGATTTCCACTTAAGCTTCTCCATACTCTATGTGATGCAGCTTTCACTCCGAGCAGAAGGGAGGGTTTATGAAGCCATAGCTGCAGGATGCGAAAGAAGACAGCAGTGTGGGAAGGGTCTTCAGGTGAAATTGGGAATATTCAATCCTGAAATATTTTCAAGTCCGACAGCACTAAAACCATATACAAGTACTAGATGTCATAGCATTCTTTCTTTATCATGCATCTCACCATAGTGTTCCTGCCTTTTGGTATTGGGACTTAACATGCTTTTCTTATACAGCAGTTTAACCCCTTATACTAAAAAATTCTGCAGACTCCTGCCAATGGCAAAGTCCAGTTTCGCTTTAGTTTTTACTCCCTGTGTGGAAAGTGTTTAATTTCCCCTGTCCAGTGACCTGAGCGCCGGCTGGGGGTGTGAATGTGCAATGACTAATCTTGAATAACAGGCCTTTTCCCATACGTGAAGGGCGCTGCAACAAATGGCCGCAATAATATCCCCTCTTCATTCACTTTTTCTGTGCAACGCCGTATGATGACTATTAGACCTTGTTTGCTCAGATGCTGGATGAAGGGATTCCCAAGGATGTGCGGCCTATTTTATGTTTAATGAGATTATTATCTTAAAAACCTCACCGGGGGGGAAGGGATTGTCCAATCATTTTCCATATTTCATAACCATATGTTATCTATCCTATGTGGGGAGGGAATTCAAAAGTGAAAAGAGTTGAAAGTTCTGACCTACCTAATGGCAGGATGTTATATAGAGCATAATGATGGCCATTGTTATTATAGAGAAGTTCATGTACAGGGAGGAGGAGGGAGATAAGCTGTGACATCATCTGTGTCAGGAGTGATTGTAAATGAGGGGTGGTCAGTGTTATCTATATACAGGTTCCTGTACAGGGAGGGGAGGAGGAGGAGATAAGCTGTGGGACATCATCTATTGTCAGTAGTGATGTAATGATGGGTCAGTGTTATCTATATAGAGGGTCATTGTACAGGGAGGGGGGAGGGGAGGTGAGATGAGGAGGAGGAGATTACTGTGACATCATCTATTGTCTACGGTGATGTAGATGGATCAGTGTTACTATATAGAGGTCATTGTACAGGGAGGGGGAGGAGATAAGATGTGGACATCATCTATTGTCAGTAGTGTGATTGTAATTAGTGGGTCAGTGTAATCTATATCGAGGTCATTGTACAGGGAGGGGGAGGATAAAGCGTGATCATTATTGTCAGTAGTGATGTAATGATGGTTCAGTGTTTTTTATCGATATAGATGGTTCATTCGACAGGGAGGGGGGGAGGGGGGGGGAGGGGATTAAGCTGTTGTGGACATCATTTTTCAGTAGTGATGGTGTAATGAGGGTCAGTGTATCTATATAGAGGTTCATTGTACAGGAGGGGGAGGAAGAGCTATGACATCTATTGTCAGTAGTGATTGTAATGATGGGGTCAGTGTTGTTATATTGGTATCTAATAGGCAGGTCATTTGTACAGGGAGGGGGAGGAGATAAGATGTGAATCATCTATTGTCAGTAGATGTAATGATGGGTCAGTGTTATCTATATAGAGGTCATTGTACAGGGAGGGGGAGGGGATAAGCTGTGACATCATCTATTGTCAGTAGTGATGTAATGACATTGATATTGTAGTCCAAAGAAAACATGATGATATAATGATACCACATAGCATTGTTATTTAAGTATTTGTACGGAATGATATTTTGGGCACCTCATTATATGCTTTGGTTATTAGTACAGTATTTGAAATTAAGGGAATCTCCATTAGACTCCACGACACGTTGTAATACTTCATGCAATACTGAGCTAACCCGGGGGTCAGGAAAAGTTTGAAAAAATCTTTTTTTTTTGGAAAATGTATGTGATTTTAGAACCTTAGGGAAAGATGTAACTTTATAATTTCCAGATGAAACAGCTTAGGTTAGAAGCGCCACAGAATACTACAGAGTTACACATTGAGTAGGTGGTAATATGCTGCATGTTCCAGGACGGTAAAATATTTACTGACAAAGAAGGTGTTGAAAGAAATAATGTCCCCTGGGGGTGACTTTCTCTTCCTCGTGTGAGCGGCAGCAGTTAGTATGTGCTCTCCAGGAATTCAGAGGAGCCAAAGAGGAGGCTCTATATTACTCTTCTTGGTGCAGGAATATAATGTAAGACCTGCAGTATAGACTGACACTTAGAGACACTTTACATTTCCAGCATGAGGAACCTGTCTATATTATCTATATCCCTCCCATCACTATAACACAGTGGGATACAATGTTACACACTGATGTTATTGTTGCATCCTCTGTTACATGACATATTGTTACATCTTATAGATTTTGTGTCCATCATAAATTTACTTTCAACTACGGATCAATGTAGTAATAGACAAACAGATAATGAATTAGATTTGGGAATGGGAGGGTGTACCATAACATATGGGGGCAGATTTACTTACCCGGTCCGTTCGCGATACAGTGGCGCGTTCTCTGCGCTGGATTCGGGTCCGGCCGGGATTCATCAAGGTAGTGATGAAGGTAAGCGCGTCCCAAGCGACACATTTCTTTTTTTAAATGCGGCGGTTTTTCCGAAACCGTCGGGTTTTCGCTCGGCCACGCCCCCCGATTTCCGTCGCGTGCATGCCGGCGCCGATGCGCCACAATCCGACCGCGTGCGCCAAAATCCCGGGGAAATCGGCACAAATCGGAAATATTCGGGTAACACGCCAGGAAAACGCGAATCGGGCCCTTAGTAAATGACCCCCATGGACTTTGGTGAGAGAGAAACCTATCAGTATTGATGAGGCTTTATGGATGTAGCACGGTGGCTCAGTGGTCAGCATTACAGCCTTGCAGTGCTGGGGACCTGGGTTAAAGTCCCAGGGTCAACGTCTGCAAAGAGTTTGTATGTTCTTTCCGTGTTTGCGTGGGTTTCCTACGGGTCCTCCGGTTTCCTCCCACACTCCAAAACATACTGGTAGGTTGATTAGATTGTGAGCCCCATTGGGGACAGGGACTGATCTGGCAAGCTCTGTGCAGCGCTGCGTAATCTGTGTGCGCTATATAAATAAAGGAATTATTATTATGTACTGAGAGGGTCAGATCATCTATATGCCGCCATGTTGTGCTACAGATATACTGCTTCTGACATGATGAGCAAGCAACTATATGGCCAATGAGTACTCAGTACTCAGCCCTATGCTGTCATACGTCCTCCATCAGTAGGCTGGCAGGGTACGGTCCGGCTTCATTTGGCCACATCTTCTATCCAGTGTGTATCTATTCTCAGCATTATCGATTGCTTACTATTAATATCACATTCCAGTCTTATTTGATGTAGCTCCTGTCAGCTACAGTATGATGGAAAGACTTCACTTCATCTGTGAGGTTCTTACTGGTCCAGTTTTACTGCCTGTCACGGGTTCTGTACGGTGATTCAGCAATGTCTCTTTCAATAGGTGACAACCTATATAGGATGGTCATACAAAAGGTTAGTTTCAGCATCCTGAAATGCAAATAAACTGAACTGCTCAGCATATAAGAGGGTAAACAGACAGCTCCATACAACATGCAGTGGCCATGTTGGGGTACTGTAGCTTCTGACTGTAAACTGCCTCAGCCTGAATAATAGATCCGGCCCATTATCTCTGAAAATTAGAACAATTAACCCAAAACATCTGCAAAGGCTTCCTAAGGGTTTTAAAAGACCCCTTAGCCTGGTTCTGTAGGTGACACAATAGTAGGGAGGAATGCTGACTTGACAGATGTCCAGAAGGAAGTCATTGACACACTCGCCAAGGAAGGTAAGCCACAAAAGGTTATTGTTAAAGATGCTGGATGTCACAGAGCGCTGTATCAAAGCAGATTAATGGAAAGTTGAGTGGAAGGAAAAAGTGTTGTAAAAAAATTTCACAAGCAACCGGAATAACAGCAGCTTTGATAGGATTGTTAAAAAAAAGTAATTCAAACATTTGGGGGAGATTCTCAAGGAGTGGACCGATGCTGGAGTCAGCGCTTTAAGAGCCACCACACAAGAAGAGATGAGACAGATCAGACATTAGATCCATGATATGCATATAACACACAATAACACACTTCAGCTCTGCTACATATGAACTATAACCCACACAGAGTTCCCCCACCCTAGATAAAGACCTTATGTTATCTGTACTTTGTAGAGTAAGTCTGTGCCGGCAGTAAGTGTCAGTGTGTGAGCTCATCTTGTGATGGAGGGGGGAGAGACAGGAGGTAGAGAGGAGAATCTATTCATTAGAAGAATTTGCCCTGCCGACCCTAGAAGAAAGAAGATTTATGGGTCAACTGAAATTGTATACACTAGGACTGATAGAGACAGGTTGGAATTATATATGTGAAATTCTTGACAAAGTTCACTCTGTTTGTGATGTCTCTATATAATATTGAAAACTACTTGTATCTTAAAGGAATATTCCCAAGAAGACAAGATTCTTAAACATATTCAGGATAACAAAATAACCCATTCTCTATTTCACTGTTATTAACAAAAATCCAGCATTTCACAGATAGAAGTCCAATCTCTCTCGATCAGTCCGGTGTTTACAACCGTAAATCTTCTGACTATGGTTGGATTCTTCTCATGAATAGCTTCTCTTCTCTGCACACTGCAGAGCTCTCTGCCACCTGCCCCTCCATTACAAGATCAGTGTGCATAGACTTACTGTACAAGCTACAGACAGATAGGGGCTTATTTACTAAGGGTCGCGGCCACACTTTCGTCATACTGTTCGCTGGTTTCTGGATTTGCCCAGCTTTGACAGGTATTTAACAGGGGTTTGCGCTGGGATTGAGTCACACACAATCAGATTGTGGCGCAGATGCTTCGGCTTCCATGCGACAGAAATTGAGCTGCGGGCCGTTAGTCGATCTGACTGATTCGGACTGAGCGCAGGATTTAAGATTCAAATTGTGTCGCAAGACAATGCACTTACATGCACCAGGAAGAAGAAGGTGAACTCCGGCGGACCTGAGCGGGGAAGCGACACATGCAGGATATCGGGTGCACGATCTTAGTGAATTGCGGCAGAGTGCATTATCATTAGACAATGCTCTTTAGGTGAACTCCAAGGAATGGGTAGGTAAATCTCCCCCATTAGGTCTTTATAGCAGAGCTGACTTTATGTTTTATTGATTAGGTTAGTTAGCAGAGCTGGAGTGTGTCATTGTGTTTTATATCCATCTCATGGATCTCATCATCTCTCATCTCTGATCTGTCTCATCTCTCTTTTTCAGATATTAGTAGAATGTTCAGAAGGTAAATGAAAGTGTAGATGAGCCTGTACTCTGTTAAACTAAGCACATTGTCAGCACACAGCATCTCACATCACAGAGGAATCATGAAATCTCTGCTCAGCTAGTCCGCGCCACACTGAGTAAAATTGTAAAGTAAGGGGTTAAAAATTATCTTTATTGTGTAACCATCACCAGGGGATTAAAGTTCATGGGCAAACCCTTTTAAGTTTGAAATTGAAGTGAATCAGCCAGACCATCAGGGTCATCTCCATCCTCTGGCTTATGGTTTCTTAAAGATCCTCTTCTTGCAAGCAAGTGATCACATTCATGTATCTAATATTGTGGGGTTAAGGGGTTAAAAGATTTTTCTCATCAGACAACCCCTTTGACATGAGCCATCAGTGAATCCCCTTGGATCCTCCTCCTGAGACCCCCATGTCATGTTGCACACATAGAATCCTATCAGTTACTGTGCAGTGATGTCAATACACGGGGAACTCTTGTATGGAGGATCCACGCCAAATATTCAATACTCCAAGCCTTAAAAGCGTAACAATAGTTCTGTAATCCCTTAAGCAGTCAATGGAACTGAGATTTGGATGGAGGCCATTACTCAGCACTTCCCCCCTCCTTCGTCTTCCCTCTAATGGTCCAGCTCATATTTTAAGACCGCGGTGTAAAATCTGATGGATTAAATACCTCTGACCTCTGGATGTTAGCCGGCTCGCTCTATAGGGAGACTCACTGTAAATGGGATGATTGTAATATTCCTGGTCATTTCATCTATAGACCAATAAATAGAGTAGAAGAAGCCAGGCAGTAGACATTAGTGCTGATGGATCTATATACTGCCTCCCTACTGAGCCCTTGTGAAGCCCCAACATTGATTCCTAATAAATCTTCCTCCCAGCTGATTGTTTCTGCTTCTCCTGCTCCTTCGGCTCTTCAGACATTATCCGATGTCATCCTGAAGTGCGTCGATATAGATGCAATGTACACAGTGAATACAGATGCAGTCAATACGGGTATATGATGTATAGTGCATCAGCTGTGATGTAAATCTACTCCGCAGCCTTCCTATGATCATGGTGCAGGAGCAGGGGCGTAACTAGTATAGACAGGGCCCCATAGCAGACTTATACCCCCTCAGAAAATATACATATTTGTATACTCACACATGTGACTTCCAATCACACACAGTATATAGAAACCATATATACATACAGTACATACCGCATGTACACCCATGCATCATATACACAGACAAAGAGATTATACACATATACACACTCATACAATGTCATATATAGACATACAGTATATACACACCTAATACCCTAGAGTTCGGGGCCCCCTGACACTGCGGACCCCATAGCAGATGCTATGGCTGCTACCCCTGTAGTTAGCCCCTATGCAGGAGCCTTCAGGATATTGCTTTACCCTTTACATGTTACATAGTTACATGTCCATCAAGTTCAAGCTAGGAAGGAAAGGGATTGGATGAGGAAGGGATTTAGGAGAGTCATTGTCAGGACGAGGGGCTAGCTGACTGGCATACTGTATTGTGTATGAGTCTACCTCTCCAGCACCACATTATGGGGGACATTTATCAGGGCTGGTACAGCAATTTTCTGGAGCGTCTTGATATATCCGGCAGCGGCGGAGTGGCGGGGATTCGATCATACGACGGCACAGGAGTCCCAGAGTATGATAAATGTGTGTGTATGAAGCCATAGAAATAGGATGTGTGCTCACCATTGAGTTATATGTAGTGATGAAACTGTGTCAAGTTACCCTACACTCTACTAACAGCCTTAAAGGGAGTCCCCCCACCTCCAAAATCACCCCACAAATAAAACCAGCATCATTAATATGTAAAATCCATCATGAACCAGGGACACTTACTCATAGATCCAGGCACCGTGACCGTGGTACTTTAAAATTATGCTAATGAGCCTGAAGGACTACCCTAGCACCTCTGTGATCTGGCTTTACAGACTGTTACAGTGTCTCACCCTCCCCCCTGCTCCCTCAGCACTTGTGCAGGGAGTGCAGAAAGCGCTGATTGCACAAGTTCTAAGGAAGCAGAAGGAAGGGTGAGACAGTAACAGTGTAACAGTCTGTGAAGCCAGAGTATATTTCCTTTCCAGAGACAATTCTATTTTTATATTTATGCAAGTTAGACTCTTGGTGCACTAGGGGTGGGGATGCTGGGGCACCAGCTTTCTCCTTTCTACAACTGTTTTCTAAAACAATAGTCAGATGAAGAACCCTGCTATCTGGCCTTGTTGTGAAGAGGTCAGGTTCACGCCCCGGGGCTTATTGTGTTGATGAATTCTTTACCACTGATAGAGCCTTGGGAAGTGAATCCATCTCTGCAGGGTCAGGACGCGGCACTGGATGGACCCTATATGACAGCTCAGCTTATTTCTCAGGGTCTGTATGGATCCAGCAGTGAGTAGAGGAATAAGCACCAGAGACACAGTGAGTGGGTGGGAGATGGATCCGAGGATAAACTCATTCGATGGTTACAGAGTCTGACCTGTCAATATCAGGAATGCAATTCCCAGGCAGCGTAGGGATCGCTTAACTGGTGTTTACTGCAACGCTGCGCCAGTAATAGACTCTCTGCAGAAGTCTCCTTTATTAGAGCTGATGTCCAGTCAGCGGATATCACCCCCTCCACACTGCTACATTGTCAGCGGTAATTGATCACAAGCGTCTTTGATTGTCATTGCCCTGGGTGCACTTGTAAATGAAGAGTAAAGCACATTTGTAAGTAGATGACAGCGCGGAGCAGTGCGTGCAGGGGCGCAGCTTTATTACCAGCATGTACCAGCAGATCTTTGCAGGGTACATGTAGTAGGTCCTGTAGTGTAGGGTCCTATAGGGTCCTGTAGTGGGTACCCTACTGCTTTCAGGGTGGAGGGGATTTTGGGCACAGTGGTGGCGAATGTCACAGGTGTCACTCAGGACTATCTTTGTGGGCACCTAGGTCATCACCCCAGCACAGAATTTGCCAAACAGGTTGAGAGACTCCTGGCCTATTCCTGCAGTCCTGGATTACAATACAGGTGGGTTGGGCAGTTGCCAAGTGCCCAAACTCTCTAGGGTGTCCATGGCCACGGTGTCAGAGTGATGTAATGATGGGTCAGTGTTATCTATATACAGGTCCTTGTACAGGGAGGGGAAGGAGATAAGCTGTGACATCATCTATTGTCCAGTAGTGATGTCATGATGGGTCAGTGTTATCTATAAGAGGTCATTGTACCGGAGGGGGGGAGATAAGCTGTGACATCATCTATTGTCAGTAGTGATGTAATGAGGATCAGTGTTATCTATATAGAGGTCATTGTACAGGGAGGGGAGGAGAGAAGACTGTGACATCATCTATGTCAGTAGTGATGTAATGATGGGTCAGTGTTACTATATAGAGGACATTGTACAGGGAGGAGGAGTAAGACTGTGACATATCATTGTCAGTAGTGATGTAATGATGGGTCAGGGTTATCTATATAGAGGTCATTGTACAGGGAGGGGGAGGGGATAAGCGTGACATCATCTAGCAGTAGTGATGTAATGATGGGTCAGTGTTATCTATATAGAGGTCATTGTACAGGAGGGGGAGGAGATGAGTATGACATCTATTGTCAGTAGTGATGTAAAAGGGGTCAGTGTTATCTATATAGAGGTCAGTGTACAGGGAGGGGGAGGAGATAAGGTGTGACATCATCTATTGTCAGTAGTGATGTAATGATGGGTCAGTGGTTATCTATATAGAGGTCATTGTACGGGAGAGGGAGGAGGTGAGCTGGAGCACTGGGATATGGCAAGTCATAATGTGACATCATCTATTTCATAGTATGTAATGACATGATATGTAGTCCAAAGAAACATGATGAATAATGATACCACATAGCATTGTTATTTAAGTATTTGTACGGAATGATATTTTGGGCACCTCATTATTGCTTTGGTATTAGTACAGTATTTGAATTAAGGGAATCTCCATTAGACTCACGACACGTTGTAATACTTCATGCAATACTGAGCTAACCCGGGGGTCAGGAAAAGTTTGAAAAAATCTTTTTTTTTTGGAAAATGTATGTGATTTTAGAACCTTAGGGAAAGATGTAAACTTATAATTTCCAGATGAAACAGCTTAGGTAGAAGCGCCACAGAATATTACAGAGTTACACATGAGTAGGTTGGTAATGCTGCATGTTCCAGGACGGTAAAATATTTACTGACAAAGAAGGTTGTTGAAAGAAAATAATGTCCCCGGGGGTGACTTTCTCTTCCTCGTGTGAGCGGCAGCAGTTAGTATGTGCTCTCCAGGAATTCAGAGGAGCCAAAGAGGAGGCTCTATATTACTCTTCTTGGGCAGGATATAATGTAAGACCTGCAGTATAGGACTACACTTAGAGACACTACATTTCCAGCATGAGGAACTGTCATATTATCTATCCTCCCATCACTATAACACAGTGGGATACAATGTTAACACACTGATGGTATTGTTGACATCCGCTGGTACATGACATATTGTTACATCTTATAGATTTTGTGTCCATCATAAATTTACTTTCAAACTACGGATCAATGTATGTAATAGACAAACAGATAATGAATTAGATTGGGAATGGGAGGGTGTACCATAACATATGGGGGCAGATTTACTACCCGGTCCGTTCGCGATACAGTGGCGCGTCTCTCGCTGGATTCGGGTCGGCCGGGATTCATCAAGGTAGTGATGAAGGTAAGCGCGTCCCAAGCGAACATTTCTTTTTTTAAATGCGGCGGTTTTTCCGAAAACCGTCGGTTTTCGCTCGGCCACGCACCCCGATTTCCGTCGCGTGCATGCCGGCGCCGATGCGCCACATCCGACCGCGTGCGCCAAAATCCCGGGGGAATCGGCACAAATCGGAAATATTCGGTAACACGCCAGGAAAACGGAATCGGGGCCTTAGTAAATGACCCCCATGGACTTTGGTGAGAGGAGAAACCTATCGTATTGATGAGGCTTTATGGATGTAGAACGGTGGCTCAGTGGTCAGCATTCAGCCTTGCAGTGCTGGGGACCTGGGCTTAAGTCCAGGGTCAACGTCTGCAAGAGTTTGTAGTTCTTTCCGTGTTGCGTGGGTTTCCTACGGGTCCTCCGGTTTCCTCCCACACTCCAAAACATACTGGTAGGTTGATTAGATTGTGAGCCCCATTGGGGCAGGGACTGATCTGGCAAGCTCTGTGCAGCGTGCGTAATCGTGTGCGCTATATAAAATAAAGGAATTATTATTATGTACTGAGAGGGTCAGATCATCTATATGCCCAGTGTGTGTACAGATATAACTGTTCTGACATGATGAGCAAGCAAACTATATGGCCAATGAGTACTCAGTACTCAGCCCTATGCTGTCCTACGTCCTCCATCATAGGCTGGCAGGGTACGGTCCGGCTTCATTTGGCCCACATCTTCTATCCAGTGTGTATCTATTCTCAGCATTATCGATTGTTACTATTATATCACATTCAGTCTTATTTGATGTAGCTCCTGTCAGCTACAGTATGATGGAAAGAATTCACTTCATCTGTGGGTTCTTACTGGTCCAGTTTTACTGCCTGTCACGGGTTCTGTAAGGTGGATTCAGCAATGTCTCTTTCAATAGGTGACAACCTATATAGGATGGTCAACAAAAGGTTAGTTTCAGCATCCTGAAATGCAAATAAACTGAAACTGCTCAGCATATAAGAGGGTAAACAGACAGCTCCATACAACATGCAGTGGCATGTTGGGGTAATGTAGCTTCTGACTGTAAACTGCTCAGCCTGAATAATAGATCCGGCCCATTATCTTGAAAATTAGAACAATTAACCCAAAAAATTGCAAAGCTTCTAAGGTTTTTAAAGACCCCTTAGCCTGGTTCTGTAGGTGACACAATAGTAGGAGGAAATGCTGACTTACAGGGTCCAGAAGGAAGTCATTGACACACTCGCCAAGGAAGGTAAGCCACAAAAGGTTATTGTTAAAGATGCTGGATGTCACAGAGCGCTGTATCAAAGCAGGATTAATGGAAAGTGAGTGGAAGGAAAAGTGTTGAAAAAAAATCTTCAACCGGAATAACAGCAGCTTTGATAGGATTGTTAAAAAAAAGTCATTCAAACATTTGGGGGAGATTCTCGAGGAGTGGACCGGTGCTGGAGTCAGTTGCTTAAGAGCAAACACACACGAAGAGATGAGACAGATCAGACATTAGATCCATGATATGATATATAACACCAATAAAACACTTCAGCTCTGCTACATAGGAACTATAAACCCACACAGAGTTCCCCACCTAGATAAAGACCTTATGTTATCTGTACTTGTAGAGTAAGTCTGTGGCCGGCAGGTTAAGTCAGTGTGTGAGCTCATCTTGTGATGGAGGGTGGGAGAGACAGGAGGTAGAGAGGAGAATCTATTCATTAGAAGAATTTGCCCTGCCGACCTAAGAAGAAAGAAGATTTGGGTCAACTGAAATTGTACACATAGGACTGATAGAGACAGTGGTGGAATTATATATGTGAAATTCTTGACAAAGTTCACTCTGTTTGTGATGTCTCTATATAATATGTGAAAACTACTTGTATCTTAAAGGAATATCCAAGAAGACAAGATTCTTAAACATATTCAGGATAACAAAATTAACCACTATATTCAATGTTATTAACAAAAATCCAGCATTTCACAAGATAGAGTCCAATCTCTTCGATCAGTCCGGTGTTTACAACCGTAAATATCTGACTATGGTTGGATTCTTCTCATGAAAGCTTCTCTTCTCTGCACACTGCCAGAGCTCTCTGCCACCTGCCCCTCCATTACAAGTCAGTTGCATAGACTTACTGTACAAGCTACAGGACAGATAGGGGCTTATTTACTAAGGGTCGCGGCCACACTTTCGTCATACTGTTCGCGGTTTCTGGATTTGCCCCGCTTTGAAAGGTATTTAACAGGGGTTTGACGTGGGATTGAGTCACACACAATCAGATTGTGGCGCAGATGCTTGGCTTCCATGCGACAGAAATTGAGCTGCGGGCCGTTAGTCGATCTGACTGATTCGGACTGAGCGCAGGATTAAGATTCAAATTGTGTCGCAAGACAATGCACTTACATGCACCAGAGAAGAAGAAGGTGAACTCCGGCGGAACCTGAGCGGGAAAGCGACACATGGCAGGATATCGGGTGCACGATCTTAGTGAATGCGGCAGAGGATTATCATAGACAATGCTCTTTAGGTGAACTCCAAGGAAGGGTAGGTAAATCTCCCCATTAGGTCTTTATCGAGAGCTGACTTTATGTTTTATTGATTAGGTAGTTAGCAGAGCTGGAGTGTGTCATTGTGTTTTATATCCATTCATGGATCTCATCATCTCTCATCTCTGATCTGTCTCATCTCTCTTTTTCAGATATTGTAGAATGTTCAGAAGGTAAATGAAAGTGTAGATGAGCCTGTACTCTTGTAAACTAAGCACTTGTCAGCACACAGCATCTCACACACAAGGGAATCATGAAAATCCTCTGCTCAGCTAGTTCCGCGCCACACTGAGTAAAATTGTAAAAGTAAGGGTGTTTAAAAATTATCTTATTGTGAAACATCACCAGGGGATTAAAGTTCATGGGCAAACCCTTTAGTTGAAATTGAAGTGAATCAGCCGACCATCAGGGTCATCTCCATCCTCGTGGCTTATGGTTTCTTAAAGATCCTCTTCCTTGCAAGCAAGTGATCACATTCATGTATCTAATATGTGGGGTTAAGGGTTTAAAAGATTTTTTCTCATCAGACACACCCCTTACATGAGCCATCAGTGAATCCCCTTGGATCCTCCTCCTGAGACCCCCATGTCATGTTGCACACATAGAATCCTATCAGTTAACTGTGCAGTGTTGTCAATACAACGGGGAACTCTTGTATGGAGGATCACGCCAAATATTCAATACTCCAAGCCTTAAAGGTAACAATAGTTCTGTAATCCTTAAGCAGTCAATGGACACTGAGATTTGGATGGAGGCCATTATCAGCACTTCCCCCCTCCTTCGTCTTCCCTCTAATGGGTCCGACTCATATTTTAAGACCGCGGTTGTTGTAACAATCTGATGGATTAAATACCTCTGACCTCTGGATGTTAGCCGCTCGCTCTATAGGAGACTCACTGTAAACTGGGATGATGTAATATTCCTGGTCATTTCATCTATAGACCAATAAATAGAGTAAGAGCCAGGCAGTAGACATTAGTGCTGATGGATCTATATTTCTGCCCTCCCTACTGAGCCCTGTGAGCCCCAACATTGATTCCTAATAAATCTTCCTCCCAGCTGATTGTTTCTGCTCTCCTGCTCTTCGGCTCTTCAGACATTATCCGATGTCATCCTGAGTGCGTCGATATAGATGCAATGTACCAGTGAATACAGATGCAGTCAATACGGGTATTGATGGTTAGTGCATCAGCTGTGATGTAAATTACTCGCAGCCTTCCTATGATCATGGTGGCAGGGCAGGGGCGTAACTAGTATAGACAGGGCCCCTCATAGCAACTTATACCCCCTCAGAAATATACATATTTGTATACTCACACATGTGACTTCCAATCACCACAGTTATTAGAACCATATATACATACAGTACATACCGATGTAAACCCATGCATCATTACACAGACAAAAGAGATTATACCATATACACACTCATACAAGTCATATATAGACATACAGTATATACACCACATAATACCCTGAGAGTTCGGGCCCCCTGACAACTGCGGACCCCATAGCCAGATTGCTATGGCTGCTACACCCTGTAGTTAGCCCCTAGCAGGAGCCTTCAGGATATTGCTACCCTTTACATGTTACATAGTTACATGTCCATCAAGTTCAAGCTAGGAGGAAAGGGATTGGTGAGAAGGGATTTTAGGAGAGTCATTTCAGGACGAGGGGCTAGCTGACTGGCATACTGTATTGTGTATGAGTCTACCTCTCCAGCACACATTATGGGGGAGAATTATCAGGCTGGGTACAGCAATTTTCTGGGAGCGTCTTGATATATCCGGCAGCGGCGGAGAGTAGTGGCGGGGATGCGATTCATACGACGGCACAGGAGTCCAGAGTATGTAAATGTGTGTGTATTGAAGCATAGAATAGGAGTGTGCTCAACATTGAGTTATATGTGATGTGATGAAACTGTGTCAATTACCCTACACTCTACGATAACAGCCTTAAAGGGAGGGTCCCCCCACACTCCAAAATCACCCCACAAATAAAACAGCATCATTAATATGTAAAATCCATCATGAACCAGGAGGACACTTACTCATAGATCCAGGCACCGGACCGTGGTACTTTAAAATTATGTAATGAGCCTGACAGGACTACCCTAGCACCTCTGTGATCTGGCTTTACAGACTGTTACAGTGTCTCACCTCCCCCCTGCTCCCTCAGCACTTGTGCAGGGAGTGCAGAGCGAAAGCGGCGATTGCACAAGTTCTAAGGAAGCAGAAGGAAGGGTGAGAACAGTAACAGTTGTACAGTCTGTGAAGCCAGGTATATTTCCTTTCCAGAGACAATTCTATTTTTATATTTATGCAAGTTCAGATCTCTTGGTGCACTAGGGGTGGGGATGTGGGGCACCAGCTTTCTTTCTACAACTGTTTTCTAAAACAATAGTCAGATGAAGAACCCTGCTATCTGGCCTTGTTGTGAAGAGGTCAGGTCACGCCCCGGGGCTTATTGTGTTGATGAATTTCTTACCACCACTGATAGAGCCTTGGGAAGTGAATCCATCTCTGCAGGGTCAGGACGCGGCACTGTCGATGGACCACTATATGTACAGCTCAGCTTATTTCTTCAGGGTCTGTATGGATCCAGCAGTCGAGTAGAGCGAATAGCACCAGAGAGACACAGTGAGGTGGGTGGGAAGATGGATCCGAGGATAAACTCATTTCGATGGTTTACAGAGTCTGACCTGTCCAATATCAGGAATGCAATTCCCAGGCAGCGTAGGGATCGCTTAAACTGGTGTTTACTGCCAACGCTGCGCCATGTAATAGGACTCTCTGCAGAAGTCTCCTTTATTAGAGCTGATGTCCAGTCAGGGATATCACCCCCTCACACTGCTACCATTGTCAGCGGTAATTGATCACAGCGTCTTGATTGTCATGCCCTGGGTGCACTTGTAAATGAAGTAGTAAAGCACATTTGTAAGTAGATGACAGCGCGGAGCAGTGGTGCAGGGGC
Source organism: Engystomops pustulosus (assembly GCA_019512145.1). Taxonomy (NCBI): domain Eukaryota; kingdom Metazoa; phylum Chordata; class Amphibia; order Anura; family Leptodactylidae; genus Engystomops; species Engystomops pustulosus. The sequence goes on from CM033641.1 coordinate 17,744,022, forward strand.
GCAGCTTTATACCGCATGTACCAGCAGATTCTTGCAGGGTACATGTAGTAGGTCCTGTAGGTAGGGTCCTATATGGGTCCTGTAGTGGGTTACCCTACTGCTTTCAGGGTGGGGGGATTTTGGGCACAGTGGTGGGAATGTCACAGGTGCACTCAGGACTATCTTTGTGGGCACCTAGGTCATCACCCCAGCACAGAAATTGCAAACAGGTTTGAGAGACTCCTGGCCTATTAATGCAGTCCTGGATACAATACAGGTGGGTTGGGCAGTTGCCAGTGCCCAAACCTCTAGGGTGTCCATGGCCACCAAACCACCCTTTACATTTTATACTGAGAAGGACTTCACCCATGAAATATTTGTAAATTTGTTCTGCTCTCAATACACATTTCTCAGGACTTTGAAGGTCCTCCAAAGGTCCTGCAACTGCAGGCAGAAGGGACACATCCTTCTTTACCCAAGAAGCTGATTCTAAGAAAGATGTAGAAGTGTGTCCAGACTTGTAGGGGCTATAATATTCATACAGCCCAGCGCCCATGGCAGTCTTAATCCGCCCATGGGTTTAGCCCAGGATGTGCAGAGTCCAGCACTAGTTTAAGCAACAGTTCCTGGGCTTCTGTGACTGCAAGAGGAGCACAGAGTTGTAGACGGGCTGCAGTATTATTAGAGCTCCTGCACCCGTAAATCTTCTGTTCAAGGGGACCTGAAGGAAAGCTGCAATGACAACCCCATCTCCCCTCCTTCTTTCCCTTCTTCATCTGTATTGGTGTCACAAGCGCCAATGGATGATGAAGTGTGGCAGCAGGGGCAATAGTTGCTGATTAAATTGCTGTGCTCGGTACTTTGTGATAATAATAGTTTGGCTTGTAGTTTGGCACTCGGTCTCTAAAAGTTATTCAATCAGTTCCTTAGGTATACGTCATGATTGAATATTGATTACTGTATACCCAGGGTAACTTACCACATAGGTTCTGTAGGTTTGTTAAGTTGAATTGTAGCAGTTGGAACTGAATTTTATAATTGTAACCTCAGCCCAAACACTTTTTGGTTCTGTGACAATGGATTATTAAACTTTTGGGTTATATGATCCTACTGAGAATTAAATGGGAGATTGGGGCACATTACTTAGCCGGTCCTGTCGCGATACCAGCGGCGAGGTCCGCGAGTGGATTCGGGTCTGCCAGCATTCACTAAGGTCCGCGCACCGATATACAGCAGGTGTCGCTGCTGCGCCGATGTCCGCCCGGAGTTCACCTTCTTTCCTGGTGCATGTAGTGCGATCTGCGACACAAATTCTTTTATAAAATTCTTGCGGTTTTTCCGAATCCGTCGGGTTGTCCGACGCCCCCCCCCCCCCCCCCCCACCCCACCGATTTCTGTTGCGTGAAAGCCGGTCTGATGGCGCCACAATCCGATCGTGGCGCAAAATCCCTAGGGCAATCCGGCGCAAATTGGAAATCGACGAAAGTGCAAAGTCGAACCTTAGTAAATGAGCCCCTATGTATGTACATTTTGATGACATTATTCTTCAAGAGACCAAATATCACGGGGCGGTCATAAAAGTGTGATAAACAGGGGCCCTAGCACCCAGGGCCGGGCGGTTTAGACAAGTGGGCCCTGGGCAAAACTAAAGAGGGGCCCAAAATAAAAATATTTTAGACCAGTCACAGTCAATAAGTGGCTCCCTCGGGGTTTCCTCTGGGTCCTCCGGTTTCCTCCCCACTTGCAAAAAAAAATACTGGTAGGTTGATTAGTCTGTGAGGTCATTGGGTACAGGGACTGATATTTTCTGAAAGCAGACACTTGCCCCCATTTTCAAAATTGCATCAAAGAGTTTATAAAACATAGGCGCCTTTATGCTATTTTGATTCAAAATGAAACATTTTATCAAACTATTTAAAAATTGACTTTGATGGCAAAAAAAATTGTTCCAAACAGAAAGATTAATTCACATCTCTAAATGTAATAGATGGACATGTGGACAGTTCACAAATGCCTTATGAATGTTCACATAATCCACATAATCACAAACGCTTTGTAAGATAACAGATATCTGCTTTTGAGCTAGAAATTTTAAGAAAACTGCAAAAATAGAGCAATAAAACAGTAAAGGTGGCATAAAACCGTTATAATTTTGAAAGCAGACAACCAATCTGAAATGTGTACAAATCCAGATACTTATATAAAGAAATATATTTTCCTAAAACAGGAAGATGTGGGGAGGAAGCATACATAACCCACACCAATATACTGATTCACCAAAATATGGAGCAAAGGGAACTCAGAAAATTGCACTGGCTTCACCCAGATTAAAGTCAACTGTATTCTCCCTTACCACAATGGTGAACCAAATAAATAACTCTAATCCATAACCCGCGCTGAAGAGGTAATAAAAGTCACGCTTAGATGTGGCATTGGTAGTATCCGCACAATAACAGATCCCTCCGCCTACATAAAATGAGAACATTATACACGGGTGTAAATATGGAGGAGGTGGGAAAATAATACTTTATTCCAGAACATGTGTGTGTATTGGGGTTTACATATAATTTAGGACATGTTTCTGTCGCGTGGTAGTCACATTAGGAGAAGAGGATGGAATGTTCATCGTATCAGTCAATTTTCCCAACAAAAAAACCTATCACAAAATAAAAAGGCCAATAAGAGGAAAGTGTTGTTCTTAGATAGTTCTGCAATAGAGAAGGGTTCAAAAACATGAATATTAGCTGACTATTATCCATTCTCAGAATGTAGTAAACATATAAAGTAATATTCCATTATCTGTGAGGTGCAGCAGCTCTGTGTGCAGCAATGCGCCTGACAGACCTGATGGCTACGATCTGGGGTGGGAGGGGGTGGGGGGGAAACACGTCAGGGGGTCTCTATCTTTGGCTCTGGGGACACATAGAACCTCACTTCTTGTTTTCCGAATGAAAGAAGAAGAGTCTCCATCTAAATGGTGTGTTCTAATGTAGAAACGGAGAATTAACATGTTAAATGCCGTGGGAGTGATTTTTATATAATAAAAAATTGCCACGGATATTCTACTATTAAGCCTGAATATCTCTGGACGAGGACACCTGAAACACAATTCAAGATTCTTTGAAAGAGAGATCTCCCCTTTCAGGGCCTGGGCATTGCCACCGTGCCTACCCATAGCGCCGGCCTGCCTAGCAACAACACCCAAATTTGTTGCACCTGAATATAGTTTTTATAGAGCAACCCGGCTGATTCATAACGAAAATCTTTTCATCATCTTATGCAGTGTATTTTGATGTGTTGATTTGTTTTCAGGTTATTTTGTATAGTACCGTATTATTCACTATTTGTGATTAGTGATAACAGTGCAACGTTTAACGTCCTCATAGGGTAAAGGCCCCCTTTCACAAACATATGCTACGCATGGCCTGGTTTAGCATACCTCGGCTGAGAAGGGGAGGAGGGGCAATCTTAACCCTTCCCTCGTCTATTATGAGCCATGCGCAGTCTGTATTTCACACTCTAACTACTTTTTTTTCCAGCTACGGTGCGGTACACGCGTGGGCTCAAGTAACGTCTGCGCACTGTGCACTGGTTTATCAAGCTCCTTACATTCATGTGAAAGGGGCCCCAGTCAGTTTTGCATATAGAGTGAAACTTACTTATGTGACATGTATCATTTGGAGATATTGGGGCTTATTTACTAAGGGGCACGGATTGGCTTTCTGACGTTTCGGGTTTTGCACGGCTTTGCCAGGGTATTTAATAATATGATGAGTTGCGATTGGTGTCGCACACAATTCGGTTGCTTGGCGTCAGCTGTGCTGCTTCCATGCGGCACAATTTAGGTTGCGTGTCGTCGGGCCGATCCGACTGATTCAGATGAGCGCGGGATTTACTTTCATATATGTCGCAGCCCAAGCACTTATGCACCAGAAGAAGAAGGTGAACTCCAATGTACCTGAGTGGGGAAGCGCACATGCAGGATATCGGGTGCCGATCTTAGTGACTCCCCGTCACAGTGGACAATCACTTTCTGGGTTTTGAACTCCGTCCAGGTAAGTAAATGTTGCCCCAATATGTCTCATGTTTGTTGGTTGTTTTTGTTTTTTTAAAGTTGTAGTTTTGAAAAGTGTAGAAAAAAGAAAACGTATTCAGGCAAAAGCGATTTGTGCCCCCTTAAATTTCATCAGCATTTCTAACACTAAAATCCGATTTGACCGCGGCATAATTCGAAATGGAAACAAAGGAAAGTGCGTCTTAAGTTTCGAGCAATTATTCAGTATAAATTATGCATATGCTGCGTCCCATTCATGAGATATTACCCCTAGGGGGGGGATGTGTAGACAATCCAATCAGATGAAATCTTCAGGGTTAGGAATGATGCCCTTTAAAGGTGTACGCAGCATCAGCAGATAAAATGGACACCCCTTTAAACTATAACCAGGATTCTCTTTAAATAGCACAGGGATATAAAGAAGTTGAATGTGATTAATATATTACACCGGTCTGATATTCTCCTCTGTTTCTGGGATTTACCGGCCTGTCCAACCCCACTTGCCCTCAGTCAGGATTTTCATACAATGAGTTGCCTCTGGAGAACATGTAGAAATTATATGTAGAGGTTAAGTAGGATAATAACGGTATCCTTAATGTATGTGTATGAATATATATAGACCAACATACCGGCCACGTTATTAGGTAACCTGTCAACCTGCTCTTAACACAACTTAATTTCTACATCACCGCCAATCACCATGGCGGCAACTAGTGCATTTAGGCAGGTAAATGGTCCAAGACAATCTCCTGCAGTTACAAACCGAGCATCAGTAACTGGGGAAGAAAGGTGATTGAGCCTTGAACGTGGACTGGTTGTTTGGTGTCCAGAAGGGCTGGTCGTGGAGTTTTCAGAAAAGCGCTGATCTAACTGGGATTTTCATCACCACGACCATCTCTAGGCGTTTTACGAGTAATGGTCCCGAAAAGAAAAAAAATCCAGTGTGCGGCCAGTTCTGTGGTCGGTAAATGCCTTGTGATGCCCAGAGGTCAGAGGAGGTAAGGTGCAACTGGTTCCAGCTCATGAAAGGCAAACAGGACTCAAATCGCACCTCGCCCTTATCAACCAGGTAGGCACGAAAGCATCTCTGAATGCACAGTACGTCCAACTTTGAGGAGATGGGCTCAGCAGCGAAGAAGGACCACACGTCACTCCTTTCAGCTAAATAACAGGAACTGAGGCTACAAATTTGCACAGCTCATCGAAATGACATAAAGATTGGGAAACGTGCCTGGTCTGATGATCTCGATTCTGCTGCGACATTCGGATGGTAGGTCAGATTTGGCGTCACAACATGAAAGCATGGAATCCATCTGCCTTGTATACAACGGTTTCAGGCTGGTGGTGGTGGTTTGTGTACATGGTGTGGGGAAAGTTTTCTCTGCGGCACTCTTTTGGGGCCCTTGGTACCATTGAGCCCATCGTTGCCACAACGACCACGCCTACTGAGTATTTGATTGCTGACCATGATCCATACCTTTTATGACCACAATGTACCCCTCGTACAACATCTATGGCTTATTTCATCAGGCATAGAATGCGCCATGTCATAAAACTCCTGGAATCATGTCAGGACTGGTTTCGTGGTATGAACCAGGACACTTAGGGTCACCATGCGACGTAATGGCTCCAATCACCAGATCTCATCCAATAGAGCATCTTTGGGATGTGTGGTGAAGGGATATTCGCCATCAGTAAGGATGTGCATACCGCAAAAATCTGTACTCGGCAATTGTGTGGTATGCCATAATGTCAAATATGGAGCAAAATCTCTGGGAGCTTCCAGCACCTTGTGTGAAACATGCCACGAAGAATTGAGTTGCAAGTTCTGAATCATAAAGGGGGTAACCAACCCGTTACTGCATGGTGTTACCTAATAAAGTGGCAGGTGAGTGTATGTTTCGATATGTGCACATGACCCCACGAAGCTATGTAAGGATCAGCACATTTTTAGAGGATTAGTATAACATGAAAGAGGGATTTGTGGAAAGAAGAGGTTTGACCAGAGAACTGGGGAAGAGGATTTATCAGGTTCTACTGCCCCCCCCCCCCAAAACTAGCAAAAGTGCAGTATAGACCGTTATGGAACAGACTTTGCGGTAGCATAGATCATTATAATGTTATTAGATATGAAAAAGCAGCCGTAATGTTGCTATCGGGTGGGACAATTTGCAGACAATTGCATTAGCAAACAACATAAATAGTCTGTTGTTGTTCATTGATTTATTTGGTCTCCTCCATTCATTTCGGGAGCCACCAGTGGTATGTCGAGGTACCTCGGAATCCCCCGCTACTCGTGATTGGGGGGGGGTCATTACTGAGGACCCCTACCCCAATCAGCAAGTAGGCCTTAGGGTTCTAAATTGATTGATGGGGAAAACCCTTTAATGCGCCCATGTACAAAAACAAAAAACCCCCCCCCCCAAAAAAAAAATCACAGTTTTTGGTTGGGAAATTTTGTACCAGTCAGACTAGATAAGCTTGGAAACTAAAAGTTAAAATTGCTTGCCTGTAATTTGAGTGTAAGACTTACCGAACATAAGCCGACTGTGAAAACTTAGGTGACTGGAGTAGTATAAAACTAAGAAGGGAATGTTGGCCACAGCCTCCCCTCACAATGAAAATGCCCAGCAAACCCCCCCAGTAATAAAATGCCCAGCAGTCTCCCCCAGTAATGCAAATTTCCGGCGCATCCCCACTAATGAAATGCCAGCAGCCTTCCTCCAGTAATGAAATGCCACAACAGCCTTCCCCCAGGATAAAATGCCCAGCAGCCGTCCCCCCGTAGATGAAAATGCCCAGCAAGAATCCCCTCACTAAGAAATGCCAGCACCTCCCAGTAAGAAAATGCCTAGCAGCCTTCCAGTCATGAAATACCCAGAAGCCTCCTCACTAATGCAATGACAGCAGCACTCCTCCAGAATGAAAGCTAAACAGCTTACCCCAGTAATGAAATGAATCAGCAGCCTACCCAGGTAATGAGAGTTTAGCAAGGCCTCCCCCCAGTAATGAAATTGCCCAGCAGCCACCCCCATATTGAAATGCCAAGCAAGCCTCTCTCAGTAATGAAACAGCTCCGCCAGTCTAACCCAGTATAAAACTGCCCTTAAGCCTCCCCTAAGTATGAAAATGAAGGAAGCCTCCCCAGAATGGAATGCCAAACAGCCTCCCCAGTAATGAATGCTCAACAGCTTCCTTCCGTAATGAATGCTCAGCAGCCTCCCAGAATGAAATGCCAGCAGATTCCCTAGTAAATGAATGCTCAGTAGCCTCCCCCAGTAATAAAATACCCAGCAGACTCCCCCCCGTAAAAAAATGTCAGTAGCCTCCCCAAGTATTGAATGCTCTGCAGCCTACTCCAGTGATTAAATGCACAGCCAGCCATCCCCCAGTAATTAATGCCCAGCAGCCCTCCCCAGTTAATGAATTGCCCGCAGCCTCCTCCAGTACTTAAATGCCAGCAGCCTCCCTAGTACAATGAAATGCACAAGCAATGGCCTCCCCCAGTAAGGAAAGGCCCAGCAGAATCCTCCCTAGTAATGTTAATGTTACACAGTTTCGCTCCCCAGTAAGTAGTGCCAGCAGCAGCCCCCCAGTAATTAATGCCAAGCAGCCTCCCCAGTTAATTAAAGGCCCAGCAGCCTCTCCAGTAATGAAATGCCCAAGCAGCTCCCCTAGTAATGAAAATGTGCCCAGAAGAATCCCCCAGTAATGTAATTGCAGCAGCTCCCCACTAATTAATGGCCCAGATCCTCCACCAGTAAGTAACGCCCAGCAGCCTCTCCAGTAATTAATGCCAGCAACCAAGGGGGGGGCGCCCCTCCCCAGTAATGAATTGCCCAGCAGCCTCTCCAGTAATTAAATGCCCAGCAGCCTCCCCTAGTAATGAAATGCCCAGCAGCCTCCCCTAGTAATGAAATGCCAAGCAACGGCCTCCTTAGTAATGAAAATGCCGCGACTCCCCCGTAATGTAATGGACCAGCAGAATCCCCAGTAAGGTAATCCAGCGCCTTCATCCAGTAAATAAAGGCCCAGAGGCCTCCCCAGTAATGAATTGCCCAGCAGCCTCTCCAGTAGTAATTAATGCCCCAGCGCCTCCATAGTACTGACAAGGCCAAGAAACGGCCTCCTAGTAATGAAATGCCCAGGAGAATCCCCCCAGTAATGTTGTAATGCCCAGCAGGATCCCCAGTAAGTAATGCCCAGCAGGCACCCCCCACTAATGTAATGCCCAGCAGCCTCCCCCAGTAATGTAATGCCCAGCAGCCTCCCCTAGTAATGAAATGCCAAGCAACGGCCTCCCTAGTAATGAAATGCCCAGCAGAATCCCCAGTAATGTAATGCCCAGCAGCCTCCCCCAGTAATGAATTGCCCAGCAACAGTCCCTCATTATATAAATAAACTTACTTACATCCGGGGGCTACTTCGGCAGCTCCTCTGTCATATCAGCTTCCTTTGTAGCAGCGCACAAAGATTGTGCTCCTGAAAAAACTCTGCTTATACTTGAGCATATATACAAAAAGTGAAACACTAGGCAGCGGTGAAATTACTCATATTGTAAATTTAATGTGTACCAAAGGCTTTACATGTCTATGACGTCTATATTTCTAGTTTGCATCCAACGCGACCTGCGTGTGACTTTCTCCATTCTCAATAGATTCTGCTGAATCTCAGTTAAGATTCAGACAAGATGGATTCAGCAGAGGAGACTTCATAATTTAAAAAAGCAGATAAGCAAGGAGGCGAGGACGAAAGCTTAAAGAAGAGCAGATTCCTGCCAGAGGGAGGCACACCGTATGTCAGTGTGCTTGGTTACAATCTTGATCTGATTGGTAGAGTCCTTACCCTTTACCAAGACATCAACAGCAGGAGGTGGCGGCTGTGGTGGGAAGACTGGTTGCTCCTGCCCTGGGGGGGACTTCCTGCAGCTTTTTGGCACCTGGTATGGTGGACCAGGTGTGGAGACTGCCTGCCAGTGGGCTTCCTGATAATTTAGTAGGTGTTAAGGAGGAGGGAAGGGACATAAATGTGCCCCCATTGTGTAAAATTTTGGGCACCGAATCACGATTAATTCAAAGTCGTTGTCCAAGTTGTTGACGTTTAGACATTATCCTTTATCCACAGGCCTACAGGTGATCATGTTGGTTCAAATTGTGGGGAACCACCCACCGGAAAAGAACCAAGACCCTTAAATTCAGTAAACGGGATGCCGTTTTCACTAATGGGTGGACCGTGCACGGCAAGCCTAGGCTAGGGGATATATGGATACCGCTACTTTTGGGACAACCCAAAGTTATTATAAGTTGATTCGCGTCCTATAAAACCACCGATAAAGCAAAAATTTCATCTCTGTAAATCAGCCTTTTTTTGTTCTGAATTTGCTACCCCTGCAGAAACTGCGATTTTGTCGCGTTTAATCGCTTCTGTCTGGTCTCCACTGCTTTGATGGAAATCAATCCACCCCTCGGAGCACCAGAAGGAAGGAATCAGGTGGTCACGGCAAATTAGAAGAAGTGAGTGCAAAAGACTATAAGGAGGACGATGACTCATCACACTGCTCCCAGGATGGAATTGTCAATTATACATTCCAATGAGAGATTGTCAATATGGCCCGAGACGATAACTGTAGGCTCAAGGGGCATCGACAGCAGCTCCGTACAGAAGACTCTTTTATAGACCACTTATCTACATCAGTAGAAGATAAAAAAAAGTCTGTATACACTGGGATACATCAATGAAGAACCTGTCACCAGGTTTAACGTCTCTAAACTCCAACTCCAAAGTCAACTTTAGTGGTTACCCGGGTAGTGCCACTTCAGAAGCCCCTGTTCTATAGCACCTAAAAACCTGCTCCTGGTGTAATTTTAAAGATAGGGATTTCATCTTTCAGATCCCATCAAGCACCCATTACGGTGCTGGAATGGAGGGGAGGGGGGTTGAGTTTATAGGAAACTTGCCACCAGATTTTACCCCATTATAGTACTAGGTAGGGTATGAAATGACCTTTCTGAAATCTCACCCATTTACCTATTAAAAATCCCCTTCAAAGTCATGCGAAAATGAGCAGAGAAGATGTCTGCTAGCCTGAGATGAGTCACTTCCTACCGCCACTATCTTCGTTACATACACTGAAAAACAATTTGGCTGAGGTCAAATTAAAGATTAAGCATATATCTTTTAGATCACCTATCTGTGATCTATAGAAAGGAGATTACAAACAATTAAAGGAATTTTGGAAATGCGAAAGCTGCAGGAATGATTCCTATTCCTGCCTTTATTTTCACGGGTAGATCACAAACCACAAGCGGGGGTAATCTGAAAGATGATGAAATTTATCTTCATATAGGACACCGAAACATCATGAGTATCTGATGTTACTTACACTTCCCCGTGCAAGTATCTAAACTTGACTCGTTCAGCTCAATATGACTCTTTTGCACATGACCTGGGAGAGCGAGTTTTTGTTAAATAGGTACACCCCGGTGAGTACCATAGAAGAGGGAATTGTAGAAAGGATATTCATATCCTAACTGATGAGGTCTGGAGTGTTAGAGGTCCTTTAAATTATTTTGAAACAAAGCTCAATGGAAACAGCTTTTGTTGAAGTGGAATACTATTAAATTACTCTAGACGAGTGTCCTCATCTAATGTTGTACATATTCCACAGTACCAGTATACTAGTTAATATGTTATAAGTAGAATATCACTTCTCCAGTTTGTTCGGTTATTAAAACGTTAACCTTCTCAACATACTGGATAGTCTGTTCCCATCAGGAATAAGAGGTGGGGTGGGGTTTGTGCCCCCCTTGCCCAAAAGCAAGTCTTCAATGAAGCCTGAATGGAATGTGGGGATATGTTGTAAGATTCGGGGGCTATGTAAGCCCCTGTACAAATCCCACCATTCAACTGCCCAGTGCATAGTTATGTGGGGCGGACGGAAACAGGGGGAGGACATTATGTCACCATTCATTTGGTATTTGGTGATGATACGGCTGGGGAGGGGGAGGCTCAAGGGAATCTTCAAGTGGTGAGCGAAGGGTCGGGGTAAGCCAATACATTGCAAATAAAAGGAAAATCAAGAGAGAAATATGAGATGATGCAAATGAAAAATGGGGGGGCTAGAGGTATGGTGGGGGATAACTCTATAAGAGTGCAAGTCAACTTCCGTGAGGAGTGTCAGCTAAAAAATACAAAAGACTAAAAAGACGGATTCCGGAGACGCAGCACTGAAGAAGCAGCTTCTGGAAGAAAATCCAAGAGATGTGGAATATACAACCCTGCAGAAAGTCATGCTATTATAAGATTGTAAGGGGGGACTCTATGATGATATGTCACACATAGGAATGATGACATAGACGCGGGGGCACTGAATGAGAGAGGATAAAGACCTCCACATAACAGCAGCAGAAGGCTGTAGTATAATGGGTCATTTAGTGGCGGTGGCTACGCTCCAAGGACAGGCGTGGCTGCTGGATAGAACAGGCCTGATGCTATCAATTGGATAAAATTGGGAGATTAATATGTGGGAAGCGGCATTAAGGCTCTATTATTACCAGCCGAGCAAATACACTCTATTATCTGGGGGGAGAAACAAGGTCTTAAAGGGGTTGTCCTATCTCACCAAACCAGCATAATGTCCTATTGGGGGTGAAGGTCATGAACCAGAGATAGAGATAAGAGCTGCCCTCGCCTGAGGATTAAAGGGCTGTATTCTGGGATATCACTCCCACCACGATCCTCATTATCCATACAAACAGCAATGCTATCCCACTAGATCGCTGCCAACTGGATACAGACGGTCCCTAATTAAGGGGACACCCGACTACAGATGACCCCTAGTTAAAAAGGGACTCTGCACTTAGTGAAAGCTATCTGGATTGCAATGATCCGCTGTAAGGTGTCTGTAATGAAGCTTATGGATAATTCTTGTGGTCCCATTTACAGCAAAAAAATTGGAAATCACAATGTCACTGCGGCAAAAAAAAAAAAAATGTCTGGTGGAATACCAATTTTAAAAATTAACAGTTTCGCTTACATACAAATTCAACTTAAGAACAAACATATGGAACCTATCTTGTATGTAACCCGGGGACTGCCTGTACAAACCTTTAGCCTCCATGTTGTAATAAGGGGGAGAAACCTGTCGCGATCCCGCGGCGCGTTTGTCGAGTGGATTCAGGTTATGCCGGGATTCAATGAGGTTGTGCGCTCGATATCCACCAGGTGTCGCTGCTTGCCCCGAGAGATCCGCCGGAGTCCACCTTTTCTTATCGATCGATGTGAGTGCTTGATTTGCGGCACATTTTCGTTTTAAATTCTAGCAGTCAAATCCATCGGGTTGTCCGAAGGCCAGGGGCCCCCCCATTTCTGTCACGTGAACAAAATCCGATTCGCGGGCGCCAAAATCCTGGCGGATTCGGAAGGCAAAACTGAAAAATCCGGGAAAAACCGCGGAAACAGTGCAGCACGGAGGTAAAGAGCCCTTTTCTGTTACCTCCAATCCTACAAATGTGTTGTGTTGTGATATATCCTACTATGCCAGATGCAGAAGACTGGATACACTGTAACGCTTTGCCGCTGTGTGACCAATGTGTTGTGACAAGAAAGGCTTCAGCCTTGGATGTTGATAAGGATTATTTTTCCTTTACAAATAGTAACTAAAATAAAAGCAGAACAAAAAAAGGTCTTGGAAAGGGGTTAGAGAATACGGTTTTCCATGTGTTTAAGGAAAAAGCCTAATTCCGCTATCCGAGGATAATGATTTTCAGTTATCAGATAATAAATTATTGATCCATGTGTTTTCTCATTCACGCTTCTCCTCCTCATCGTCTCTTTTTTAAATACTTCTGTTGTTCTAGTAATGGTATCCATGCACTAGAGAGGTCATTATGAACAGCTATAGGGTTCCTAATATCGCACACCATTTTGTTGTACATAGTAAAAGTATACAGAAAATCTACCATCAAAAGGAAGCATGAGAACCAGGTCACTAACGTACAGATCAGGACACCGTGGAGTGGTAATCTTATTCGAATTTGGAAACGTGGATGCCTATTTGTAAATCTAACGTTAAAAAATTATGCTAATGCGCCACAAAAGCACTGGGGAATTCCAGAGCCCTCCGTGTTGTAGGGGCTTTTTTCCCCAAGGAACAAGGCATACACGGTATCCTCTCTCCCCTGATCCCTCAGTACTCCTCCTCCTTTGTCTGATGTAATCTCCCAATGGGAGGGGGATGGGCTCCTGCACAGTGTTACAGCCTCTGAAGGCAGCATATAACGAGTCATGCACCTGTATTAATCACAGGACCAGGGAGATAACGAGCACGGGCACCTGTATTGAACATACATGGACCAGAGATTTGATAACAAAGCTGTGCACCTGTGTGACATCACATGACCAGGGATTAGCCAGTGTTCCAGCTGGCGTGAATCACATGTACCAGGGATATAAACAAGCCGTTGCCCAACCTGTGTGACATCAACATGACCAGGGATATAACAGTGTTCACCTGTGTGTACCACATGACCAAGGATAAAGACAGCCAGGCACTGTTTGACACACATGGACCAGGGATTTTATAACGAGCCGTTGCACATGTATGACATCACATGACCAGAGATATAAAAGCTGCTTTCACCGGTTGGACTCACATGGACCAGGGAATATAACAAGCCGGGCACCTGGGTGACATCACATGACCAGGATTTTAAACAAGCCGTGCACTGTGTGACATCACATGCACCCGCGGTATAAAAAGCCGTCACTGTGTGACATCACATGACCAGGATTTATAACAAGCCAGCACCTGTGTGACATCACAGGACCAGGGATATAACAAGCTGTTCACCTGCGTGACATCAATGACCAAGGATATAAGGAGCCCTGCACCTGTGTGACATCACATGACCAGGAATATAACGAGCCGTGACCTGTGTGACATCACATGACCGGGGATATAACCACGCCGTTGCACCTGTGTGACATAACAATGACCAAGGATATAATGAGCAGTGCACCTGTGTGGACATCACAGACCAAGGATATAATGAGGCCGTGCACCGATGTGTGACATCACATGACCAAGGATATAATGAGCCGTGCACTGTGTGACCTCACATGGACCAAGGATTATAATTGAGCGTTGCACCTGTTGTGACCTGGTCAGAAATCCGTCTACAGGATGGCAGACAACAGAGATCTAGAAAACTGTGAGGAATTGATACAGAAAGTATATTGGAAAACTCTTCATTATACAAACAATAATATTTGCATAAATGGAAATACATTTTCAACCCCTTCAGGACATTTTAGGAATTCGAGACTAAGCTCAATTTTTAAAATCTGTCCTAGATTGTATATTGTAGAGTTATACAATATTCTCAATATACTTTATACTAAGTATCATTTCCTCACGGTTTTCTAGATCTCTGCTTGTTGTCAACAGGAAGCATTGATTTTTACTTTTAGTGTACATGAATCTGATCATGGTCACACAGGTGCACGGCTCATTATAACACACAGCTCTTATTTACTTATGATATTGAGGTGAGCAACATGTGTGAATTCACCATGAACAGGGATGTTTTTTAATACGAGTCGTGCAATGTTGACATCACATGACCAGGGATAAACGAGTCTGCACCTGCTGTGAAATCACCCTGACGATAAGTATTCAGAAGCAGAAGCTTGGAGCTGGTGCAGCCAGGAGTTATTCTGGAAGATGAACAATTTTTTGCACCTGGATGGGGGATTCCTCTGCCTCGTCCTTGCTGATCCTCTCCAGTTCCCTCAGGGTTGGATGATGAATGTTGGTGGAAGCCATTTTCAGGTCTTCTCAAGAGATACTCACTTGGGTTTGGGTCGGAATCGGCTGGTGGGTCAGTCAGGAATGGTCACAGAGAGTTCGGATGAAAGCCTCTGCTTTGTTATTTTAGCATGGCTTGGGGTCATTGTTCGTGTTGGAAGGTTCGGCCCAGTCTGAGTCCAGAAACCTATGGAGGAGGTTGTCATCCCGTATGTCTCTGTAATGGCCGCATCATCTTTCCTGCCATTTTAACTCCCAGTGGTCTGCCCCCCACCCCCCCCCACCATAGCTGCTGCTGCACCACCAATGTCACTTTTTGGCTAGGATGTAATTTGGCAGGTGAGGAGCAGTTCTGGTTTTTCTCCCACAAATCTAGAACTAAAAATCTGTAGACTGTTAAGGCTTCACTCGACAATCCTGCCATAAAGCTCGATGGTGGAGGATGCAGGTGCTAAATTGATTTTTTGGGGACACTTTCTCCCATCCTACTACTGCATCTCTGGAGCTCAGTCACAGTGATCTTGGTTCTTATTTACCTTCTCACCAAGCTCGTTTCTTTCACGATTGCTTTAGTTTGGCTGGACAGCCAGGTGGTAGATGAAAAGGTGTGGTTATTCCAAAATTCTCAATTTAGGATTATGGAGGCCACTGTGGCCTCTAGGATCCTTTAGTGCTGCAGGAAATTATTGGAACCGTGACCAGATATGTGCTTGCCCATTCTGATCTCTGAGCTCCTTGGGCAGTTCCTCGACATCATGATTCCTTTTGCTCTGACATGCCAATGTTGAGCGTGTGAGATAGACATAAGAAAGGTGGTGGCTTTTCAATCAAGTCAATCAGTTTAATTAAACCACCAGCTTGGACTCCATAAAAGAAAAGAAACCACTCAAGATGATCGAAGGAATGTGGGAGCATTTAGTGTCCTGGTACAGAGAGCTTCTATCTACAAGAACAGTAGTTACGGACTAAATATAGTAATTTGTTGTGTCTATTTGGAGACAATTTTGTCTGCCTTTGTTTTCGAAGGGATTTCATAAAAGCTATCTTTTAGATGTTCTCTTTTTTATGTGACGATCAGAAGGAAAAGGACAGCGTGTGAGTAAATATCAGGGTAACAACAAGTCTCCGTTTTGTTTACTAAAGTAGCAAAAAAATACACATTTCTTTTTTTTTCTGTCAAGGAGAGGGCAGACAGAATGTTTTAATTAGCAAAATAAAGAATAACAGAGTGAAAAATGTAAAAGGGTTCGGTTAAAGTCCATGGAAAGCAGGACCAAGGTATTAGGAGAGAGAAATTGGATGAAAGAACCCATCAGGTGAGTATCTAGGAATCTGGACCTCCGTGCACACAAGAGATTAATGTAGTTCTTCACGTACACAAAGTCAAAGATTATGACTAAGACTAAGGACTGCACATAGTCGAAACGCCGTCAGGATTTCTGTTTGTTTAAGACGTATTCATTGTTTTAAAAAAAAGTGTTTCTAATAAAGTGAATTTTAACATGGGAAAGCAAAATCTCCTTTTGCCTGGAAGCCAGGACGACCCTTTGCATTTGGTCCACATATTACTGAAAGTCAAAGATTGGGTGGAATGAAGAAACATTTTCAGAGCTGAACCCTGGCATTAACATAGATGTGTGTGATGACAAAATCAAAACGAGTGAAAACAATGCCCAATGAGCCTGCCCTGAAGATAATCTCTTTGCCATGTATTGAGATACAGTAATCCTAGGTCAGTAATCAGTGTACTTCAGTGTGGTTTCTAGGAAGTGTTCAATTCCTCAAACGCAACTTTTTGTCAGTAGTAATGGCGTCCCACATAATTAAATGCCTCTCTGAGGAGGGAGGGGAGAAACTTCCTTGAGCAAAAGGGCAAAGGTCTAGGTTGCGTAAGGGATCAGGACACTGCGACAAAAACAGCTCCACCCCAATCAGAAGCGTAAAACTTCTTCCACCTTTGGTAAAGGTTTGATCAAAACAGGTAAATCCAGACCAATGTGTTCATAAAATTCTCCCTTTAGCTGTACAAAACACTGACTCAACTATGGAGACCAGTTGGCTACATTAGCCACCTTCCTAGTTCGGATCCTTCAAACTGCCTAGATAGGTAATTAAAAGTTTGTACAAAAAGCCAAAAAGCCTTCTAGGAGATTCAGATAGGGAGGCACACTAGGCCATGGGGGATTATGGGGAGGCCACTGTGCTCGTAGAACCTTTAGTGCAGCAGAATTATTTGTAACCTTGGCCAGATATGTGCCTGCCACAAATTTTGTCTCTTGAGCCCTGGCAGTTCCTTAGACCAATGATTCACAGTGACCTCAGTTTCTCAATAGGTTGACTTGCTGGGAAATCCCGAAATATCATAACAAAGTGTTGGAAAACTTGCAGGAGCATGCAGAAGCAAAAAGGCATCACAGGATAATCAAAATGTCCACAGATATTAAACGCAGTGTTCCATTCCTCTTCCTTCCTTGATCTGAATCAGTTGCTAGCGGAGATCAACTGCACGGAACCAAGGGGCACCCACTATTGATTGAGCAATTTGAGGATCAATGGTAGAGGGTATAATTTTTTTACAGTATGTTATTGAGTTCACAATAGTCAATACAACATCAAGGCCGCCATCTTTGTGCCCGACACCAAAGAAACCTTCCATTTATGGGAGAATTGGAGGGCAAAATATGCCCCAATGCGAATGTGACCCACCACTTGCCTCACGCGCAGGATGGTGGAACAGCTAGAAAATCTACTGGTAGGGATCTTTAGAACAGTGAAGATTATAAATCCCACATAAGGTCTAAGGTCTTCTATTTGGGGGTGGTGAGTAAAGTGTACGCAGAAGAAACTTTGTCAAAATATCAGCAAAACTCAGACTAACATGATACATATTAACACTATCAACAGGCAATCAGGAAACACAGTAATGAGGGAAATGAGAAGAACATTTTTAACCCACTTATCAGTTAAGCAGAGAGGTCACTAAGAGAGGATTATGCAGCGAGTAGCCAGGGAAGCCCTAGGGACAGGCGGGGGGGTGGGGAACCTATGGCACTGGTTCCAGAGAGTGGCACTCAGAGCCCCCTCTTGTGGGCACCCATGCCCTGACCCAGCACAAAGGTCACCATTCAGGACTTCCACCTCCGCAGTCACAGGCAGTCGAAAGTGGCCGTGTTCAGCCACTATTTGAAAGTAACTTGAAGAGTGAGGGACGGAGCAAGAGGAGTGGGACAGCCAGAGCTGGTTATCATTGATAGCCCCTTCAAAGGGCCGGTGATTCATCCTGTTAAGGGGACCGGAGAGGGAAGCACATTAATAATCGAATTTATCCATAATTCTATTGTATTTGGTAGTGTCTTCAGGGCTCAATACGTTCGAAATCTGATGACACAGGAGGAGCAAAGCACTAAGTAGCTTTCTCTTAATGGCATTTGGCACTTTGTGAAAAATATGTGGATTTTGGTTGTAGTTTGGGCGCTCGGTTCTAAAAATGTTTTCTCACTGCACTCGGAATCAGCAGACAAATTATGAAAAACACAAAATTCCAGCAGCTCAGTGTGAATAGTAAGAGGAGTCTTGAAACAACACTTATTAAAGGAGTCTTTTTAAAGGGAGGAACGCCGTACTCCAGATCCGGGTTTATCTAGGAATGGAGCATCAGTGTGACAAAAACAAAATTCCAATATCGGCCAAAAGTTGGCTGCAACCACTGAATCAACAAAAGCCTTGCCGGAAAAGGAACCTGGCAGTTGGACTGAAAGAGATGGCGATAAAACTTTCGTGACTTCGTTTTTTCGGACATACTTTGTGCATCCAGGCGCCCTCCGAAGGTCACGTAGGTGTTGTAGTTCTGGTGCTGTATCAGGGGACAGGGACTTTAATCAAATTACAGGATTTACCAAAGTACAAGTATAGGACTCCTATGGGATGTCTTATGCTCACGAGCTGACACAGACCCAATTCCTTAGGTTCTCAATGTTCCACATGGACATTTTAGGTGAGTGTAGGGAGACGGAGAGGAAGAGACAGAGGGCAGACAGAGGGGAATGAAGACCGTTACCACAGACATGGGTTTACACAGAAGTTCCCTTAAAATGTAGTTACTCTGGACTGCCAAAGGACATGGCCTGACTCCAAAGCCTAGGCTAACAGAGTTGCAGTGCATCTGACAACCCTGCTATTGGTACCTTAGAGGTGGTCATCTAACAGACCACATTCCTGACATAGAGAACTTGTCTTCCACCGCATGTTCCCTTGATTGTAAGCTGTTAGATGACCTAAGTATACCCAGTTTTATCAGGTCCCTCCATATTCAAGTCTAAGGACAAAAAAAATGAATCCAGAGAGGGACAACTCTGCTGGACTACAGAATAAAGCTCATTCCCAAGGATCCACAAGGAGATGTAATATGGCTACTTTCTGGACGTCCACTCCAGTGGGGATTAGGTGTCAATGGACGGGGATGTTCCCATCACTAGGGCTGCCCCAGCATCCAACCAACCTCGTGACATGAGGCATATCTCCTCCGTCCGACGACACCACGCCAGCCGCGTAACTAGACCACCTTTAAGGATATGTCCACAGCCAGAGCCCCTTTTCCCCTCTTGATGGTAGATTTCCTTTAACCCTTAGCGCTCTGACGGTCCAATATACCGGTTGCAGAGCTGATGCTGGTTGGCTAGGGATATGAGCCGAACCGGCCATCGGGCTACACGGTGGTGTCAGATAAGCTAATAGCCGACATTCCAGTGTAACAACGTGGTCGGAAGTGGGCTCCGATCGCGGGTGTTTAACTGTAAATGCCACGGTCAGTACGACCCGCTGCATTTAAACTGCCATTGGGGGGGGGTCTTTCCCCAACAATCGCGCCCCCCGCCGTCTGTGACATATCTTACGGCCACAGTTGTCAGCCTATGCATGTGCACGGCTGACACTGCTATACCCTGCAATACAAATGACTATAGCAGTTTATTTCATGAAACAAGCAATTAGATGATTGCTTGTTCATGTAAATCCATTGTGGAAACAAGTAAAAAAGTAAAAAATAATGTTATTCAATATAACATAAAGTAATAAATCAATAAAAATGCCCCGTTAAACCATACATATAAAGCGAGACATTAACCCCAAAAAAGCTCTAAATATATGAAAAAACCCCAATATATATGTATCACCGCGTCCGTAATCCGTATAAAATAAAATAATAATTATTGAACCCGCCGATGAACGCCGTTAAAAAAAACTGTTTAAAATCATACAAAATTATGATTTTCACTTACAATCCACAAAAAAATGCAAAAAAAAAGTGATCAAAAACAGATGTACCCCAAAAAGATGCCATCACCCAGATCCGTAGCCAGAATTAAAAAGTTATGCCACTTGGGAAGACGGCGATGCAAAAAAATTATAGATGTATCCCACATTAGGGTTGATTTAAAAAATTTAGTAGGGAACAGTAAGAAAAAATATTAATGTCTGTATCCCCAAGTAATGACCCCTAGGAATAAAGATAAATGATATAGGCTATACGGTAAACACCCCCAAAAACGGAAAAAATCAGTACAGAATTGATGCTTTCTACTCATGCCCCTCAAAAAAAAATTCCTAAATTTTCCAACTAACTAGGTGGATACAACCCAAAATGGTAACATGGAAAACGCCATCTCATTCCCGCAAAAAAAAAATTGCCGTCACATGGCCCCCAATAACGAAAGAGCGAAAATTTTTATAGCGACACAAGGGGGCAACGAGGAAAACTAAAATCCTGGCAGCGGAGGGTGTCCTTCCCTTTGGCGCTCGCTTCTTGCGCCCATAACACAAGTTAAACGGCCACCTTGACGGGGGGTCTCTGGAGAATTGGCCGAAACAAATGTATGGTGGGTTTTCTATATTTGGAATGTGTAAATTTTAGGGCTAAGAACGTGTTGTTGTAACAGTTATTTCGATTGATTACTAGGAGATCTTAAGCGGTGAACAATCTTCCTAAAAGCTGAGCAACAATCTACACTGTTGATACGTAACAGTAATGTTCAAAAGTTATAACCATATAAAGCGACGCAAGTCAGAATCCAAAAAAAAGGGGTTTAGGTTAAGCCTAAGCTATAAAATGGCTGAGTCCCTTAAGGGGCTAGGGATCCTTTTCGCTTCCCAGCAATCTTTAAAATCATTTTTAAATATTCTACTTAACTTGCATGTAATTACCTTTCATGCGGGGCCTCCTCAGCAGGATGTGTTTTTGTTGGTTGGCCATTCTATTTTGGGAGGGGGGGGGGTGTGTGAAAGTCAATTATTGTGGTTTGGGACGGGGCTGCTTGGTGGTTACCATGACGGACAAGAAGAGCTGTTAGGTTCCACCCCTTGTGCACCAAAAAGTCCTTTATAATAAGATAAAACTTGATTTTTTCTTGTCAAGTCAAAAATCCCGGGAGGTAAGAAAGGTATATCTGGGAAAGTGGAAAGTTATTAATGCCCCAACACAATGAGCTTTTAGCTGGTTAGTAGAGCCATGTATGCGCATGCACCAGCATAGCACAGCTGAGGCTGTGTGACAATGTGCTATATATACAGACTGATGCAATGAGAGGCGGTCTGATATTACCACTGTCGAGGCTGCACCGAGCTGCAGTATAACACATGTCCTGCTCCGTACCTGCAGCCATGCATTGTGCAGCGATGCCTAGGAGAGACATCTGTGCCCAGACAGGATCTGAGCACAGCCTCACCCTATCAAAGGATAGCAACACCCTCGTGCAGATACAGGATGTCCGACGCGGGCAAGGCATATTAAAAATAGATCCCCATGTGAGTGCACCCCCACTACGTAGTGATGTAATGATGGGTCAGTATTATCTATATAGAGGTCATTGTGCAGGGAGGGGGAGGAGATAAGCTGTGACATCATCTATTGTCAGTAGTGATGTAATGATGGGTCAGTGTTATCTATATACAGGTCATTGTACAGGGAGGAGAGGAGATAAGCTGTGACATCATCTATTGTCAGTAGTGATGTAATGATGGGTCAGTGTTATCTATACAGAGGTCATTGTACAGGGAGGGGGAGGAGATAAGCTGTGACATCATCTATTGTCAGTAGTGATGTAATGATGGATCAGTGTTATCTATATAGAGGTCATTGTACAGGGAGGAGGAGGAGATAAGCTGTGACATCATGTATTTCCAGTAGTGCTGTAATGATGGGTCAGTGTTATCTATATAGAGGTCATTGTACAGGGAGGGGGAGGGTATAGTCTGTGACATCATCTATTGTCAGGAG
This sequence comes from Engystomops pustulosus, assembly GCA_019512145.1. Taxonomy (NCBI): domain Eukaryota; kingdom Metazoa; phylum Chordata; class Amphibia; order Anura; family Leptodactylidae; genus Engystomops; species Engystomops pustulosus. The sequence goes on from CM033641.1 coordinate 17,766,132, forward strand.
TGATGTAATGATGGGTCAGTGTTATCTATATAGAGGTCATTGTACAGGGAGGAGAAGGAGATAAGCTGTGACATCATCTATTGTCAGTAGTGATGTAATGTCCCGCTTAGCTCCTCTCCCCTCCCGGTACAATGACCTCTATATGATACCACTGACCATCAGTACAATCACTACTGACTAAAGATATGTCACAGCTTATTCCCTCCCCCTCCTGTACAATACCTCTAAAGAATAACACTGAAACCCATCATTACAATTGAACATCACTACGGAAATAGATGTGTCACCAGCTTTCTCCTTCCCCTCCCGGTACAAGGAACCTGTAGATAGAATAACACTGACCCATCATTACATCACGTACTGACAACATAGATGTCACAACGCTTATCTCCTCCTCCTCCTGTACTGAACCTCTCTATATATACAATGGCCTCATTATGCCTATAGTACATCCTGCCATGTAGGTAGGAGGTCAGAACTTTCAACATCTTTTCACCTTTGATGCCCCCCCACATAGGATAGATAACATATGGTTTTTAGAATGATGGGAAAATGATTGGACAATCCCCTTCCCATCCCCCCGGTGAGGTTTTTAAGATAATTGCAATCCCATTAAACATAAAATAAGACCCACCTATCCTTTGGATCCCTTCATCCAGCCGTGAGCAAACAAATGGTCTAATATTCATCCATACCGGTTGCACAGAAAAAGTGATGAAGAAGGGGATATTAGTGCGGCCATTTGTTATTGCAACGCCCTTCACGTATGGGAAGGCTTCTGTTATTCAGATTAGTCATTGCACATTCAACCCCCAGCCGGCGCTCATTACTGGACAGAGGGGAAATTACGACTTTCCACACAGGAGTAAAAATAAAGCGAATCGACTTTGCCATTGGCAGGAGTCTGCAGAATTTTTTGTAAAGTGGTTTTAACTGCTTAGAAAAAAGCATTTAAAGGCCCTATACCAAAAGGCAGGAACACTATGTAGGAGATGCATGATAAGAAAGAATGCTATGACATCCAGTACTTGTATATGGTTTTAGTGTCGCAGATTTGAAAATATTTCAGGATTGAATATTCCCAATTTCACTGAAGACCCTTCCTCACACTGCTGTCTTCTTCGCATCCTGCAGCTAGTGGCTTCATAAACCCTCCCTTCTGCTCTGAGTGAAAGCTGAATCACATAGAGATGGAAGCTTAAGGAAATCTACCATCAGAATCCATCCTGATAAACCGGGACATTACTCATAGATCCAGGCATCATGACTGTGGTAATCTTCTTCACATTTGTTATCCATGGCCTCCTTCCTGTCTGATATCAACTTTTAGAATTATTAATTAGCCCTGAGGGGCTCCAGGGGTTGTTTCCCAGAGTCCTTCCGTGCTGCAGCTTCTAAGCTGTTAAATTGTGCAAGAGCACTTCCTACCTCCACCCTGTGTGAGAATTACATCAGGGAGAGGAAGGGGAAAGTCCTCCTTCTAAAATCTTTTTTGGGGAGGGGGACTTATCCAAGCTCCTCTGTGCAGAAGCTTCACCGGCTGTTACATTGTGCAGGAGCACTTCCCCTCTCTCTGCCTGATGTCATCTCACACACACAATTTAACAGCCTGTGGAGCTGCCGCACGGAGGGACTCTGGTACAACCACTGTAGCCCTTCAGGCTCATTAGCATAATTCTAAAGTTCATTTTAGAAGGAGGAGGCCATGGACAACAAATATAAGATGATAACACAGTCACACTGCTGGATCATGATAATGTCCCGGTTTCTCACAATAGATTTTGAAGGTAGATTTCTTTGAACATAGCAACACAGGGTGAGGACATGTACCTGTACATATATATGTGTGATTGTGCTGCCATTATCAGTACATACAGTTGTGTTCAGGAGAAGTTATGGCCGATGATTTACCGCATTCAGAAAAAACTGGTTTCAGCGCTCAGCGACCTTGGAGAAGTCACATATATTTCCCCAGTACTGAGGGTCATCATGAGAATCTATAAAGCTTATACTGACCTAAGTACTGACACACTAACCCACTGATATAGTAGAGCATATTCAGACTAGTACAGAGGATCACATCTCTCTTTACCTATCCCCACATTCGGCAGGTCCTAGGGACAGATACTTTGAAGAACATACACTTCTGCAAAAGGTTTGCATGGAGCTGTATCAGAAAACGGAAGGGATGTCGTCTGGATCACTAGTTTTTTGGCCTCCTTCCCACCAATGTGTACATAATGCTGAGGTCACTTGAACCCTATGGCACGTGTGCAGAGTTTGGCACTCGGAGCCATTTCTGTGGGCACTCAGCGCCATCACCCCAGGACAGAGTTCACCAAACAAGACCCAAATATATCAAGTCTTCCTCAATCCTAGGCAGTTAAGAGATGCTGCTCTTAGCATTACTTTACATTGACACTCCATTGACTGTTTGGAACTGCTTGAAAAGTGAGAAGTTGTTATAGAACTGCATTATCTTTGTAGGTCATCCTGCTACAGCCCATTCTTTCTTCCTGTACAGTGAGACCCTGGAGAAAGCTACAATAAGTCTGAATTTGCCCACCTTCTTTTCAACTGTATTGGTGGCTCGGGCGGCTGATACAATTGAAAGAAGTGGAAGAACAGGTAGCAATAAGTTACTGCGTAAAATCCCACGTTGGCACTTCATGGTAAAAGTGGATTTTGGTTGTAGTTTGGGCACTCGGTCTCTAAAAGGTTCACCATCACTGTGATAGGTTATCAAACTACAGGTTGGGGGAACCTGGGTAATAATAATTGATTTTGTAAATACGTTACTAAACGTTAGGGAAGGGGCAACCAACACTCTAAACTTCAGGAGGGCAAATTTTCAGCAACTAGGTAGACCTTAAAGGCATAGACGTGGATAATGTTCTCAAGACAAAAGCCCCCCCCAAAAAATGGACTTTTTCTCATAATTCTGAAAAGTTCCTGTGAGAAACACATACCTTATGGAAAAACCCATAAAAGGAACAGAAAACCAATGTGGCTACTAGTCTTTGAGAAAGCAATAGCGAGAAATAAGGCGTTTAAGGTGCTAAAACGTGAAGGTAGCGAGAGCATTACAGGATTATAAGAGAAAAATAAATCCTGTAAAAAGCAATAAAGGACGCAAAAATAGAGACTGAGAGAATATTGCCAGGGAGAGCAAAAATAATCCACAATTATTTTTCAAGTATATAATGATAAAAACTAAAAACAGAGGTGGGTCCCCTTAAATAACATGGGGTCAGGAAGAGGTACGGCGCCGCCTCGCAGCACTAAGATGATAAAACACACGTGGCCAGATGGACATACACCACCAGTTTCTGCATGAACTGTGTACTGTGATAGACAGACCGTTATTTTTAATATTTTAGATTCACTGAGACTTGGTTTATGTTCCACAGGACTGGCGCATAGCAAATGTGGTACCACATATAAAAAAGGACCAAATAGCGATCCTGGAAACTACAGACCCGTGAGCCTAACTGCTGTGGTGGGGAAAATATTTGAGGGGTTTATTAGAGATGCTATCCTGGAGTATCTCACTGTGCACAACTTATAACCCACGTCAGCATGGTTTATGGAGATCGGTCCTGTGTCCGAGACTAATCTGATTGGTTTCTCGAGGAGGTAAGTTCAAGACTGGATCTGGGGGACCTGTGGATGTTGTATATCTGGACTTTCACAAAGGAAGGCATTTGACAACCCGTTGCCACATAAAGGTTGGTATAATAAAATGAACTGCTGGATTAGGGGAAAATCTGTTTTTTGGGATAAGTGATTGGCTTATGAGAAGAAACCAGAGGGTCGTCATAATGGCACTTCTCAGATTTGGGTGACGTTACCAGTGGAGTGCCACAGGGTCATATGTGGGGGCCACTTCTTTTATAATATTTTTATTAATGAACCTTGTCAGTGGGTTTATACAACATTCAAGTTTCATTCAATTTTGCAGATGATACTAAGCTGTGTAACAGTAATAATAGACTGAGATCGATAGTTTACATTACAGAGGATTTGTGGAAGCTGAGGAGTGGGGCAGAGAAATGGTTTGATGAGTTTAATGTAGATAAATGTAGTTATGCACGTTGGGCCATGGAAACAAAATGTTATTATGTTTTAAAAACAGTCATTACTTGTGTAAAACTGAGCTGAAAAGGACCTTGGGGGTAATGGTGGATGGTAACTTAATTTTTAGTGACCACCAGGGCCGGTGCTGCTGCTAAAGCAATAAAATATGGATGTATCAAGAAGGAAGAGATTCATGATCAAAGACATAGTTCTCTGCTGCCCTTATATAAATCCCTGGTCAGACCACACTGGCATATTTGTGTACAGTTTGGGCACCAGGTATAAAAGGACATAGTAGAGTCTGGTAACGGTTGCAGTGAAGCAACCAGGATTTTTTGGGGAATGGTGGGATTAGAATCAATGACAGATACAAAATTTGGGATTATTCAGTTTATAAAAACAGACGACTGAGGGAGACCTCATTACAATGTACAAATACCTGAACGGACCAGTACAGGATCATCTCCAAAAGCTTTTATACCTCGCTCGTTGACCAGGACAGATGGCATCCTCGTGTCCTAGAGGAGAGGCGTTCTACCATCCCATAACGAAGTGGCATCCTCTACCCTAGAGTGAGATGCAGTTCTACTCCATCTAACATAGACAGGTGCTCCTCTACACACTAAGAGGAGAGGATGGATCTACATCACCATAGACAGGGGGCATCTCTAACCTCAGAGGAGACGGCGGTTCTACCTCACCATAGACAGGGGGCATCCTCTACACCTAGAGGAGAGGAGTGTTCTACAGCATACCATAGACAGGGGGCAATCCTCTACCCTAGAGGAGCGAGGTGTTCTACATCAACTAGACAAGGGCATCACCTCACACCTCAGGCAGAGGGGGTTCTACCATCACCATAGACAGGGGGCATCCTCTACACCTAGAGGAGAGGCGGTTCTACTCTAGCAACCATAGACAGGGGGCATCCTCTACACCTAGAGTAGATGAGGTTCTACATCACCACTAGACAGTGGGGCATCCTCTAACCTAGAGGAGATGTGGTCTAACCATCACCAAGACAGGGGGCATCCTCTACACCTATAGGGAGCGTTCTACCATCACCATAGACAGGGGCATCCTCTACACCTAGAGGAGAGGAGGTTCTACCATCACCATCTACGGGGCATCTCTAACACCTAGAGAGAGGTGGCACTACATCACCATAGACAGGGGCATCCTTACCCCTAGAGGAGAGGAGGTTCTACATCACATAACGGGGGCACCTCTATACACCTAGAGGAGAGGAGGTTCTCCTCACCAAACAGGGGGATTATCTACAACCAGAGGAGAGAGGTTCTACCACACCATAGACGTGGACAATCCTCTACATCTATAGAAGAGGTGTCTACCATCTACATAGACCGGGGGATCTCTACCCTAGAGAAGGGATCAACATCCCTAGACAGGGGGGCATCCTCTACCCTAAGGCGATTCTACCTCACCTAGACAAGGTTCTATCTGTATAGCATGAGTATGGAACTCTCTGCCGCAGGAGGTTGTTATGGCGACTCTATATCATGTTCAAGAGAGGCCTGGGTGACTTTTCTGGGAGAAAAAATATCACGGGTTATGGGTATAAACATTTATTTAATTCCAAAGGTTGGACTTGATGGACTTGTGTCTTTTTCCAGCCTTATACATGATACTAATTATTGTGACTATTGCTAAAAGTGTGCACGTGTACCATTGCTACTGGGACTGTGACTATTGATTAAAGGGCGCCTGACTTGGCTCCTGTGTGGGGGACTGTACTATTGGGCTTCTGTGGGGGCATTGTGACTCCTAGATACAAGATATTGTAACTATTGCCTACTGTAGACAGGCGGGGCACATTTACTTACCCTCCGCAGAGTTCACCAAAAGTCCATTGTCCGACGATCCTGCACTGTGCCGCGATTCACTAGATTGTGCGCCCGATATCCTGCATGTGTCGCTTCCCCGCTCAGGTCCACCGGAGTTCACCCCTCTTCTTCCTGGTGCTGTAAGTGCATTGTTTTGCAACACAATTTGAAAATTAATCCCGCGCTCAGTCCGAATCGTCGGATCGTCCAACGGCCCCCCCCCCTGTCACATGGAAGCCAGGGAGCCCGCACCAAAAATGCTCATCTATCTATCTCATATCTATCTACTATCTAGCTATCTCATATCTATCTATCTATCATCATATCTATCTATCTATCTATCTCATATCTATCTATCTATCGATTATCTATCTATCCTCATATCTATCTAATCTATCTATTCTCATATCTATCTATCTACCTCCTCTCATACTATCTATCTATCTATCTCACTACTCTATCTCATATCTACTATTATCTATCTTGTCTAGCAATCCCACATTGTCCCATTGTATGAGTGCAGTGATTGATAGACGTTCTAATTAAATGAATCTTTTAGAATTCTTACATTCCAGTGAGTCATTGAATTTCCTTGCACTACACCATTTGTTTGCTTGATAAACAGTTGTGAAATGTAGCCGCATTGTGAGACCTACTCTATGTGTGTAAAAGGATTCCTGTTGGGACTAGCTTGCAGCTAAATGCTGTACATTTGCTCGCTTTAACTTTGGCAATTATTAATATGGTGATAAGGCAGTTGTTCAGTCACAGTAGCGGATGGAGCTATAATATCTTAGCCCCTCACACTAATACTGTGGGAGGGTGGAGGTAAAGGGCAATTCATGGGGGTTAGTAAATTGATGGAACTACCATTTGATTGGATGCTTATGAAGCAACATAGGCTTGAGATGCTGTAGCTACACTTGATGCAAAACTATCTTGTTTAAAACCCTGAGCTGAGTGGTTTTGCTGAAAAAAAACAATTATACCCTTCAGGACCTTGGAAAGCTGTATTGCATTCAATCTGCTGTTCATAAACACATGGCATGGAGCCTCCTGAACTGTCAAGACAGGACTAATCAACCTGAGCTGGATGACTCATACACAGCAGCGGGTGGGTGGTGCAGCGATTGATTACTTCTGCCTGTCAGGGATAAGAGAGTGATACCATCATTCTCTGAAGCAGTGCATAACTAATGTAAGAGAGAAGCGCCGATCCACAGCACAAAGCAACAGAGCTTCTGTTTGTTTCATCAAATCCTATAGCACAAGGATAAAGACGATAGTATCTGCATCAGTGTAGCTACAGCATTTCAGGTAGTTTGCTTCATAATGCTGAAATCAATGGTAGGCTTCCTTTACTAATGTCAATCCACAGCTTGTGGTTATCTGTAGGCAATCAGGTAAATAAAGCCAATCCCTGATGCAGGAAATCTTATCTACCAAAATATTATCTAAGAATTACTTCAGTCAATTCATAGTGAAAACATATATATGCTCTTATTGAGGATACATAGCACCTATTAAAGGGCATCCTGACCTAACCCTGGACCGTCATAACCCATCAAACTACCAGACCTCTCGGTAGGGTAAAAAAATGTCCCTTCTAGAATATCCTCTTTTATGTGAATCTCACCATTTACCTATGAAAAAATCTCCTCTAAATCAAGTGAAGGAGCAAAGAAGAGTCATTTTATTTTAACTGATTAGTTACTTTTATCAGGTACGGGGGGAGATCACATCAGTGTGCCCCATTTAAATTCGTAGTAGCTAAACAATTCTGCTGATGTCATATTAAAGATACAAATCCCATCTTTAAAATCACATCAGGCTGTTATTCTGTGATCTACAGGACCGAAATACAATCACTTAACGCATAGTTGGGAATGTAAGCTGCACTAGCTATCAGTTCTTTTCCTTTTTTTTACCTCTCTGTACTATTGGGGTTTGAAGCTCACAAAAGATGAGATTCTTATTGTTATTATGCACCATGTTCTATGTGTACTAGGTACTATAGAACCAAAGATAGGGCGTCCAAAGTGACAATCTACATCCAGCCTATAAAAGTGACTCATCTCAGGGCAAAATTGACTCTTCTCTACTCATGATTTTGGATGTTGATTGTTTTATATGTAAATGTGTGAGAGGCCACAAGTAAACTTAACCTCTAGACAGGACATTTCATACCCTTCTTGAGGGGACTGGTGTTTCATAGGGTCAAATCTAGTTATAGGTTTCCTTTAAATGAACCAACAAGGTCCTAAAATGTAAGTACATATGGTATAAGGCCTAGAATTGTATGACTCCTCAGTAGTTAGGAAATTAATTATTATAACTATTGTCCAGTAATAATGTCTTTTCCTACTAACGACAGGTGTGAATAGTGCCCCAGGCCCCCACCACTATGGAGCCTTGGGGGCCTCCAATAGGACTATCCGCGATGGCTGCTCTTTGGTTTTATCCACATGTATAGAATATTTTTCTTAGACCATAGATAGCATAACGAACTATAAAAAACATATGTATACAAGGCTCCGTGTATGACAGTTACCATGGGTGACATAAGGAGGTAATACAAACTCCGCTACCTGTATCCTTTAACGTTTTTATAAGCGTCCGTACCTCTGGAACGCTATAAAGTACTGCAGTAATCACTCTTATGGGCCTACTGCCCCGCACACACAGTCCCATAACCTTGCCCTAAACCGTACAATTGTTGGAATGTTTTAAAAATCCTGTAAAGTTTCTATTGTGATTTTAACTTTAACTATTTCTGTTTTTTTTTTTTTGGCTCTCTCCTGTTTTCGCCTCCCGTTTCTCCTTGTGTGGTGCTATCATCATCCCCTCTCCTTCCCCATCACCTCATTCTCCTGCTTCCCAATTGTCTGTGTGTTCCTGGTTAACATTTGTACTTTTACCACGAAAGAGCCGCAATAAATTCTTGCTTTTACTATGAGATGGGGAATTCCCAATAGTACAACCAATCTCACCTTAATAAGCTCGTTCACATTGTGTGGTGGACAATGATCAGTCCTCCACAAATTACCTGTCCCCAAGACGTTTACTACAAAGGGTACGTGCGGTTACATTGAGATTTTGGAAAAAAAATGAATAGCCTGAATACTGGCAAAAATTATCGTAGCCAGATGGAACGTAGCCTAAGAGATAGCAGATTTGGATGTAAAATAAAACCCCATCTTTTAAGAGGGTTAAACCTGCGCGGAACTCAAGTAATATATGTAACCTATTATGGAACCTTGTCTGCGAAACAGAACAGTGTACAATATTCCCACAGTGCCACCACAGGGGAAGTAAGTATTGCATGCTGCTTGTTGCTATCAGTGATCCCCTATGTATTACATAGATCTGTTGGGTCCTCCAAGAGAGAAGAAGAAAATGAAGACTACATGCAGGGTTGCACCAGCCATGAGACTAGTAGAGCCTTGCCTCCAGCAGCACCACCGCATAAAGGTGGAGGGGCACATAAGGGGTACAGTCACCTGCTACAAGCTTAAAATTATGGTTGTATAAGGGTAAACACTGCATGGAAGAACTGAGGGGGCGCCATTCTATAGGTCGCCTCAGTCAGCAGAGATTTTAGGTTTCACGCCTCTGGGTACAATGGTCTTCCTTGAATATGGTAATCAAGAGACACATTGAGTGCAGTAAGTTCTAAGATTGGGATACTTTAGGTGCATGACCACTGGAAAAATCATGAACTCATCGGGAACCTTTCTCACTCAATACAAAATGTGGCTTTTTTTGTTACTCTGCCTCCTGGGCATTAAAAAAAACCCTTCATTTTGTATAGTGTGGTGGAGGCCTAAACAGATAGTTCAGGCCTCATTAAGACGGGCCATGCACTTGTCGCAACCGGGAGTATGCGGGGTAGGTCTTCCCTTTCCTACCCCCATAGGAAGATACGACTCTGCCCGAACCCGTGCTATCGTACAGTCACTGGGAGAACACAGAAGTCTAGGGGGTGCCATAATCGAAAAAATTCTAGTGTAATTTTAAACACACACATCTCGTGAAACAATGATCAGAGAAGGTCCTCACATGAGTAGCAGGCACGAAGGTTTACACACTTATTTGTATACACCTTGTGCTAGTCAATCACGATAAGTCTCTATTCCTGTTTTAACGCCCGGTGTTCAGCCTGGAGCTGGGGTAGGTATCCTAACCAGTGATGGCGAACCTATGGCAACGGGTGCCAGTGGCGCACTCAGAGCCCTTTCTGTTGGCACCTGGGCCAACGCCGGACTCAAGACTCTTCCTGCAGTCAAGCAATTAAAGAGTGCTGCTTTCAGTCATATTTTGATATCTCCTTCTTTCTTGGACTGTGGAAGAGGGTGAATGAGTAACAGGGTGAAGTTACCTTTGAGGACCTCCTGCTGGCCCCACGATTCTCTGGTACGAGGGACACTGGAAAGAAGCTAAAAAATAATGTACATTTCCATCTTTCCCTTACTAAGTAAGCTCTTAGAAAAAGCCAATGTACCTTGTGACAGAAATAACTACGCGAACAATATGATTGACCCAAGTTGAAGAACAGCAAGCAATAAGTTACTGCATTTAATTTTTGTGTGCACCCTCGTATAATAAGGGGGGGTTTGGGTTGTTTTTTTTGGGCACTCGGCCACTAAAAGTCCCATCACATGTCCTAAGCCTCATTCCAATGTGCACTTGCACACCTTGTAACAAGAAAAATCGCCACTTTAATATTGCATAGATTGTGTTTCCTAGGTGCCACAGACACAAAATATCCAGTTTTGAAACTACAGTTGGAGTGGGAGCTGTCTATGAAAATCACTATCCTGAAGGTAAACTTTAACAGTGGATCTCTCCAGTTCGTGGCACCGTGAATCTCAATTGTATGATAAAGAGAAGGTTCTCTCTTTTAAAAGTCACCGGAACTGTGTTTTTAGTTCCCACGGTTCAGAAGATTAGATTATTTTCTGGTTAGGAAATTTTCTGGAAGAAAAAAAAAAAAACGTGCAACTTTGGTGCAACTTTTTTGGTCTATGAAGTCAGTTCTGTAAATAGATCATAGTTTATAGCTCTAGACAGGGCATGTTTGATTAAAATTATAAAGGAGGACAAAAAAACAGAAAGGTTGCATTGTCTTTTACAGCCAGGCACAGCGTACTGCCCACCGCTTTTGTTTAAAAATATCACACGTCCTTTTGTCATGTATTGTGTTATTAGGACATTAGTTTCCAAATACGGCAGTCCCCCGGGTTACATACAAGATAGGGTGTTTAGTTTGTTCTTAAGTTGAGTTTGTATGTAAGTCGGAACGTATTTTATCATTGTAATCCCGCCAGAACTTTTTGGTCTCTGTGACAATTGGATTTTAAAAATGTTGGGTTGTCATAAATCAATATTAACACTAAAGCTTCATTACGGAACCTGTGATAATTGTTATAGCGTGTTTATTGTGCCTAGACTAAAGTACAATAAATTAACCAATATCCAGAGGTCCGTTTGTAACTATGGGTCGTATGTAAGTTGAGTGTTCTTAAGTAGGGGACCGCCTGTACAGAGCAAACTGTGTACAAACACAAGCAGTGGTGTCGTACACACCACAGAAAACTAGCACTTGGCTTCTAGTAATAATTGCTTATTCTTGGAAATCCACCCAACATGCTCGGACAAGGTAGTAAATTTACACATTCAATGGAGGGTGATTTCAATGTGAATGGTGTAATTCTTTGTTCTCCTACGGAAGGAGCTATAGGCGGAGTACAGGCTGAGTTTTCTCAACTCTATGATCTTAGTGAAAATAAATGAAAAACCCTTGGTAATGGTCATGTGTTTTGACAATCTACATATGTTACAAGGGTCCATTGACTGTAATTGGTCTCATGGTAGTCCTAGCTGGAGCCACATTATCAGGTTTAAGAATATGGGGTTTTTTTACAGACAAAACCCCTTTAAGAAGGACTTCACACTCCAAACTCCGGCTGAGAATAATCTATAGTACTCTGTGTAAGTTGTTTACACCCTCGATGAAACCTGTTAATAATTTCTGGTGGTTCTGGGAGTCCACACTCACTCTACTAATAAACGGTATGTTACGGTACAGTACCAGTAAGATGCTAGTTAAAGTTGTTAATAAATAAAGCACGATCCAAGTTCCATGGCCCCATCCTTCATAAAATCAACGTTGTTATTATTATAAAATCAGGATACTGACCACATGTTTTCTAAGTCAGTATTGTTTGTGTGGACTGAAGAGAACAATATTATTTTAAGAAGGGGAGAAGTAGATAGAGTTGTCTGTGATCCCTATCACACTGCACATTGCACTACAGGCGGTCCCCTACTTAAGAACACTTGACTTACAGACCCCCTAGTTACAAACAGACTCTGGATATTGGTACTTACTGTACTTTACCCAGGCTACAAATATCAGCTATAACAGTTATCAACCAGGTGTCTGTACTGAAGCTTTATTGTTTACTCCTGTTCTTATGACATCCACATTTTTAAAATCCATTGTCACAAGACCCCCAAAAAATTAATCTGGAGTTACAATTATAAAATATACAGTTCTGACTTACATACAAATTCAACTTAAGAACAACCTACAGAACCTATCTTGTACGTAACTCGGTATATGTACTGTCTGATTTTTGTTACACTGAGCAGTCAATTAACGTGAGTGATCTGATTAGTGGTGGTACAGTTAGGAATACGTGAAAAACATATGTTCAGACCCCCTTCACTATTTTTCAACTGTCATGCCATTTGGCAAGAATCAAAAAAAAAAATCGAAAAATTCTTTATTTCTTCAAGTATGGCACCTGATGTGGCACTCTGGCCCCCTCATCTCATAGAAAAAAAACAAGAAATGGTAAGATATTTTTGCTAATTTATGAAACAAAAAAACTTGAAATAATCAATGGACATAGTATTAAGCTCCCGGTGATAATATTCAGCAACCAGAATACAAAGAAAAGAGCTGCAAACTATCCATAAATGTCCTTTATGATATTGCAGTTCACAAAATATATATACCATGAATGTGCATACAATATAAAAATGGAAATCAAAACCGTGTGGGCCCCAACAAGGGCCCTATATTAACATGGGCCCCCTCGGAGGTATATAACTAACCCCCCCTCAAAGCCCATGTATCAAAATAACCCCATTGGAAGTGGGTGAATCATCCAAAAATGTCGAAATCATAGGTACAGGTTGACCATTGCTCATATAGCTGTGAAACCTGGACGGTATCCTAGAAGCATCTGTGCTAAACGTACGTCAGGGTGTACCATTGGTCCCCCCTAATTAGCCCTTTGATCGGCCATCATTATGATTTCAGTAATGGAACTGTTGCATGGAACACTTTAACACCGGATCGGTACCTCCATCTAGAGTGATATAGGTGGTATCTCTTATCTCTCTCACAGGCTCTTTCTCCACCGATTGCTTAGTTAGGCTGTGCAAGCTAGTCAAGAAAAGTTGTGGATCTTCCATTTATGAATTTATGGAGGCCACTGTTTCTCTTTAGGAACCTTATGAGTGCTGTCAGAAATTAATTTTGTAACCACCCCTGGCCGATCTGTGCTTGCCAAAATTTGTCTCTAAGCTCGTGGCATTCTTAGACCTTATGATGTCTCATGTGCTTGAACATGCTCTGTGAGCATCTTATATAGCAGTGTGGTGGTCTTTCCTCTTCAGATCAATCAGTTAAATTAAACACAGTGGCTCCAATGAATAGTAGAACCTTCTCAAGGAGAATCAGAAAAAAATGTGACAGCATGTGAGTTAAATATGATGTTCCAGCATCAGGGTTGAGCAATGTTCTTTCAGTTTTTTTTGTTTATTAAGTTGCAAAAATATCAACATTTCTGTTTTTTTCTAGAATGGGTCCAGAGTGTACATTAATGAGCATAAAGGGCCCGGGGAGGCACGTGATGTTAGTGGCAGCCAGGATCCACAAATAGACAAGGGATGTAAACATCAACTTACTGTTACTTATTATAGAACTTCAACACAGCAACGGAGAAAGTAGAAGTTGCTCTGGCAGTCAATCTTTAGGCAGGCTCTGGAAGTTAAGAGTCCTGCAGCAGACTGATGGGTTGAATTACACTCAGGTATAGAAAGCATCAGCAGACATTGAGAAGAGATATAATCTGTTTCTCAAAACTCACAAAAAGATCTGGAAACTTTTAGCCAGAGAATAGTTAAACTTCCATTTTGGGGATTAAGCATCCACCAATAGCAACCTAAGGCCAGATCAAGGTTGACATAAATACCACGAAATCATACTTTTCCCCTTCCCAGGCAGATATTATACAGCTGCATTACCCTTATGGTCAGTAGATGGCGCATAGAGGTGATCAGGCTCTATGGACAATCCGCAATCTAATAGAGTGTAATATTTTTGATGGCTTCTATTACCTGATTGGGATGGGGCGTTTGCTTTGTTTAAGATTTAGTTTTAGGCCCCAAGAGCATAAACTGTCCTCGCTGCCTCTGCACTCATTGTAATTGTACACTGAAAGGCATAACTAGAATGGATTGGGCCCCATGGCAAAATTTACGATAGATAGTGGACAACCACTTGACCTAATCAAGGCGTCTCTTTATGCAGACCCCAAAGCGCAGCCCTATGGCTGCCAGGTAGGTAGTTATGTCAGTGTTATCCCTGGTTACGCCATGAGGCACATGATTTATAAATACATATAAAGTCTTTGATCACCACAGGTAGTCCATCAATTCATGCATACAATTTTTGTGGACCGAGCTCTCACCAAAGATTCCTAATTCCTAATTTTGGGAATGGCTGCTAATGGTAATTCAATCGCGTGTATTTTATCTGCTTGTATGGAGGGACAGATAATCTCCATTACTTCTGGAGTCAACAGACCCTGCAGTGCTCACAAGCTGGCTGATGTCTGCAACGATTCACATTTACACATTTTCTCCCTGCAACACCAGATACATCAAGCGGCCGTACAAAGCCTCTCCAGTTGTCCATGATTCTTACCACGCCACCCCCGAAAGGCTGAACGGTTCGCATTATTCAGTTATCTCGCTTGGTTTTAAGAGTCAATGCGAAGATTATGTAAATATTATCCACCCCAGGGATAACAGAGGCGTGGCCCCCTCCCTGGTGACCCTTTAATAATATATTAAAGGGAGTGTAACGCTCCCAAATCAACGCAGAGAACAATTAACAGTCTTTAAAGAAATCTACCTATCAGGAATAAAATAATTCTTTATTTATATAGCGCCCACAGATTCACCAGCGCTGCACAAAGTCTTTCTCAAATCTATCGTGTCCCTGCCCCATGGGGCTACAATATAATCACCTACCAGCATTTTTTTGGAGTGGTGGAGAAACCGGAAAACCGCGGAGGACATGCAAAGCACGGAGAGAACTTACAAACTTGTTGAAAGATGTTAACCCCGGACCTCAGTGCTCAAGGCTTAGTGCTAACCACTTGAGCCCTGTGCTCTAACTGCTAATTAGATCCTGACGGTAGATTTTTCCAAATATCCCTTATTCCCTAAAAGTTTTGACTATTTTTGATAATGTAAGCTTATCTGTTTTAAAAACTTGTTTTAAACAAGAACTGATTTATTATTATTAACCGGCCAACAAGCAGGTGCACCAGCTATGAGGCAAGTTTGAGACCCTCCCTCAGGTACAGGGCCCCTGATATCAATAATAATACCCTTCCCACCTGATGCCAGCTATGTGTGAGACACAGCTGAGTAACCCACACTACAAAAAACCTGATATATTACTACGGGATGGTCAGGGGGGATACATAAAAAGACTGGAAACGGGAAAATAATCGTTTCTGGAATGCAGAGTGCCAAATGTAGTATAGGGTCTTGGTTAGCATTATATTCCTTGCGCGCTGGGGTTACTACTGGTTTAATCCCAGGGTCAACATCTGCAAAGAGTTTTTGTATGTGCTCTCCGTGTTTTGTGGGGTTTCCTTTCCCTCCGGGTCCTCCAGGTGTCCTACCCACACTCCAAAATTATACTGGTATGTTTTGTTTAGATTGTGAGCCCCATGGGGACAGGGACCAATTTTGGCAAAACTCTGTGCAGCACACGGCGTAATCTGTGTGCGCTATATAATAAAGGAATGTTATTATTCCCTGCCAGCAAGAAGGGTGCACCAGCTATAGGCAAGTTGAGACCTCTCGCCTCAGGTAGCAGGGCCCTATATCAATAAATAATACGCCTTTCGCCACTGATGCTAGCATAATGTGTGATACACTGCATGAGAACCCACCTACTAAAAAATAACCTGTATATAACTGGATGGGTCAGAGGGAGGATGACATTTTTATTGTTAAAGGAAACCTACGCACTGCTCGCAATGAATAAAATCATGATAGGCTATTTAAATACTGATGCGGCAATACTTTAGTTAGGCCGGCGAGCGTTGTTTAGCTACAAAAATGTTTTACTTACATATGTAAATATCCCCTCCGGCTACCCCTACGTCATCTTTTCCCGGAAGGGAGATGCCTTCCGATCTTTAATTATTCTCCCGCCTCCTTCATTGTATCCGGCCTCCTTCGGGGCCGAGAGCCGTGACTTCACCAAGCTCTCCTTCGCACCTAATCGCCGGCCGTCTGGTGCCAGAGTTAGTATCTGCGCATGCGCGATAGGTTGCCGAGAGCTTGGTGACGTCACGGTCTCCTCGGCACCGGCCCACCCTCCTCCAGTAATTAAATGCCAGTCATCCTCCCCTGTACTGAAATGCCAGCAACGGCCTCCCTAGTATGAAATGCCCCAGCATAATCCCCCAGTAATGTATCCCAGCAGATCCCCCATAATGCCCCACATCCTCCCCCACTAATGTAATGCCCCAGCACCCTCCCCCATTAATGTAATGCCCAGCAGTCCCCTCCCCTAGTAATGACTGCCCAAGCACCGCCTTCCCTAGTAATGAAATCCCAGCAGAATCCCCCAGTAATGTACTGCCCAGCAGCCGCCTCCCCATTAATGAATTGCCCAGCAACAGTCCCTCAGTATAATAATAAACTTACTTACCTCCGGGGCTACTCGCAGCTCCTCTTTCCTCCTCCTCTCAGCTTCCTGTGTAGCAGCGCACAAAGAATTGTGCTGAAAAAACTCTGCTATCTTGAGTCATATATACAAAGTGAAACACGAGGCAGCTGAGAATTACTCATATTGGTAAGTTTAATGTGTACCAAGCTTTACACTGTCTATGACGTCTATATTTCTAGTTTGCAGTCCCAAGCGACCTAGCTGCTGTTGACTTTCTCCATTCTCATAGTTCTGCTGACAAATCTCATAAGATTCTATCAAGATGGAATTCAGCATAGACTTCATATTAAAAAAGCAGATAAGCAAGGCGGGAGGACCGAAAGCTTAAAGAAGAGCACGATCCTGCCAGAAGGACGCACACCTGGTATGTCAGGTGGCTTGGTTTACAATCTTTGATCCTGTTTGTAGCTGTCCTTTAAACCCTTAACCAGACCGCCCAGCAGGAGGTGTCTAGTGGTGGAATGAATGGTGGCTCCTGCCCTGGGGGCCTCTGCAGCTT
This sequence comes from Engystomops pustulosus, assembly GCA_019512145.1. Lineage (NCBI taxonomy): Eukaryota > Metazoa > Chordata > Amphibia > Anura > Leptodactylidae > Engystomops > Engystomops pustulosus. Next base: position 17,783,602 of record CM033641.1, read on the forward strand.
TTTGGCACCTGTATGGTGGCCCATGTGGGACTGCCGCTGCCAGTGCTTTCCTGATAAATCTATATGTGTTTAAGGAGGAGGGAAGTGACATAAAATGTGCCCCATTGTGTACCATTTGGTCACAGATCCACTATTATCAAAGTGTTGTCCCAAGTTGTTTAGAAGTTTTAGCCATTATCCTTTATCAAGGGGCCTAACAACAAGGATCATGTTGGTTAATTGTTGGGACCCACCACCGAAGAACAAGACCTAAATTCAGTAACGGGATCCCGTTTTCACTAAGGGTGGACCGTGCACGGCAAGCCCATAGGTAGGGGATAACCGCTACTTTTGGGACAACCCCAGTTAAATAAGTGGATTCGCGTCCATGATAAAACACCGATAAAGCCAAAAATTTCATCTCTGTCTAAATCAGCCTTTTTTTTGTTTCTGAATTTTTGCTAAACCCCTGTGCAGACTGCGATTTTGTCCGGTAATTGCTTCTGTCTGGTCTCCAATGCTTTGCTGGAAATCAATCCACCCCTCGGGCACCATAAGGAATTTCAGGTGGTCACGGCTAATTAAAGTGAGTGCAAAGACTATAAGGAGACGATGACCTCCCTCACAATGCTCCCAGGATGGAATGGTCAAATTCTACATCAACGAGACTGTCTATGCCCGAGCCGATCACTGTGAGCTTCAGCATCTACAGCAGCTCCGCTACGAAGACTCTTTAATTAGACCACTCTCTACATCAGTAAAAGTAAAAAAAGTCTGTATACCTGGGATACTCAATGAATAACCTGTCCCAGGTTTAAAACTTCTATAAACTCCACTCCAGTCAACTTTAGTGGTTACCCGTGGAGTGCCACTTCAGAAGCCCCCTGTTCTAATGCACCTAAAACCTGCTTCCTGGTGTAATTTTAAAGATTGGGATTTCAATCTTCAGAGCCCATCAAGCACCCTTACGGTGCGGCATGGAGGGAGGGGGGTTGAGTTAAAGGAACTTGCCACCAGATTTTACCCCATGATAGTACTAGGTAGGTATCAAATGACCTTCTGAAATCTCACCCTTTTAACTATTTAGAAAATCCCCTTCAAGTCAGGCGAAAATGAGCAGAGCAGAGTCTGCTATAGCCTGAGATGATCACTTCATACGCCCACTATCTTTTAGTTACAATAGCACCTAAAACTTCTTCTGGCTGTGTCAACTAAAGATAAGAATCTTAATCTTTTAGAAGCACCTCAATCTGTGATCTATAGAAATGGAGATACAACAATTAAGAGATTTTGGAAATGCGTCTGTCAGATAATTATCCCTTATTCCTGCTTTTGTTTCACTGGTAGATCACAGAACCACAACCACAAGCCTGGTGTAATCTGAAAGAAAATTTCTTATCTTCTATATGCACCTGAACCATCAGGAGTATCTGATGTTTACTTACACTCCCGTGTCGCGTCTCTAAACTTGCTCGTCTCAGCTAAAATATGACTCTTTTGCACATGACATGGGGAGACGTTTGTTTTTAATAGGTCAACAGGTGAGATACATAGAAGATGGAATTGTAAAAAGGATATTTCATATCCTAACTGAGAGGTGCTGGAGTGTAAGTGTAACGTTAAATTAGTTTGACACAAAGCTCAATTGAATACAGCTTTGGGTTTGAAGTGGAATACCTATTAAATATCTAGACGAGGTCCTCATATAATGGTGTAAATTTATTAAACCCAGTAACCAGTATACTAGTAATATGTTATAAGTATAATATACTACTATATTCTCAGTTTTTTTGGTAAAACGTAACTTCTCAAACATCACTGGATAGGTCTGTTTTCCATTCAGGACTAAGGGTGGGGTGGGTTGTGCCGCCCCCCTGCCCAAATCAAGTCTTCATGAAAGCCCCTGACTGCATGTGGGGATATGGTTGTAAGATTCGGGGCTGTCACCCCCTGTACAATCCCACCATTCACCTGCTCCCATGCTTGTTATTGGGCGACAGGGGAGACATGTCCACCATTCATTGGTATTTTGGTGATGAGGCGGGGGGGTGAGCCAGGGAACTTCCAAGTGTGAGAGAAGGGTCGGGGTAAGAAACCAATACATTGCAAATAAAGGAAAATCAAGGAAGAAAGCTGAGATGATGCAATGAAAAATGGGGTGCTAGAGGGTGGGGGATAATCTATAGGTGCAATTCACTTGGCAGAATCCCCCAGTAATGTAATGCCCAGCAGCCTCCCCCAGTAATGAATTGCCCAGCAACAGTCCCTCATTATATAAATAAACTTACTTACCTCCGGGGCTACTCGCAGCTCCTCTTTCCTCTCAGCTTCCTGTGTAGCAGCGCACAAAGATTGTGCTGAAAAACTCTGCTTATACTTGAGCATATATACAAAAGTGAAACACTAGGCAGCTGAAAATTACTCATATTGGTAAATTTAATGTGTACCAAGCCTTTACACTGTCTATGACGTCTATATTTCTAGTTTGCAGTCCAAGCGACCTAGCTGCTGTGACTTTCTCCATTCTCAATAGATTCTGCTGACATCTCAGTAAGATTCTAGCAAGATGGAATTCAGCAGAGACTTCATATTAAAAAAGCAGATAAGCAAGGAGGGAGGACAGAAAGCTTAAAGAAGAGCAGATCCTGCCAGAGGGAGCGCACACCTGTATGTCAGTGTGCTTGGTTTACAATCTTTGATCCTGTTGGTAGATGTCCTTTAACCCTTTACAAGACCTCCACAGCAGGAGGTGGGCTAGTGGTGGGAAGGACTGGTGCTCCTGCCCTGGGGGCCTTCCTGCAGCTTTTTGGCACCTGGTATGGTGGACCAGGTGTGGGACTGCCCTGCCAGTGCTTGACATCACATGACCAGGGATATAATGAGCAGTGCACCTGTGTGACATTACAAGACCCGGGATATAATGAGCAGTGCACCTGTGTGACATCACATGACCAAGGATATAATGAGCCGTGCACCTGTGTGACATCACATGACCAAGGATATAATGAGCAGTGCACCTGTGTGACATCACAGCTCGTTATATCCCTGGTCATGTGATGTCACATGACCAGAGATATAACGAGCCGTGCACCTGTGTGACATCACATGACCAGGGACATAACGAGCCGTGCACCTGTGTGACATCACATGACCAAGGATATAATGAGCAGTGCACCTGTGTGACATCACATGACCGGGGATATAATGAGCAGTGCACCTGTGTGACATCACATGACCAGGGACCGGTGTTTATAAACAGGAAGTAGACCTTGAAACTTCCTACAGAATAACAGGAAGCAGAGATGAGATAAGATCTTTATTTATCCCTAAGCATAAATGAGGAATTTATATTTCCAGGTGTAAAGGAAAATTGCAGAACTTTATTATAGAAACAATTAGATTTATTTGCTGACATTGGACGCCCCTTCACCTTCTCCCTGTGCTCCAGCACTGGTGACAGTCTCAGCTCTGCTACATCTCGGCTCCTCATGGCTTCCAGATACAGGAGGAATAGTCTGCGGCTCCAGCGCTGGTAACAGTCTCAGCTCTGCTACATCTCGGCTCCTCATGGCTTCCAGATACAGGAGGAATAGTCTGCGGCTCCAGCGCTGGTAACAGTCTCAGCTCTGCTACATCTCGGCTCCTCATGGCTTCCGGATACAGGAGGAATAGTCTGCGGCTCCAGCGCTGGTGACAGTCTCAGCTCTGCTACATCTCGGCTCCTCATGGCCTCTGGATACAGGAGGAATAGTCTGCGGCTCCGGCGCTGGTGACAGTCTCAGCTCTGCTACATCTCGGCTCCTCGTGGCCTCCAGATACAGGAGGAATAGTCTGCGGCAAGATGAATTGCAGCAGAGTCCCTGGTCCTCCTCGGCCGCCGTGTAATGATCTGCTAGTCATTGGCGGCTGCGGCGGCTCCGTTACTGCGCTCGCACTATTCCGATATTTATGAACATATAAAGGAGGCGACACCGAGGAAATTTACTAACTGAGGCTGAGCAGAGCGATGGCGGCTTCTCTGCGGGACCGCGACACTTCACAGATCAAGTACTTATATCACTAGGCGTCACATTCTATCCGCTTCTATCTGCTCCTGGGAAAGTTGGGTGACAAATAGTATCAATCCCATAGAATCCGCCTGATAGGACGTCAAGGTCTAGTGAAAATGTAAAGGAAATCCACCATCAACATTAAACCGGATAAATCCGGGACATTACTCATAGATCCGGCACCGGGGACATTCCTCATAGATCCGGCACCGGGGACATTCCTCATAGATCCGGCACCGGGGACATTACCCATAGATCCGGCACCGGGGACATTCCTCATAGATCCGGCACCGGGGACATTACCCATAGATCCGGCACCGGGGACATTCCTCATAGATCCGGCACCGGGGACATTCCTCATAGATCCGGCACCGGGGACATTACTCATAGATCCGGCACCGGGGACATTCCTCATAGATCCGGCACCGGGGACATTACTCATAGATCCAGGCACCGGGGACATTACTCGGCACCTGGTATGGTGGACCAGGTGTGGGACTGCCCTGCCAGTGCTTCCTGATAAATCTAGTAGGTGTTAAGGAGGAGGAAGGGACATAAATGTGCCCCATTGTGTACAATTTTGGGCACCAGAATCACTATTAATCAAAGTGTTGTCCCAAGTTGTTAGAAGTTTAGCCATTATCCTTTATCCACAGGGCCTAACAAGGTGATCATGTTGGTTCAATTGTTGGGACCACCACCGAAAAGAACAAGACCCTTAAATTCAGTAAACAGGGATGCCGTTTTCACTAATGGGTGGACCGTGCACGGCAAAGCCATAGGTAGGGGATAACCGCTACTTTTGGGACAACCCAAGTTATATAAGTTGATTCGCGTCCATATAAAACCACCGATAAAGCAAAAATTTCATCTCTGCTAAATCAGCCTTTTTTTGTTTCTCAATTTTTGCTAAACCCCTGCAGAAACTGCGATTTTGTCCGGTTTAATTGCTTCTGTCTGGTCTCTAATGCTTTGCTGGAAATCAATCCACCCCTCGGAGCACCAGAAGGAATTTCGAGGTGGTCACGGCAAATTAGAAGTGAGTGCAAAGACTATAAGGAGACGATGACTCCTCACAATGCTCCCAGGACGGAATTGTCAAATTCTACATTCCAATGAGAGATGTCATATGCCCGAGCCGGATCACTGTGAGCTCAGCATCTACAGCAGCTCTGCTACAGAAGACTCTTTTATAGACCACTTATATACATCAGTAGAAGATTCAGAAGTCTGTATACGCTGGGATACATCAATGTAGAACCTGTCACCAGGTTTGACGTCTCTAAACTCCAACTCCAAAGTCGAATTTAGTGGTTACACGTTTAGTGCCACTTCAGAAGCCCCTATCTTCTGTTCTATAGCACCTAAAAACCTGCTCCTGGTGTAATTTTAAAGATAGGGATCTAATCTTTCAGATCCCAACAAGCTTACGGTGCTGGAATAGAGGGGGCAATTGAGATTATAGGGAACTTGTGACCAGATTTAACCCCTTTAAAGTACTAGGTAGGGTATGAAATGACCTTTCTGAAATCTCACCCATTTACCTAAAAAAGTCTGCTAGCCTGAGATGAGTCACTTCATACGCCACTATCTTTAGTTACATAGCACCTAGAAACATGCTGCTGATGTCAAATTAAAGATAAGAATCTTATCTTTTAGATCACATCAGGATTGTGATCTGCAGAAACGGAGATACAGACAATTCAAGAGAATTTTGGAAACGTGAGCTGCAGATAATTATCCTATTCCTCCCTTTATTTTCACTGGAATCACAGAACCACAAGCCTGGTGTAATCTTAAAAATGAAATTCTTATCTTTAATATGACACCTGAACATCATGAGTATCTGACGTTACTTACACTCCTGCTGCAGTCTCTAAACTTGACTCGTCTCAGCTAAAATATGACTCTTTTGCACAGGACATGGGGAGAGTTTTTTTTATTATAGGTAAACAGGTGAGATACATAGAAGAGGGAATTGTAGAAAGGATATTTCATATCCTAACTGAGAGGTCTGGTAGTGTAGAGTGTACCTTTAAATTATTTCGACACAAAGCTGAATTGAAACAGCTTTGTTTTTGAGGTGGAATACCTATTAAATATCTAGACGAGGTCCTCATATAATGGTGTAAATATTACCACAGTACCAGTATACTAGCAATATGTTATAAGTATAATATACTACTATATTCTCAGCTTCTTTGGTATAACGTAACCTTTTCAAACATCACTGGATAGTCTGTTCCCATCAGGAATAAGAGGTGGGGTGGGGTGTGCCGCCCCCCTGCCCAAAATCAAGTCTTCAATGAAGCCCTGACTGCATGTGGGGATCTGTGTAAGATTCGGGGGCTGTCAGCCCCCAGTACAATCCCACCATTCACCTGCTCCCAGTGCATAGTTATGTGGGGCGGAACAGGGGGAGGACAATGTCACCATTCATTGGTATTTGGTGATGAGGCTGGGGAGAGGGTGAGCTCAAGGGAATCTTCAAGTGTGAGAGAAGGGTCGGGGTAAGACCAATAAAAGGAAAATCAATGAGAGATCTGAGATGATGCAAGTGAAAAATGGGGGTGCTGGAGGGTGGGGGATAAATCTATAAGGTGCAATTCAACTTCACGCTGGATGAGGTGTCAGCAAAAAATACAAAAGACTAAAAAGACGGATTTCCGGAGACGCAGCACTGAATATACAGCTTCTGGAAGAAAAGCCACGAAGATGTAATATACAACCCTGCAGAATATGTCAGTGCTATACGGGGGGAGTAGATTATAAGATGTGAGGGGGGGTACCCCTATTGAATTGATGATGTCACACATTAGGAATGATGACATAGACGCGGGGGACTGAATGAGAGAGGATAAAGACCTCCACATACCAGCAGCAGAAGGCTGTATAATGGGTCATTAGTGGCGGTGGCTACGCTCAATGACAGGCGTGCGATGATGGATAGACAAGCCTGATAATCAATTGGATAAAATTGGGAGATAATATGTGGGAAGCAGCGTAATGGCTCTATTATACCCAGCCGAGCAAAATACACTCTATTATCTGGGGGGATAACAAAGGTCTTAAAGGGGTTGTCCTATCATCACAAACCAGCCATATGTCCTATTGGGGTGTGAGGTCATCCCTTACACTATGAACCAGAGTAGAGATAAGAGGATAAAGGGCTGAGGATAAAGGGCTGTATCTATAGGATATCAGCTCCAACCCCGATCCTTGATTACCCATAAAACAGCAATGCTATCCCACTAAATTGCTGCCAACTGGATACAAGCAGTCCCCTAATTAAGGACACCCGACTTACAGATGACCCCTAGTTAAAGACAGACCCCTCTGACCTCTGGTGAAGCTCTCTGGATGCTTTACTATAGTCCCAGGCTGCAGTGATCAGCTGTAAGGTGTCTGTAATGAAGCTTTATGGATAATCCTTGGTCCCATTACAGCAAAAAATTTTGAAACTCCAATTGTCACTGGGGCAAAAAAAAAAAAATTGTCTGGAATTACAATTTTAAAATATACAGTTTCGACTTACATACAAATTCAACTTAAGAACAAACCTATGGAACCTATCTTGTATGTAACCCGGGGACTGCCTGTACCAACCTCTTAGCTCCATTGTTGTAATAAGTGGGAGACAACCTGTCGCGATCCCGCGGCGCGTTGTCAGACGTGGATTCAGGTTCTGCCGGGATTCACTAAGGTTGTGCGTCCGATATCCACCAGGTGTCGCTGCTGCCCCGAGGTCCGCTGGAGTTCACCTTCTTCTTCTCGATGCATGTGAGTGCTTGATCTTGCGACACAAATTCCGCGGTTTTTCCGAATCCGCCGGTTATCCAAAGGCCAGGCCCCCCGATTTCTGTCACGTGAACAAAATCCGATCGCGTGCGCCAAAATCCCGGCGGAATTCGGAGCAAAACTGAAAAATTTGTGAAACCCGACGACAGTGCAGCCACGGAGCCCTTAGTAAATGAGCCCCTTTCTGTTACATTCCAACCCTACAAATCTGTTGTGATCATATCCTACTATCCCAGTTGCAGAAGACTGATACACTGTAACGCGCCCTGCAGCTGTGTGACCAATGTGTGACCAAGAAAGGCTTCGGCCTTTGGATGTAAGAATTCTTTTTCCTTTACAAATAGTAACTATATATCATAAAAGGAGAACAAATAAAGTGTCTTGGAAAGGGGTAGAGAACTATGTGTTTCCATGTGTTTCAAGGAAAAGCTTAATTCCACTATCCGAGATAATGATTTTCAGTTATCAGATAATAAATTATTGATCCTTGTGTTTTCTCATTTCACTGCTTCTCCTCTCATCTGTCTCTTTTAATACTTCTGTTGTTCTAGTAATTGTATCCATGCACTAGAGAGCTCATTATGAACAGCTCTATGCTCCTAATCTCGCACACATTTCGTCTGTACAATAGTAAAATGTAACAGAAATCTACCATGAATATGAAACATGATACATCAGGTCATTAACTGACAGATCCAGGCAGTGACTGTGGTAATCTTCTTTTATTTGTGAAGTGTAGGACTCCTTCATTTTAAAATCAACTTTAAAAATTATGCTAATGAGCCACAAAAGCTACTGGGGCAATACCAGAGCCACTCCGTGTTGTAGCTTCACAGGCTATTACACCGTCCCCTCTCTCCCCTGCTCCCTCAGTACTTCCTCCTCCCTTTGTCTGATGTAATCTCCCACAGTGGGAGGGGGATGTGCTCCTGCACAGTGTTACAGCCTCTGAAGCAGGCATATAATGAGTCATGCACCTGTATGACATCACATGACCAGAGATATAACAAGCTGTTCACCTGTGTGACTTCACATGACCAAGGATATAACAAGCTGTGCACCTGTGTGACATCACATGACCAGGCATATAACGAGCCATGCACCTGTGTGACATCACATGACCATGGATATAACAAGCCGGGCACCTGTGAAACATCAAATGACCAGGGTTATAACGAGCCGTGCACCTGTGTGCATCACATGACCAGGGATATAACGAGCCGTGCACCTGTGTGACATCACATGTCTAGGGATATAATGAGTCGTGCACCTGTGGAATATAAGGAGCAATATAGATATTTTTGCTAATTTATTAAACAAGAAAAACTGAAGTATCACATAGTGATAAGTATTCAGAAGCAGAAGCTTTGGAGTTGGTACAGCCTTCTTGGGAAGATGCAACAAATTTTTTACACCTGAATTTGGGGATCCTCTGCCTCTTCCTTGCTGATCCTCTCCAGTTCCCTCAGGTTGGATGATGAGCATTGATGGAAGACATTTTCCAGTCTCCAGAGATGCTCCATTGGGTTTAGGTCCGGGCTCTGGCTGGGCCGGTCAGGAATGGTTACAGAGATGTTCTGAAGCTGCTGCTTTGTTATTTTAGCTGTGGGCTTAGGGCCATTGTCTTGTTGGAAGGTTCGGCCCAGTCTGAGGTCCAGAGCTCTGGAAGAGGTTTTCATCCAGGATATTTCTGTACTTGGCCACATTCATCTTTCCTCCATTACACCCAGTGGTCCTGTTACTGCCCCCATAGCACGATGCTGCCACCACCATGTGTCACTGCTGGGATTGTATTTGGCAGGTGATGAGCAGCGCCTGGTTTTCTCCACCACTTAGAATTATAATCAAAAAGTTCAATCTTTGTCTCATCAGACCAGAGAATCTTATTTCTCATAGTCTGGGAGTCCTTCATGTTTTGCACACTGTATGCGGCTTTCATATGTCTTGCACTGAGGAGAGGCTTCCATCGACAATCTCTGCCATAAAGCTCCGACTGGTGGAGGCTGCAGTGATAATTGACTTTGTGGAACTTTCTCCCATCTCCTTACTGCATCTCTGGAGCTCAGTCACAGTGATCTTGGGGTTCTTATTTACCTCTCTCACCAAGCACAATTGCTTAGTTTGGCTGGACAGCCAGGTAGAGGAAAAGGTTTATGGAGGCCATTGTGCTCTTAGGATCCTTTAGTGCTGCAGAAATTATTTTGTAACCTTCCCCAGATCTGTGCCTTTCCACAATTCTGTGTCTGAGCTCCTTGGGCAGTTCCTTAGACCTCATGATTCTCTTGTGCTCTGACATGCACTTTGAGCTGTGAGGTCTTATATAAACAGGTGTGTGCTTTTCCTAATCAAGTCCAATCAGTTTAATTAACCACAGCTGGACTCCGTTAAAGGAAAAGAACTATCTCAAAGATGATCAGAAGGAAATGGACAGCATGTGAGTTAAATATCAGTGTCACAACAAGTCTCTGTTTTTGTTTAATAAATTAGCAAAAATATCTACATTGCTTTTTTTCTATCAAAATGTGGTGCAGAATGTATATTAATTAGCAAAATAAAAATAACAGAGTGAAAAATGTAAAAGAGTCTGTAATAAAGTCCATGGAAATGCAGGTCCAAGGCTTATTAGGAAGAGAAATTGGATGAAAGAACCCATCAGGTGAGTATCTAGGAATCTTGACCTAGCACACAAGAGATAATGTATTTCTTCAAGTACACAAAGTCAAAGATTATGACTAAGACTAAGGACTGCACATAGTCCGAAACGCGTCAGATTTCTTTTTGTTATAAGACGTCTTCATTGTTTTTAAAAAAAAGTTTTTCTAATAAAGTGGAATTTTAACATTGGAAAATCAAAATCTCCTTTTGCCTGGACGCAGGACGACCCTTCCTTTGGTCCACATATTACTTAAAGTCAAAGATTGGGTGGAATGAAGAAACATTTTCAGAAGCTGAACCCTGAGCATTAACAATAGATGTGATGACAAAATCAAAACGAGTGAAATACAATGCCCAATGAGCCTGCCCTGAAGATAATCTCTTAGCATTATTCAGATACAGTAAATTCCTATGGTCAGTAATCAGTGTACTTCAGTGTTTGTTTCTAAGAAGTGTATCAATTCCTCAAACGCCCACTTTTTGGTCAGTAGGTAACGGTTTCCTACATCATAATTGCTCTCTGAGGAGGAGAACTTCCTTGAGAAAAAGGCCAAAGGGTCTAGGTTGGTAAGGGAGTCAGGACCCTGCGACAAAACAGCTCCCAATCAGAAGCGTAAACTTCTTCCAGTAAAGGTTGATTCAAATCAGGTAAACTCAAGACCAATGTGTTCATAAAATTCTCCTTTAGCTGTACAAACACTGACTCAGCCTCTGGAGACCAGTTGGTGACATTAGCACCTTTCCTAGTTAGATCCTTCAACTGCCTAGATAGTACTTAAAAGTTTGTACAAAAAGCCAAAAATCATTCTAGGACCTTCAGATTAGTGGGAGGCCACTAGGCCACTGGGGGATTATGGAGGCCACTGTGCTCTTAGGAAACTTTAGTGCAGCAGAAATTATTTTGTAACCTTGGCCAGATCTGTGCCTTGCCACAATTTTGTCTCTGAGCTCCTTGGGCAGTTCCTTAGACCACATGATTCACAGTGGCCTCAGTTCTCAATAGTCGTGACTTTGATGGGAAATCCCGGAAAATATCATTAACAAAGTGTTGGAAAACTGCAGGAGCATTGCAGAAGCAAAAAGGCATCACAGGATAATCAAAATGTCCCACAGGAGTATTAAACGCAGTCTTCCATTCCTCTTCCTCCTTGATCTGAATCAGTTGCTCAGCGGAGATCAACTGCACGGAACCAAGGGGCACCCACTATATGATTGAGCAATTTGAGGATCAATGGTAGAGGGTATAATTTTTTTACAGTAATGTTATTGAGTTCACAATAGTCAATACAACATCAAGGCCGCCATCTTTTTTACCTACAAAAAGAAACCTTCCTTCATGGGAGAATTGGAAGGGCAAATATGCCCCAATTCGAATGTGACCCCCACTTGCCTCACGCTCAGGAGTGGACAGATTAAAAATTCTACTGGTAGGATATTTAGAACCGTGCAAGATATAAATCCCACATAAGGTCATAAGGTCTATTTGGGGGTAAAGTGTACGCAGAAACTTTGTCAAACATATCAGCAAACTCAGAAATAACATGATACATATTAACACTCTCAACCTGAACATCAGGAACAAGTAATGAGGTGAAATGAGAAGAACATTTTTAACTCCACTTTATCAGTTCAGCAGAGGTCCAAAGAGAGGATTATGCAGCGCTAGCCAGGGAAGCCCTAGGACAGTGGTGGGGAACCTATGGCACTGGTTCCAGAGGTGGCACTCAGAGCCCTCTCTGTGGGCACCCATGCCCTCACCCAGCACAAAGGTCACCATTCAGGACTCCACCTCCTGCAGTCACAGGCAGTCCAGAACGTGCCGTGTTCAGCACTATTTTAAAGTAACTTGAAGAGTGAGGGAGGAGCAAGGAGGAGTGGGCAGAGCTGGATTATCATTGAAGCCCCTTCCAAAGGGCCTGTGATTCATCCTGTTAAGGGGACCTTAGAGGGAAGCTACATTAATAATCCGAATTTCTCCATCATTCTATTGTATTTGGTGTCTTCAGGGCTCCAATACGTTCGAATCTGTGACACAGGAGGGAGCAATAAGTAGCTTTAAATTGGCATTTGGCACTTTGTGAAAAATATGTGGCTTTTGGTTGTAGTTTGGGCACTCGGTCTCTAAAATGTTATCACTGCCCTAGGATATCAGCAGACAAATTACTGAAAACACAAAATTCCAGCAGCTCAGTGTGAATAGTAAGAGGAGTCTTGAAACAAACTTAAAGGAGTCTTAAAGGGGAAGCATCAGCTCCTGTTACTAGGAATGGAGCATCCAGTTTGACTAAAAACAAAATTCATATTGGTAAAAATGGCTGCAACCACTGAATCAACAAAAGCCTTGCTGGAAAAGGACCTAGCAGTGACTGAAAGAGATACTGGCAATAAAACTTTCATGACTCGTTTAGGAATTACTTGTGCATCCAGGCGACCCTCCTGAAGGTCACTTAGGTGCTTGTAGTTCTGGTGCTGGTATCAGGGGACAGGACTTAATCAAATTACAGGATTTACCAAAGTACAAGTATAGAGAATTCCTAATGGGATGCTCCTTATGCTCACGAGATGACACAGACCCAATCTCCTTAGGTTCTTCAGCGTTCCCCATGGACATTTTAGGTGAGGTAGAGGAGACAGGAGAGGAAGACAGAGGAGCAGACAGAGGGGAATGAAGAGTTAACACAGACATTGGTTTACACAGACGTTCCCTAAAATGCTAGTCTACTCTGACTGCAAAGGACATGCCTGGCTCCAAAGTCCTAGGCTAACAGATCTTGCAGTGCATCTGACAAACCCTGCATTGGTACCTTAGAGTGTGGTCATTTCACAGACCACATCCTGACCTAGAGCACTTGTCTTCCACCGCATGTTTCCCTTGATGTAAAGCTGTTAGCTGACCTAAGTATACCCAGTTTTATCAGGTCCCTCATATTAAAGTCTAAGGACAAAAAAAATGAATCCAGAGAGGACAACTCTGTGACTACAGAATAAGCTCATTCCAAAGGACTTCCACAAGGAGATGTAATAATGGCTACTTTCTGGACGTCACTACCAGTGGCGGATTATGTGTCCCATGGACCCTGGGCTGTTCACATCACTAGGGCCGCCCCAGCATCCAAACCAACCTCGTGACCTGAGGCCTAATCTCCTCCGTCCGACGACACCACCGCAGCCCGTACTAGCCCACCTTTAATGATATGTCCACAGCAGAGCCCTTTTCCCCTCTTGATGGTAGATTTCCTTTAACCCCTTAGCGCTCTGCGTCCAATATAACGGTTGCAGAGCTGATGCTGGTTCGGCTCAGGATCTGAGCCGAACCAGCATCGGGCTACACGGGGTGTCAGCTAAAGCTAATAGCCGACATTCCAGTGTAACACCTGTGGTCGGAGTGGGCTCCGATCGCGGGTGTTTAACCTGTTAAATGCCACGGTCAGTACGACCGCTGCATTTAACCTGCCATTGGGGGGGTCTTTCCCCCACAATCGCGCCCCCCGCCGTCTGTGACATCATCTTACAGGCACAGTGTCAGCCTATGCATGTGCATAGGCTGACACTGCTAATACCCTGCAATACATGACTATAGCAGTTTATTATCATGAACAAGCAATTAGATGATTGCTTGTTCATGTCCCATTGTGGAAACAGTAAAAAAGTAAAAAATAATGTTATTCCATATAAAATAAAGTAATAAATCAATAAAAATGCCCGTAAACCCCATAACATATAAAGAGACATATAACCCCAAAAAAAGTCTAAATTATATAAAAAACCCCACATATATAGTATCACCGCGTCCGTAACAATCCGTAAAATAAAAGTAAATAATTATTGAACCCGCACGATGAACGCCGTTAAAAAAAACTGTTTAAAATCCTACCAAAAATTATGATTTTTACCTATACAATCCCACAAAAAAATGCAATAAAAAGTGATCAAAAAAACATATGTACCCCAAAAAGATGCCATCAACCAGATCCGTAGCCAGAAAATTAAAAATGTTATGCCACTTGGAAGACGGCGATGCAAAAATTATAGATTTATCCCACATTAGGGTTTTATTTAAAAAATTTAGTTGAACGTAAGAAAAAATATTCATGTCTGGTATCCCAATAATCGACCCATAGAATAAAGATAACATGATTATTAGGCTATACGGTGAAAACCCCCCAAAAAAGGAAAAAATCCAGTACAGAATTGATGCTTTTCTACTCCTGCCCTCAAAAAAATATTCCTAAATTTTCAACAATAGGTGATACCAACCCCAAAATGGTAACACTGGAAAAAGCATCTCATCCCGCAAAAATAAATGCCGTCACATGGCCCCAATAACGAAAGAGCGAAAATTTTATAGCCTACAAAAGGGGGCAACGAGGAAACTAAAATCCTGGCAGCTGCAGGGTGCTCCTTCCCTTTTGGGCCTCGCTCTGCGCCCATAACACAAGTAACGGCCACATGACGGGGGTCTCTGGAGAAATTGCAGAACAAATTGTATGGTGGGTTTTCTATCTTTTGGAAATGTGTAAATTTTAGGGCTAAATGAACGTGTAACCGTTATTTCGATTTGATTACTATGAAGATCTCAAGCGGTTAACAATCTTCCTAAAAGCTGAGAAAACAATCTACACTGTTGATACGTAACAGTGTTCAAAAGTTATAACCATATAAAGCGACGCAAGTCAGAATCCAAAAAATGGGGTTAAGCCTTAAGCTATAAAATGGCTGCGTCCTTAAGGGGCTAAGGGATCCTTTTCCTGCTTCCCAGCAATCTTTAAATCATTTTTAAATATTCTACTTAACTGCATGTAAATTACCTTTAATGCGGGGCCTCCTCAGCAGGTGTGTCTTTTTTGGTTTGCATTCTATTTTTGGGAGGGGGGGGGGTGAAGTCAATTATTGTGGTTTGGGACAGGGGCTGCTTGGTGGTACCTGACGTGTAAAGAAGAAAGCTGGTAGGTTCCACCCCTTGTGCACCAAAAAGCTCATTTATAATAAAGATAAAAACTTGAGTTTTCTTGTCAAGTAAAAAATCCCGGTGAGGTAAGAAAGGTATATCTGGGAAAGTTATTAAATGCCCAACACAATGAGCTTTTAGCTGGTAGAGCCCTGTATGCCGCATGCACAGCATAGCACAGCTGAGGCTGTGTGACATGTGCTATTATCATACAGCATGAATGAGAGGCGGTCTGATATTACCACTGCGAGGCTGCACCGAGCTGCAGTATCACACATGTCCCTGCTCCGTACCCTGCAGCCATGCATTGTGCAGCGATGCCATAGGAGAGACATCTGTGCCACTGACAGCATCTGATAACAGCTCCTATCAAAGGAAGCAACACCTCGTGCAGATACATGGATGTCTGACTGCCGGGCAAGGCATAAAAATAGATCCCATGTGAGTGCGGTCTCTGCGAGGAGTCAGGCAGAGCACTCTATTACTAAGGGCTTCTTCTCAACAGAACAAAGCTGCAGAATGGATTATACATTACAGCATATGGGAGCAGAATGCTGAGCGTGACATATTGCATATATAATATATATGAGTATTTAGATATACTATATGCTGCAGTATGTGTGCAGTCAGCACATGAGGATCACTAGTACGGCTACCATACACTGAAATGGGACTTTTATCATTTCATATACATTGTACCAAACTGTGCAGCTCCAGAGCGGATTAAGATACATCTATGTTTCTGTTCAGTGACAACAAACAGGTCAAGTTGATTTCAGTGAGGAATTGTAACACAAACTGGCAGCCAATCAGAGTCCTGATTACTCCACCCACACACAGTGATTGACAGTGTAAGCCCTATTTACTCCGCCCACACACAGAGGTTGATAGTAAGAGTCCTGATTACCCCTACTCACACACAGTGATTTACAGTAAGAGTACTTATTACTCCGCCCACACAGTGATTGACAGTGAGAGTCCTGATTACTCTGCCCACACACAGTGGTTGATAGTAAGAGTCCTGATTACCCCTAGTCACACACAGTGATTTACAGTAAGAGTCCTTATTACTCCGCCCACACACAGTGATTGACAGTGAGAGTCCTGATGACCCCGCCCACACAATGTGATTGACAGTGAGAGTCCTGATTACTCCGCCCACACACAGAGGTTGATAGTAAGAGTCCTGATTACCCCTACTCACACACAGTGATTTACAGTAAGAGTCCTGAGTACTCCGCCCACACACAGTGGTTGACAGTAAGAGTCCTGATTACTCAGCCCACACACAGTGGTTGACAGTAAGAGTCCTGATTACCCAGCCCACACACAATGATTGACAGTGAGAGTCCTGAGTACTCCACCCACACACAGTGATTGACAGGGAGAGTCCTGATTACCCCACCCTCACACAGTGATTGACAGTGAGAGTCCTGATTACTCTGCCCACACACAGTGATTGACAGTGAGAGTCCTGATTACTCTGCCCACACACAGTGATTGACAGTGAGAGTTCTGATTACCTCGCCCACACACAGTGATTGACAGTAAGAGTCCGAATTACTGCTCCCAAACACAGAGTCATTAAAAGTGAGAGTCCTGATTACCCCCTATACACACACTGATTGACAGTGAGAATCCTGATTACCTCGCCCACACATAGTGATTGACATTAAGAGTCCTGATTACCCCACCCACACACAGTGATTGACAGTGAGAGTACTGATTACTCCGCCCACATGATTATAGTGAGAGTCCTGATTACTCCACCCATAAAAGGTTATAGACATTAAGAAGTATGATTACCCCGCCCACACACAGTGATTGACAGTAAGAGTGCTGATTACTCCGCCCACACAAAGCAGTTGACAGTGAGAGTCCTGATTACCCAGCCCACACAGAGTGATTGACAGTGAGTCTTGATTACCCCACAAACAAACAGTGATTGACAAGGATAGTCCTGATTACTCCTCCAACAGACAGTGATTGACAGGAGGAGTCCTGATACCCCAAAACACAGTAATTGAAAGTGAGAGTCCTTATTATTCCACCCACACAAGACAAATTTATTTGTACAATTTTGGAAAATCTATTAAGGATCACAAATATACAGATCATCACCACCAATATTTCTGGAACAGATTTAAAGTCTCATTTTCATTGCAAACAACCCAATATCTGCAGATGAATATTGTCATCTCATTTCTGACCCCCCAAACACCCTAAGTCGACATTGGTGTTAAAAGATAAAATTCTGACTAGCTCCAATGACCACTAGGGGGAGCTTACGAGCTTACTGCATACTTTGAATACTTTTATCTCAGTAAATATCCGCTACCTTGATGTTGATTTTGTTATATGAATCAGACAAATCTTCTCTATAACAGCTTTATAGACAGGGGTGGATTTGCCAGTCAGGAAGTCAAGAATGTTAGTACTGATTCTGCTGCAATTTTTCAGATACAGACTGTAAACCATGTTATGTACCAGCGCTAGGCTCATGTTTATTGATACCAATTATCTATGTGTTGTTAGAAGAAGCAATGGAGGCAGCAAAAGTTCCCTATTGCCCCTCTCAGCTTGATGCTCAGGCTGCATAAGGGGTAGATAAAGCTATTTTGTCCTTTCACAAGATTCTCATCAAGATAATGTGACATTCCAGGTCTTTACAGATACAGTTTTTAGTTTACACGGTAATGAATGACGGGTCACCTTTCTAGTGACATACATGTAACACAAGGTATGTGGCCATGGCTTTGGGACAGTGGAGATACACCGAAGAGGGGCCATTTAAACCAAATCTTGTTCTGATCATAGGTTTTGGCTTACAGCACAGTGGAGACTATGTAAGCACTAAAGAGCACCCAAAACTCTGCCAAATTGAGAGGAAAAATAGGGGATGTATCAGGTGGGGATTCCATTCCTTTCACACTGATCACTTGTTCTATGGATGGGTTATATATTTTTATTATGGAAGAAGCCAGGGCCGGCACCAGCACTGGGCATACCTGGGCAAGCGCTGGGGCCCAGGGCTGCTGGGGGAGGGGACCCCATAAGGCTGTATATAAAGAATCCATGGGGGTTAATGGGACTGGTATCTAATTAATCCATAAGCGGTGAGGGGGCTTATATAATATAACCATGAGGGGGCTGTTTCGTATAATAAACTAGGGAACAGCAGACTGTTTTAGACATGTTAGTTCTCTGCAAAGGGGCCCACTGAGGTTCTGTCGCCCAGGGGCCTACTGAGACCTGGAGCCGACCCTGGGAGATACCTCTGTTAACATTTATGGTAACATTTCTGTGTATCCTTACTGCTGGGAACCCCATGAATTTGAGAACAGTAGCCCCCTTGTCCCACCACTGAGCTCAGTTAGAAAAGTATATGTGAGCCCACTCCATTATATTGTAGGGAAAATCCAGAAATAGTATAGCGCGCTCACTCAGCTCTTTCTACACGTCCCATAGTAATGTGTTTAGTGCCGGATCTACCGATTTGCACGAGCGATTAACTATGTGCTGATATCAGCAGGAGGAAGAAGTGAAAGGGATCACTGGCAGATACCCTCTCCAAAACGAGATATAACCACATAGTTGGCCTGTAAATCCTGAGGGATTAACCGATACGGGGGATTTAGTTGAACAAAGGCACATGGCATGCCAAATATATGATGTGTGTTATGTCAAAAGCCGCATGTACTGTAAATAAAATGTATTAACTTTGAAATTAAATAATTTGTATTATGATTGGTGCCACTCTTGTTGGCATTGCTTAGGGCGTACAGTATGTCAACCATGAGGTGGTGTAAGTAAATCCAGCTAGTGCCAGGCATTGCTTAGTATGTACTATATATTAGCCATAAGTACCAGGCATTGGTGCTAACCTTGTACCAGGTATTGCTTAGTATACTGCCCTAGCTTATATGCCAGGCATTGCTTAGTATGTACTATATATTAGCCATAAGTACCAGGCATTGGTGCTAACCTTGTACCAGGTATTGCTTAGTATGTACAGTATGTTAGCTATGAAATAGCGTAAGTAAACTACCCTAGTTTATATGCCAGGCATTGCTCGGTGTGTACAATACGTCACTCATTGGAAGCCCAGGATGTGTTGCTTAAAAATAGTGCCAAGCCGAAAACATCCTAAGCTATACAGGATTACAGGAGAAGGTCTTCAGTCACTCAACCTGTCTGGCAAACTCTGTGTTTGGGCTAAGGCCTGGGGTGCCCACAGAGAAGCCTATAAGTGCCACCACTGGCGCCCGTGCTATAGGTTTTCCACCACTGCTCTAGGCAATGGTGCCACTCTTGTGCTTGGCATCGCTTAGCTCATACTGTATGCCAGCCAGTGATGGTATAAGTAGCATGCATTGGCACAAACCTTATGCCAGGCATTGCTTGGTATGTACAATATGTCACACATAAGATAAGTGAACCTTTCAAGATTTAGGCAATGGTGCCACTCTTGCACCTGGCATCACTTACATTATGTCAACCATGAAATGATGTAAGTAAATTTGCAAGTAATTGCTAATTATGTCCTGTATGTCAGCCATGAGATGGAATAAGTAGATCTTGTGCCATGGATTTGTGCCAACCTTATGCCAGGCAAAGTTTAATAAGTACCTTATAGTGCACCAGCAGCTACCATCTCCTACAGTTATGCTGATACTTGCAGCCACCTTCCCGCTTTATTATATTATACAGCAAGCTGCATGTTGTACTGCCTCAGCTGGTATATATAGTACTCCCTGGGGTGTGAGCATGCCAATCTGCAGACACTCTAGATAATGAGCACTTACAGGAGGCAATACAGACAGCGCTGGATAGGAGGAGGGAGATTATTCTATTACCCCACCCAGCTATCATCACATGGAGCAGGGGAGGGCAGGCGCTAGGACCTGGGAGGCGCCCATGCTGCAGAGTGTACCGGCTTTGCAGCAATATAAATACTTGTGTAAAATGCAGAGCACATTCCTTCTTCCCAGCTGCAGAGTCCACAGCATCTTCCCCAGAGCCCGGGCAGCATCACCTCCTTCATCCTGCACCCCTCACTCTCTCTGCACCCTTCTCTTCTGGCCATTTGCATGCATTTTATTCCTCCAAAAATGGTTTGTGAGACAGGAATCCTGGCAGATGATCACAGCTCCATAGCAGGACCAGAGAAAGACCCTCTCATCGTCTCCTCATCTCAGATGTGGTCCCCTTTGCCCAGTGCAGCCAGCACTTCCCCACTGGTGCCCCCCACTTCTACCAACACCTCTGGGGGTGCTGCAGAAGAGGGCATGAAGGAGCAGCAGCTTTATATTCGTGAATTTCAACCCTCAGATCAGGAGACTGCAAGGAGAATATTTTATGAAGGGATTAAAGAAAGGATTCCCAGCTCAGCATTTAGAGGGTTAAAACACCAGCCACTGCTCCAGTGCATCTATGCCCTGTTCACATGTAAGTAGAAGGGGGTGGGCGGTTATTATTACTACTGCATTACTTATTAGCCCCCCATTCATTACACCCATGATAACTGCAGTGCAGGCCATAGGAGATGTGACATTGCAGATGCTGGGAGAAGTTGATACATTGTATTTACTGTTTTGCTTAGGACTTGATACATTGTATTTATAGGGCGGATACATAGTCAGTGGCTCATTGGATGCTGCCCACTGTCACAGGATGCCCAGCTATCACCAAGACAGGTGATGCCCATTGATCTCAGGCCTCATTGTGTAACTTTTTCTTCGGTCCTGAAATGCAGCATCTTTTTTTCAGCAGAAGCAAAAGGGGTGTGAGTCAGGGTCTAGTGAATGGAGGAGAGGGGGCTGTACTTTATTCAGGTTTAATATGACCAGTACAAAGAATGATATCAATATGCCTTAGAGAGGGAGCGGGATAGAAACCAGTTCTATCCAGTTCAGTCTCAACCAACACGAATACGACGTCCCGTAGGGTGATTTGGAAAGTTTTCCCCCTTAATAATTCTAATTCGCCAGTCATGGTTCATTGGAGAACTTGAAACACTAAAGTACCACTATACCTGCCGCTGCATTAATGTAAGACCTGGAGGTTTCTAATGGCGCTAGTCAAGTACCTAATCTCTATACTGCAATTTGGTAACTTTTGCATTGGTGCATTAATAGTGTAAGATAACGCATTCACATCTGCTACATCTGACCGGTGACGTGTTAGTTGCATGCAACGTTGCGTCGAAGTGACGCTTATCCTATGCTATGATCTCACTGGCTTCACAGCCTTGAAATGCCATGTGCGATGGGTACATTTGGTCCATGTGCATTGAGGCTTGAACCATTCCAGAAGAAATTGCGGATAGCCACATGATGCCAGGGGGAGGGGGGTGTGCCCTGGAAGTTTCTGGCTGTCATCGTGACTTCGTTGTATGCATATATTTTGGACAATGTGCCGTGATGCGTGTCATTCATTGTCAGATGGGAGAAAGCGAAACTGCATGAGTCTGATCTGCAGTGTGCGGTGCGGGTATTGCGGGTGTCACGATCAGGACGGGTCAGTATTGGGAGAAATCCGCAAGAAGGGTCTTATCTACAAGCCCCCTCTTGTGAAACAGTTACCTAGATACAGAAAGGAATGTAGGCCAATGAGACACCAAGCCTGGCTGAGCCTGGCCCCTTCTCCCCACCCTGGCGCTCTAATACAATGCAGATGTAGAATAATGGTCCTCTATGCACCTGCGCAGACACAACACGTGTTATTCCCTCTATGAAATACATATGTAGCAGAGTTTGACTTTAGGAATCACAATAAATATTCTCTGGCTTTGCATAGGACTGCGTCATTAGTGCAGTAGTGAACGATACAGCTCTGCTACATCTGTAACATGTATTATGCATGTAAATGTACGGATTTTCCATCGCTCCCTTGACCTGGTGCACTTTTCCCACTCCGCTTTGCTGTAATGAACAGATCCTATATTTGCTATCTTAAGCATTTGCTCTGGTTACTGTCTTGGCGTATTGAGTGATATTGATTGAAGTTGCTGACTTTTCAGTTTTGACCACATGCATCTCCATCACCTCGGCTTTCAAAAAAAACCTGTGTCTACTCCTCCTACATTGACATACAACATGTATCGCAGATTTATTGAGGACTGTTTGCATTACTCTATGTCTATGATTAGTGCTTTTTCTGACCATGTAGACTGCAGCCAGTGCTGGGTATTTGCCTTGGAGAGATGTTTAAAGGAAATGTCCCATCATATCCATCCTGATAAACCAGGGACATTACTCATAGATCCAGGCACCGGGAGTGTGGTATCTTCTTATATCTGTTATCCACGGCCTCCTTCCTTCTAAAATCAATTTTTATAATTATGCTAATAAGCCACACAGGCTCTAAGCCCTATTGCCCACGAGCTAATTCGATGCTTAGAACTTGCATTATTGCTTTGCTGCAATGTCCGGCCCAAACCGGAACTGAACTCTTCATGTCAGTTCAGTTTCAGTTTATGAGCGTTCCTGCCGGACATTGCAGCAAAGCACACAATGCAAGTCGAAGCATCAAACTTGCTTCTGGGCAATAGGCCTAGGGGTGTTACCAGATACCTTCCCTGATGTACCTTCACAGGCTCTTACACTGTGCAGGAGTATTCCCCCCCTCCCACTGTGTGAGGTTACATCAGGCAGAGGGAGGGGGAAAGTGCCAACGGAGAAGTGGGGAGTGTGAGACAGTTTAACAGCCTGTGAATCTGGTAACTCCTCCCAGAGACCTTCTAGCATAATTTTAGAAGGAAGGAGGCCATGGATAATAAATATAAGAAGATTACCACAGTCCCGGTGCCTGGATCTATGAGTAATGTCCCTGGTTTATCAGGATGGATTTTGATGATAGATTTCCTTTAATTATACCTGTATGTTGTTAATAGCAGCAGAATGATGAAAAATACATGTATTTTGCAGGATTATTGCTTCTCTGAGTGCACTGTGAGCATATCCTCACCCTTCTGTGTTCTGTGGTCTCTGCATTGAGCCACTTCACTGCCCATCCCCTCTGCCCTGACATACTGGTGAGTGCCCCCTCTGATAGGTTCTGCTTTTCTTTTAGCTTCTTAGGACCTTATTTTTTAAAAGAAAAAGGTTTCACAAACTATGCAAACGAGCCTCCGGGGCTCCAGACTCAATGGAGCTTGGAGCGCCGAAGGCTCACCTGCATAATTTTTAAAACCTCTTTTTCTTAAAAACAAAGGCATATGAAGCTACAAGAAGTGCAGATCCTGCCAGAGGGGGCGCACACTAGTAGGTCAGTGTGCTTGGTTTACAATCCTTCATCCCGGCGGTAGATTTCCTTTAAGATACACCCTCCAGAAAAAGCAATCCTGGAATGTAAATGTATTTTTTATAGTTCTGCTGCTACAACTAACAGCAGACACAGAGTTATGTTTACACAGATCTCTGAGGCCAATACACATCACCGTATGGTAACTGCTGACAGATTCCCTTTAAAGTTTTTTGCTTGGCTGATATATTTTGGACATATCTGTGATATGGCAGCCATAGATGGTTATGAAATCACATTGTGCCTTTCATTTTTATACAAATGTCATATTATAGATCTAATGATTCTGGGAGGAAATATACAGAGGCAGCACATGGTGACCCCAGATATGTCTATAGAAATTGCCCTACATGGCAACTATATCATGGCTTGTACACCGGTATTCAGGCATTCAGAACTGTCAATCTGTGGAATAGCCTGCCTCAGGCGCTGGGCACAGTAGGGACAGCAGAGAGCTTCAAGAAGGGTCTAGATGCCTTTTTACACCTAAACAACATTGATGGTTGTTATATAGAATTGTTTTACCTAAATCTCTTCCTCATCCAATCCCTTCCCTTCCTTGTGTGAACTTGATGGACAAGTGTCTTTTTTCAACCATATAAACTATAATACTATGATGTAATCTGTGATTTAGTAGCAATCGCCTGTGCAGTTTCCGGGAGGGGGTGGTGCCGGGTCGTGCAGTAGCTATAGAATGCACCAGGTTCTGTGCCTGAGCAGAACTGAGACAGACCCGCAATGGGGGTCATTTATCTTATTTCCCCCTTTATTGCACTCTTTTTGCACCTGATAGGCACAATAGTGTAATAAGTCGGGCGCAAACATCTGTAAAGAGGCGAAATGTAATGACAAATAGGGCGCAATAACACACAGCGAATTGAGGCGTAACTTTCCAAAAAAGCACAAAACAGCCATTACGCAGCAAAAAGGCACAAAAATACCAATGGTAGGAAATGATAAATGACCCCCAATGTGTTCGGCAACTGGGCCCGAGCCTCTGGATATCTATCTATAATATTTGATAGATACGACGGGTGGTTTGGATCATACACAAGGAACCATGATACATCTCCCCCATGGTGTTGGCAAATGTATGGACCCTAAAGTACTAACAATAAGGAAAATGCGGATTAAGGAATGGGAAATTGTGGGATCTTAACAGGGTTCTAGGATGTGTCCCCCTCACCCCTCCCTCCCCCAACTAGGTGCTTTTTAGTCACCCCAGTTCATATTGGAAAAACTTGTTGTGTAAGACCTTAGAAGCCCTATAAATCAGTCAGCCTATTAAAGGGATTTACTTTAATGAACTCTACCAGGTTAGGGGAAGTGAACACCATCAGTGGGCACTCAATGTCATTATCTTAAAGTGAATCTTTCAGCAGTTATGACCATTGAATGCTGCAGACGGTATGATAAAGCGGCCCTGGAGATCTGTGTAATCTAACCATTGTGTGTGTTGGTTAGTAGCAGCAGGACTGTGAAATTTGTATTTATGTACCAGAATTCAAGCTTCTTCAACTGCACTGGGGGCGTGTCCTCACACTGCTGCGTTCTGAGCTCTCTGCATTGAGCTCCTACACTGTCCATGCTCTGCATGACTGTTGTATTAGTATAACCAGAATCTTGGTTTTACTTTAAAAAGAAGGAACGGGTTGAATACAGAGAGCTAAGTTCACAGCAGTGTGAGGACATACACATATGTGATCATAGATATGATAAAACAGCATTGCCGAGCTGCTACCTAATTGGTAGATTCCCTAGAACAGTGATCTCAATTTTATATTTCAAAAGTTTTTGCTACAATACACCATTGTTTAGATTGTGGTCCCTACATGGGGGTCTCAGAAACTTCATCTTCATTCATCCTGCAGCCACCAGATGCTACAAACCTTGTACCTGATGAGGAGGTGGTGTTATAACCCATCCTGTCCCTTGTGGACCACCTGCAGTCCCTGCAGTCTCAGTAGGATTGTGCAGCGTGGAAGGACGCGTCATGTAGCTGTCACATACCATGTCACGGAGTCTGTAGTGCAAAATGTTACGACAGCAGCAGCAGTCACATCCAACTCTCGAGGAATGTAGGTTGTCAGATCCTGGAGATAAGAAAGTAGGTTACGCAGAGTTTGTAGATCTGGATATGCCGGTTCGGCAGAAGTTTTGTTAGTAAGTTTTCTCTTGCGTTTTGTTATGTAACAAACACTGAGACTTTATCAGATGCTTCCTCTAGGATATGAGAGATACTATTAAACCGTGCATCAAATATGAATTTATAAACGTGTATATAGGTCATTGGTTCTAACCACAGAACATTTCCAAAGTGTGTTAGCCATTGGCTCTGTAAAACCATAGTGTGTGTGTTGTTTATGTAGAATGTGTTAATATTCTAGAATTGTAGCTTTTTACATGTCCTCACACTACTGTGACCTTAGCTCTTTGTATTGAACTGCTCCACAGCCCCTATACTCTGCGGTAAGTGACTGCTGCCTGTAGTATCTGTTTAGAAGCCTGCTACAGCTTTTACATAGAGCAGAGGGGAGGGGGCTGTGGGGCCACTCAAAGCACAGCAGTGTGAGGACATAGCTGCAGATCTTTAGTTTTTTGGAGTGGGATTTGAAGGTGTAGGACACATTCCTCATTAGAGGATGTGGTTGTAATAAAAGAGAACCTGCCATTGAAATTACACCCACCCAAAATAAATACTTAATTAAAAACTATGACTAAAAAGCATGGCTCTTATTTCTAAATGGTTACTTTCCATGGCTGTAATGTTATAAAATCAATTTTTATGCCACTCACCTCATATGAGTTTATTGACACTAAGTGAGTCCAATAAGGCCCTTCATATTCAGTAGTTACTTGCGTTGTCCTGCCTCTTTGTTCCTGATTGACAGGTCTCAATGCTAGGACATACTGCTGTATGGAACACTGAGAGCTCTGTTACCTCATTGGGCACTTAAAGTCAGGTGGACAGGGTGATGTAATATAAGATCCTGTTACATCTGTAATGTCTACCCCATGTATGTATCTGATCACATGAAATCACTAGTGATGGGAAGTCCGGCTCTTCTTAGCGAGCTGGCTCATTAAGCTCTGCTCAGTAAGAAGAGCCAGCTCTTTTGGCTCCTAAACGGCTCCCTATTAAATTTATAATAGAGAGCAGCAGGCCAATCAGTCCCCCCACACCACTCCACTTTTAACTCGATTCTATAGGGTTAAAGGGAACGTGGTGAGACGTTTAGGGCGGGGTTTATTGAGCCATCGGCTCACTGAGGTGAGCTGGCTCACGTTGTTCACACAAATGAGCCGGCTCTTTGTACCATCAATAGACATCACAGCAGCGTACGTGGACTTTGACTACTCCCCATCCACGGAGGCTGCTGTGATGTCATGTGATCAGATACATACACGGGGTAAATGTTACAGATGCTTAGATGACATCACTCTCCATGGCACATGGCTAGGAGTAGCTGGAAGGGTAAGCTGAGCAGGACGTGCTCCGGCTGATGCCAGGGAATATAAGATAAAGTTGATTTATGGGGAAGTGAGGGAAGCATTTTGTAGCTAAAAAATGGGTGTCAGTTAGGTAATAGGGATAATAGGTAACTTGTCACTAGCTGTAACTGAGAAAACATGGTGACAGCTTCTCTTTAACATTCTGCATGATCATTATAATGATAAACTTAATACTAACCCCATAACGATCAATGACGGAATAGTACGTCATGGTGTTGCTAAAGGGGTTATGGAGAGGGATTATCTTCGGTAAAATCATTCCCCCCCCCCCCAAGCGTCATTGGGGGTGCCGAGGCAGATAGATACAGACTATACTGGAATACTGCCATATTGCAGCATATGGTATCAGCAATCAGGTCCCTAGGCCACATAAAGCCTTAAAAATAGTAGTAAATAATAAAAAGTTAAAAGATAAATAAAGTTTATATCACCCCCCATTTCCTAGAACACAAACTCAATCATAAACGTGTTTGAAATTGGCGTGTCCCAAAATATTGACTGATCAAAATTTTAACAAAAAACAATTCTTCCCGGTGGTCAACGGGCACTTTCAGAACACCTAAAATTTTGATACAAAGTGATAGAGTCCTCAAAATGGTAGAAATGAAAACTTCAGCTCATTCGGCAAAAAATTATACCTTACAAAGGTTCGTACACCGAAACATTAAAAATTATTGGCATAAGAATATGGTGACATATTTCGCACAAAAGATTAAAATTTTTTCTATGTATTAAAATATAATAAAACCTATATATTTGGTATCTCCCTGACTGTACCAATGGACCATGTCATTTTGACCATACAGTAAAAGCTGTAAAAGCCTAATTCCCTGAATGATCCTTTAGACATCACATTAGGGACTTCTTGGTGATATAGTTGGGTTCCCCAGGATTGTGTATAGTCAGTTTAAAGGGGTTGGCCACTCTTTTAGATAAGTTGCCCATGTGCCTTTTCTTGTGGATAATTTCTGAATGTTCAACAAGTGATTCAGAAGTTGTACTACTTTCTTTTGTACTGTGTGCAGACTCTCCATGATTCTTTGCTCACATGTCTGAGTTCAGCTGAATAGGAGGAGCTGTAGCAGGAGATCACTCATCCTACTCCCTCCCTCTCCCCTATTCCTGTCTTTGTCAGTGAGGATGAACAGTGAGAAGAAAGATGCAGTGGTAGATGCAACGGGCAGGGAGAGAGTGAAAGCTTTGTATATATACAGAGGGCAGTATGGTGAGAACAGGAAATGCTAAAGCTATCAAAGAAGGCAAATGCAGGGGCATGTCTTATAAAAGATATTAGGGAACCTATCAACAAGAATGTAACTTTAGCTGGTGAAAATGCATTTGACAGCATTCTGCATTATTTGCATTTGCATTATGACCAGCTTGGAGGACTATAGTAGCAACACAAAAAATTATGTAAAA
The DNA here is from genome assembly GCA_019512145.1 of Engystomops pustulosus. Taxonomy (NCBI): domain Eukaryota; kingdom Metazoa; phylum Chordata; class Amphibia; order Anura; family Leptodactylidae; genus Engystomops; species Engystomops pustulosus. The sequence continues at coordinate 17,812,267 of CM033641.1, forward strand.
ATGTACAAAAATTTGAAAATATAGGATATGGTTTTGTGAAACAACCAGGTTTGGTTCACATTTTATTAAGGGATTTAAAGATATCAAACAGAAATGTCAATTACCTTACTGAAGTAGCAGAGCTGAATTTGTCATTATATTTTTGGGCTACTTTTGACCACATCAAGAGTGATGCTACCAAGTGACAAACTCATCTCTGTTACATCCATGTGATGATATCTGTGTATAAGTGTTTGTTCTCTTGTTATTAGAATGGTTATTGTCCGTTGCCTTCTGTCACCTGTAACCTGTGCTCTGTAATTCTTGTTATTTGGGATTTTCTATTCCGAAATCAACACTAAATTCTCTTTTCTGACAGGTATCGTTTATTTCTCTTCCTTATCTCCATAGTAATATGCTTTGTTGTGACCAACTCCTTGATGCTGGCGTGCTGTATGCCCATCATGCTATTGGGCATGAGATACTACTACAGTAGAAAAATTATCCTCCACCACCTCGAGTGTTCTCTACGCACGGACATGTCTGATATTGAACAATATTACATGAAACAGCCAGGTGAGTATAACCCCCTCCCCCCCTCTACCATAAAGGAACATTCTACGCTGAGCCCCCTATCACCCCCAAAACCAGGCATTTTATTCTTGCTTCGAGTCAACGCTGAGAACTGGCACAGACATCTTTCCATCTTTTTCTATAACTAAGTCCAGGACTCTCCTCCATGCATGCTGTTCTGTCTAGGCTAGGATACAACCCTGATTTTATGGTTATTTTCTGTGTATATCTGACTACAAGACAAAGCTACAAACGCTCACATATCCAGGATGGAGAATGAGCCCGGAAGGTAGGTATGTGTTTATTTACTTATCGTTATTGGCCAAAAGAGGGGGTAGATATTGATGTATGTGACTTTAATTGTAGGGGGGTGTAGGGATGGGTTCACTAGAATATCTGAATAATTTCATAAAGGGACAGTACAATCACAATTTTATACTAACAAATCTATCAATCTAACAAATCTACCATTTGTTTTTATGCATTGTAAACCAAACATACCTTGAGAATGCTGTAGCGAAACTAATGCAGAAACATATCTTGTTTAATCCCTGCTCAAAAAAACAATACAATTCAAGGGATGGTGCAGCGATTGATGACTTCTGCCTGTCAGGAACAACACAGTGATGACGTATTCTCGGGTTATGCTAGGCAGGACAAGGCTCGAGCAGTGTATAATTGGGGTAAGAGGAGAAGCGCGGTCGCAGCCACAGGAGCATCAGAGCCTCATTATCATTGTAATTGTTTTTTCAGCAAAACCACTCGGCTCAGGGATTAAACAAGATATGTTTCTGCATCAGTGTATGTTTGGTTCATAATGCATAAAAGCAAATTGTAGAATTCTTTAGTTCTGCAAAGTTTCTCAGATGGGTATGCAAAAATGAAAATATATATCATACATACATATATATATATATATATAACATATAAGGAAAGTCCAGAGCAGCACTACAAACATTGTAAAAGTGGTGGTGCAGATACGAAAAGATCTGTGGCAAAAAGATCCAATTAGATATATCCAGAAATAGGCAGATCTCACTGGCTTCACAGCCTTGAAATGCCATGTGCGATGGGTACATATGGTCCATGTGCATTGAGGCTTGAACCATTCCAGTAGAAATTGCGGATAGCCACATGATGCCAGGGGGAGGGGGGTGTGCCCTGGAAGTTTCTTGCTGTCATCGTGACTTCGTTGTATGCATATATTTTGGGACAATGTGCCGTGATGCGTGTCATTCATTGTCAGATGGGAGAAAGCGAAACTGCATGAGTCTGATCTGCAGTGTGCGGTGCGGGCATTGCGGGTGTCACGATTAGGACGGGTCAGTATTGGTTGAAATCCGCAAGAAGGGTCTTATCTACAAGCCCCCTCTTGTGAAACAGTTACCTAGATACAGAAAGGAATGTAGGCCAATGAGACACCAAGCCTGGCTGAGCCTGGCCCCTTCTCCCCACCCTGGCGCTCTAATACAATGCAGATGTAGAATAATGGTCCTCTATGCACCTGCGCAGACACAACACGTGTTATTCCCTCTATGAAATACATATGTAGCAGAGTTTGACTTTAGGAATCGCAATAAATATTCTCTGGCTTTGCATAGGACTGCGTCATTAGTGCAGTAGTGACCGATACAGCTCTGCTACATCTGTAACATGTATTATGCATGTAAATGTACGGATTTTCCATCGCTCCCTTGACCCGGTGCACTTTTCCCCCTCCCCGCTTTGCTGTAATGAACAGATCCTATATTTGCTATCTTAAGCATTTGCTCTGGTTACTGTCTTGGCGTATTGAGTGATATTGATTGAAGTTGCTGACTTTTCAGTTTTGACCACATGCATCTCCATCACCTCGGCTTTCAAACAAAACCCGTGTCTACTCCTCCTACATTGACATACAACATGTATCTCAGATTTATTGAGGACTATTTGCATTACTCTGTCTATGATTAGTGCTTTTTTTCTTATCATGTTTTTTCTGACCATGTAGACTGCAGCCAGATGTTTAAAGGAAATGTCCCATCATAACCATCCTGATAAACCAGGGACATTACTCATAGATCCAGGCACCGGGACTGTGGGAATCTTCTTATATGTGTTATCCATGGCCTCCTTCATTCTAACATCAACTTTTATAATTATGCTAATGAGCCACACAGGCTCTTAGCCATATTGCCCACGAGCTAATTCGATGCTTAGAACTTGCATTATTGCTTTGCTGCAATGTCCGGCCCCAACATTCAGAAACCGGAACTGAACTCTTCATGTCAGTTCAGTTTCATTTTATGAGCGTTCCTGTTGGACATTGCAGCAAAGCACACAATGCAAGTCGAAGCATCAAACTTGCTTGTGGGCAATAGGCCTAGGGGTGTTACCAGATACCTTCCCTGATGTACCTTCACAGGCTCTTACATTGTGCAGGAGTATTCCCCCCTCCCACTGTGTGAGGTTACATCAGGCAGGGGAGGGAGGGGGAAAGTGCCAAAGAAAAATAGGGAGTGTGAGACAGTTTAACAGCCTGTGAATCTAGTAACGCCCCCCAGAGACCTTCTTGCATAATTTTAGAAGGAAGGAGGTCATGGATAACATATAAGACGATTACCACAGTCCTGGTGCCTAGATCTATGAGTAAGTGTCCCTGGTTTATCAGGATGGATTTTTATGATAGATTTCCTTTAATTATACCTGTATACTGTTGTTAATAGCAGCAAGATGATGAAAAATGCATGTATTTTGCAGGATTGTTGCTTCTCTGAGTGCACTGTGAGCATATCCTCACACTTCTGTGTTCTGTGGTCTCTGCATTGAGCCACTTCACTGCCCATCCCCTCTGCCCTGAGTAATAGCAGGCTTCAGATTGGATGCTACAGCAGTCAGAGAGCAGAGAGCACAGCACAGCAGTGTTAAGATACCCCCTCCAGAAAAGGCAATCCTGGAATGTAAATGCATATTTTACAGTTCTGCTGCTACAACTAACACACAGAATTACACAGATCTCCAAGGCCAATACACATCACAGAATGGTAACTTCTGACAGATTCCCTTTAAAGTCTTTTGCCATCACAGAATGGTAACTTCTGACAGATTCCCTTTAAAGTCTTTTGCATCGCTGATATATCTATATATATCTATAGAATAAGCAAAAGACTTTAAAGGGAATCTGTCAGAAGTTACCATTCTGTGATGCAAACATCACCCTTGATTTTTCACCTTATAATCGAGTGCTGCCTATTTCTGGATATATACCTAACTCTTTGACATATATATATGTGTGTGTATGTGTATATATATATGTCAAAGAGTTAGGTATATAATTTTTACATTTTTTGGAATATGATGGGTTCTATTTGGTTGTACACAGGACTGCAGGTTATGATGATGGACTAATGGGATCTATGTAAAAACAGGAGAAAATGTGTAAAGTTACAATGTAACTTTATAATGACAATGTATCTATTATCCATCTACAGTATCTTCTAGCCTCTATCTATCTATCTATCTATCTATCTATCTATCTATCTTCTAGCTATCATCTTATGTCTGTCTATCATCTCTGATCCATCATATAACTATCTATCTTCTAGTTATCTTCAATTTTATATCTCTCTATCATTTTCTCATATCTCTCTGTCTATCTATGTATCTATCATCTTCTATCATTATTCCTCAATATTAAAATGTCTATTATCTATTTATGTCCTAGCTACCATGTCTATCATCTGCTTTTTATCATCTATGTATGATGTGGTCGGGGCTGATACAATAGAACATTACACAGGAAATGTAAATATAAAGTGAAATATCTTCAGACTTGTCAAGATCTGGGAAATTTTACACTTCTAAATTTAACATTGTTATTATTAGTTCTTGCTATGTGTATAGTTGTACTTTAAAGGGAATCTGTCAGCATGTTTCCCTATATGATGGCCCCCTGGTTCCTGATCCGGCTGGTTACTGGATGCCTTGCAAAAGTTTTCAGTATGAGAACTTCATTAACTGCAGCTAAACAGAAGTTTTACTCAAGAAAATCAATTTGTGAAATTGGCACTATTTTATGTCACCCTTGTACTCAAGCATATAGAGTAAACCTTAGGATCTGGGACAAGACATAACATTTTTAATTGGGGTCTGACATCTTTTATATAGCCTACAATCTACTGCTAACTTATTACTAAAGACATCATGCTACCACTACAGCTATCCTATTACTATAGCCCTCAGTCTACCACTATCCTATTACTATAGCCCTCAGTCTACCACTATCCTATTACTATAGCCCTCAGTCTACAGCTATCCTATTACTATAGCCCTCAGTCTACAGCTATCCTATTACTATAGCCCTCAGTCTACCACTATCCTATTACTAGAGCCCTCAGTCTACCACTATTCTATTACTAGAGCCCTCAGTCTACCACTATCCTATTACTATAGCCCTCAGTCTACAGCTATCCTATTATTATAGCCCTCAGTCTACCACTATCCTATTACTATAGCCCTCAGTCTACAGTTATCATATTACTATAGCCCTCAGTCTACCACTATCCTATTACTAAGTCCCAGTCTACAGACTATCCTACTACTATGCCCTCAGTCTACCACTATCCTATTACTAACTCCCTCAGTATCAACTATCCTATGTCTATAGCCCTCAGTCTACAGCTACTACCTATTACTATAGCCCCTCAGTCTACCAATATCCTATTACCATAGCCCTCGTCTACCACTATCCTATTACTATAGCCTCAGTCTACACGCTATCCTATTATTATACATATCTAACCGATCTACTAGACCTCAAGTCTACAGCTATCCTTTACTATAGCCCTACAGTAAGTCTCACCCCTATCCTATCCCATTTAAGCCCCCCTCACTACCACTATGCTATTACTATAGACCCCTCAGGTCTACCCAAACCAACCCTTTACATTTATACTGAAAGGACTTCACCCATAAATACTTGTAAATTTGTTCCTGCTCTCAATACACACGTTCAGGACCTTTGAAGGTCCTCCAAAGGTCCTGCAACTGCGGCAGAAGGGACACATCCTTCTTTACCCAATAAGCTGATTCTAGAACCAATGTAGAAGTGATTCAGACCTGTAGGGGCTAATATTCCAACCGCCCAGCGCCCATGGCAGTCTTAACTCCGCCCCCTGGGTACCGCCCAGGATGGTGCAGAGTCCACACTAGTTTACAGCAACAGTTCCTGGGCTTCCTGTGACTGCAAGAGGACACAGAGTTGTAGACAGGGCTGCAGGTATTATTAGAGCTCCTGCACCGTAAATCTTTCTGTTCAAGGGGACCCTGAAGGAAAGCTGCAATGACAACCCCATCTCTCCCCCTCCTTCTTTCCCTTCTTCATCATCTGTATTGGTGTCCACACGACGCCAATGCGATTGAAAGCTGTGGGCAGACAGGGAGCATAAGTTGCTGATTAAATTGCTGTGCTGGTACTTTTGTGATAATAATAATTTGGCTGTAGTTTGGGCACTCGGTCTCTAAAAGTTTTACAATCATTCCTTATGGTTAATACGTCATGTGAATATTGATTACTGTATACCCAGGGTAACTTACCACATAGGTGTCTGTAGGTTTGTTCTTAAGTTGAATTTGTATGCAAGTGTGAACTGAATATTTTATAATTGTAAACCTCAGCCAAACACTTTTTGGTCTCTGTGACAATTGGATTATAAAACTTTGGGTTATATTATATCCTACTGAAATTAAATGGGAGACTTGGGCACATTTACTTACCCGATCCGTCGCGATCCCGCGGCGCGTTCTCCTCGCCGAGGATTCGGGTCTGCCAGCATTCACTAGAGGTCCGCGCACCCGTAATCCGCATGTTGTCTCGCGCTGCCCACGCTGCCGTGTCCTGCCCGGAGTTTCACCTTCTTCTTTCTCTGGTATGTAATTGCTGATCTTGCCGACACAAATTCTTTATAATTCTGCGGTTTTTTCCAATCCGTCGGTTGTCGCGACGCCCCCCCCCCCCCCCCACCTTTGTCTGTTGCGTAAAGCCGGTGCTGATCGGTCCACAATCCGATCAGTGTGCGCCCAAATCCTAGGGCAATCCGGCCAACTTGGAAATCGACAACAGTGCCAAATGTCGAACCCTAGTAATGAGGCCCCTATGGATGTACATTTTGATGCACATTATTCTCAAGAGACGCTGATATCACAGGGCGGTCATTAAAGTGTGTATCAACGAGGGGCCCAGCACCAGGCCTCGGTTCTAGACAAAGTGGGGCCCTGGGCAACAAAAGAGGGGCCCAAATAAAACTATTTTAGAAAGAAAACCATCACCAGTCATAAGTGGCTCCCTCCTGGGTTTCCTCTGGTCCTCCGTTTCCTCCCAGCACTGCAAAAAATTACCTGTTAGGTGATTATCCTGTGAGGTCCCTTGGGTACAGGACTGATATTTTCTGGAAAGCAGACACTTGCCCCATTTTCAAAATTGCATCAAAAGTTTAAAACTATGCGCCAATATCATGCTATTGTTGATTCAACATGAAAACTTTTCATAAAAAATATTCAAAAATTGACTTTGCGATGGCAAAAAAATATTGTTCCAACGAAAAGTATTTCTTCACATCTCCTAAATGTAATAATGGACATGTGGTCAGTTATCACAAATGCCCTTATTGATATTTCACATAAATCCCAAATTCACAAACAGCTGTAATAACTAGATATCTGCTTTTGAGCTAGAATTTTAAAGACAACTGCAAAATAGAGCAATAAAACAGTAAAGGTGGCATAAAAACCTTTGAGTAATATTGAAGCGACACCAATCTGAAATGTGTACAATCCAGATACGTATCTAAAGAAAATTATTTTCCTAAACAGTAGATGTAGAGAACATACATCCCCACACCAATATCTGTTTCGCAACAATATGGAGCAAAGGAACTTCATAAAATTGCACTGCCCTTCACCCAGTATCTACAGTCTTACTGTATTCTCCCTTACACATGGTGACCCAATAATAACTCTATATCCATAACCCGCGCTCGAAGAGGTAATAAACGTCACGCTACGATTGGGCCATTGTATATCCGCCAATAACAATCCCTCCGCACTACAAAGAATGAGAACGTTATACACATCGGTGTAATAATCTGAGGCATGTGGGAAATAATAACTCGATTATTCCCAGAACCATGTGGTGTGATATTTGGGGTTACATAATAACTTATGGACATGTTTCTGGTCCGCGTGAGGTCCTCACTTAGGCGAAAGGGATGGAATGTTCATCCGTATCAAGTCAATTTTCCCAAAAAAACCTATCACAAAATAAAAGGCAATAAGATAAATGTGTGTTCTTAGATAGTTCTGCATAGAGAAGTGTTAAAAACAATGAATATTAGCTGATTTATCATTCTCAGAATGTAGTAACATATAAAGTGAATATTGTCCATTATCTGTGAGGTGCAGCATCTCTTGTGCAGCAATGCTCCCTGCAGCCTGATGGCATTCGATCTGGAGGGGTGGGGGGGAAACCGTCAAGGTGGTCTCTAATCTTTGCCTGTGACCCAATAGAATCCTCACTTCTTTTTTCACTGAAACGATAGAGTCTCCATCTAAATTGTGTGTTCAATGTTTAGGAAAACGGAGATATTAACTGTTAAACTGGCCGGATGGAAGTGATTTTTATTATAAAAAATTGCCACCGATATTCTCACTTATTAAGCCTGAATATCTCTGGATCGAGGACACTAAAACACAATTCGATTCTTTGAAAAAGAGATGTCTCCCCTTTCAGCCCTGGCAATGCCACCTTTGTGCCTACCCATACGCCGCGCCTGCTACACAACAACCCAAATTTATTGCACCTTGATATTAGAGTATAGAGCAACCCGGCTTGACATACGAGAATGTTTTCTCATCTTATCATTTGTATTTTGATTGTTGATTTAGTTTTCAGGTATTTTGTAGTACCTGTATATCACATAATTTGTGATTATGTGATAAGTGCAACGTATACTCTCATAGGGGGCACCTTTCACAACATATGCTACGCCTGGCCTGTGTAGCATACCGTCGGCTGGAGAAGGGGAGGAGGGAGCACTCTTCACCCTTCCCCCTCTCTATATGGAGCCATGCCGCAGCTCTTATTTCACATAACTCTAACTTTTTCCAGCTACGGTGCGTGACACTCGTGGGCTCAAGGTACGTGCTGCGCACTGTGCACTGTGGTTTATAGGCTACTTACTTCATGTGAAAGGGGCCCCGTACGTTTGTTTGCATTAGAGTAAACTTACTTATGTGACATTGTAATCATTTTGCATAATTGGGGCTTATTTACTAAGGGTCACGGATTGGACTTTCTGACGTTTTCGGGTTTTTGCACGTGCTTTGCCAGGGTATGTTAGTAAATGATGAGTTGCGATTGTGTCCACACAATCGGTTGCTTGCGCAGCTGTGCTGCTTCCATGCGGCACAATTATGTTGCCGTGTCGCGGGCGATCCGCTGATTCAGACTGAGCGCGGGATTTAACTTTCATATATTGTCGCAAGCCCAGCACTTACATGCACCAGGAAAAGAAGGTGAACTCCAGTGGACCTGAGTGGGGAAGCGACCACATGCCAGATATCGGCTGCACGATCTAGTGACTCCCCGCACAGTGGCAATCACTTCCTTTTTGTGAACTCCGGTCCAGGTAAGTAAATGTCCCCAATATGTCTCATGGTTTGTTGGTTGTTTTTTGTTTTTTTAAGTTGTAGTTTTTGAAAGTTTGAATTAAAAAAAAACAAGTTTCAAGGAAAGCGATTGTGCCCTAATTTTCATCAGAATTTTCACAACTAAAATACCGATTGACACGCGGCATAATTCGAAATTGGAAAACAAGGCAAAGTGCTGTCTTTAATGTTTAGACAATTATTCAGTATAAATTATGCATAGCTGCGCTCCCAGTACTGATCATACCCCTGGGGGGGAATTTGTAACATCCAATCAGATGAAATCTTCATGGGTTAGGAATGATGCCCTTTAAAGGTGTACTGCCATCAGCAATAAAATGGACACCCCCTTTAAACTATAATCCAGGCTTCTCTTTAAATAGCACAGGAATATAAAGAAGTGATATGTGATTATATAATTACAACTGTCTGAATATCTCCTCTGTGTTGGTGATTTTCACGCCTGTCATTGCCTGAGCAGGGATTTTCAATGAGTTGCCTGAGATGTAATATTTAATTTATATGTTAGAGATTATAACGGTACTCCTTATATGTTGTGTATGTATATATATATACACTCCTCACCGGCCACTTATTAGGTACACCTGTAACTGCTCTTATAACATACTTAATTTTCTAATCAGCCAATCACATGGCTGCTAACTCATTCATTTAGGCATGTAGACATGTCAAGACATCTCCTGCAGTTCACACCGAGCATCAGTACTGGGGAAGAAAGGTGTTATTTGAGCCTTGACGTGGCACTGGTTGTTTGGTCGCCAAGAATGGCTGGTCTGAGTATTTCAGAAACGCTGGATCTACTGATTTTCATCCGCACAGACCATCTCTAGGTTTCAGCAGTAATGTCCCGAAAAGAAAAAATCCAGTGTGCGTGCCAGTTCTGTGGGTCGGTAAATGCCTTGTTGATGGCCAGAGGTCATAGGAAATGTGCAACTGGTTCCACTCATGAAAGGCAACAGTGATCAAATCGCACCCCGCACCTTCACCAAGGTAGCGAAACATCTCTGAATCACAGTACGTCCTAACTTTGAGGCAGATGGGCTACGCAGCAGAAGAACCCACCGTGTCCACTCTTTCAGCTAAGTAACGGGAAACTGAGGCTCAATTTGCACAAGCTCATCGAAATTGACATAGAAGATGGGAAAACGTTGCCTGGTCTGAGATTCCCGATTTCTTTGCCTGCGACATTCGGATGGTAGGGTTCGAATTTGGAGTCACACATGAAGCATGGATCCATCCTGCCTTGTATCACACGTTCAGCTGGTGGTGGTGGTTGGTGTCATGGTTGGGGATAGATTTCTTTGCGGCACTGCTTTGGGCCGACCTTGGTACCAATTGAGCATCGTTGCACAACTGCCACAGCCTAACTGAGTATTGCTTGCTGAACCATGTTCCATCCCGTTTATGACCACAATGACCCCTGTCACATCTATGGCTTACTTTCACAGCATGAAATGCGCCCATTTCATAAAGCTCTAATCATGTCAGACTGGTTTCTGTATGACATGACAATAGTCCCTGGACTCAAATGGCCTCCACAGTCCCAGATCTCCATCCAATAGAGCTCTTTGGTATTGTGGGGAACGGAGATTCGCATCAGTAGGATGTGCACGCCAGACATATCTGGCTACCTCGGCAATTGGTGATGCCATCAATGTTCAAATCATGGAGCAAAACCTGAGGAGCTTCCAGCCCTTGTTGAACTATGACCCACGAAGAACTTGAGGCAGTTCTGCAGCAATAAGGGGGTCACCACCCGTTTGATTCCTAGCCATATTGTGTATACCTAAGTATAGTGGGGCCGGTGATGTATGTGTTCGGTATAGTTGCACATGACACTAGAATGAACTCTAGTTAAAGTAATTGACAGCACAGAGGATGTATAACCATTCCAGAGGGTTTGGGGTGGAAAGAAGAGGTTTGACCAAGAGAACGGGGAGGAGGATTTATCAGTTCTACTACTGCCCCCCCCCCGCAAACTTAAGCAAAATTGCATGTATAGACCGTTTAATAGGAACATGGACTTTGCGGTAGCCCCCCCCAGTACAAAAGATTTTTTTCCCCATTTTTTTTATAATTTTATAGATAGAAAAGCAGCCTGTAGTGCCCTCCGGGGGGACAATTTGCAGGACAATTTGCATACAATACAACATAAATATGTCTGTGTTGCTTCAATTATTTAATCTTGTGGGTCCTCCACAAACAATTTCATTTCCGGGAGCAACCAGTGGTCCTGTCAGAAGGACCTCGAATCCCCCCGCCTCACTTCGTGATCTGTGGAGGGGTCAGGCTCATTCCGAGGCCCCTACCAAAGTACACAAAGTTAGGCCGATGGTCTAACTTGATTGATGGAAACCCTTAAAGCGCCCAGTTACAACCGTTTTTGGGTTTGGGAAATATTTGTACCAGTCAGACTAGAAAGCTTTTGAAACTAAAAGTAAAATTGCTGCAAATGTAATTGAGTGTAGACTACCCGACCATAAGCGACTGTGAAAACTATTGGACTGGATATAAAACTAAGACGGGAAATGCATTGGCCCAGCCTCCCTCCACTAATGTACATGCCCACACCTCCCCCAGTATAAAATGCCCACATCTCCCCCATTATGAATTTCCGGCAGCCCTCCCCTCACTAATGAAATGCCCAGCACCTCCTCCAGTAAGAATGCCCAACAGCCTTCCCCCATATAAAATGCCCAGCAGCCTTCCCCCAGTAATGAATGCCCGCAGCATCCCCTCACTAATGAATGTCCCAGCAAAACCGCCCCAGTAATAAAATGCCTAGCAAGCCTTCCTCCCACGCATTAATGAAATACCCATAAGCGCTCCCCGCAACTAATGAAATGCCCAGCACCTCCTCCCGTAATTAAATGCTAAAACAGCTCCCCCATAATGAAATGCTCAGCAGCCTACCCAGGTAATGAGAATGTTTAGCAAGCCCTCCCCAGTAATGATGCCCAGCATCAGACCCCCACTATGAAATGCCCAGCAGCCTCTCTCAGTAATAAACAAGCCCCAGTCTCGCCCTTAAATACAATGCCCTTAGCTTCCCTCCGTAATGAAATGCCAGGAAAGCCTCCCCCAGTATGAAATGCCAAACACATCCTCCCCCAGTATTAAATCTCAACAGCTTCCCTCAGTAATGAAACTGCTCACAAGCCTTCCCCCAGTAATGAAATGCCCATCAGCTTCCCCTAGTAATGAAATGCTCATTACCTCCCCCCCATAATAATACCCACAACTCCCCCAGTAATAAAATGCTCATCAGCCTCCCCCAGTATTGAAATGCTCTGCAGCCTATCCATTGATTAAATGCACACAGCCTCCCCCAGTAATTAAAATCCCAGCACCTCCCCAGTAATGAATTGCCCATCAGCCTTCCTCCAGTAATTAATGCCCAGCGCCGACCCCTAGTAATGAAATGCCAAGCCATGGCCCTCCCCCAGTAAGGAAATGGCCCCAAGCAGAATCCCCCAGTAATGTAATGCCCAGCAGCTCCCCCAGTAATGTATTGCCCCCAGCCGCCCCCCCGGAATTAAAATGCCCAAGCAGCCTCCCCATATGAATGCCCCAGCAGCCTCCTCCGGTAATGAATGCCCAGCATCCTCCCCTAGTAATGAAAGCCCAGCAGAATCCCCCAGTAATGTATGCCCTGCAGCCTCCCCACTAATGTAATGCCCAGCATCCTCCCCCATAATGTAACGCCCACAACCTCCTCATAAATTAAATGCCGCAGCGCCGCCTCCCCCGGATGAAATGGCCCAGCAAGCCTCCTCCAATGAAATGCAAGCAGCGCCTCCCCGAGTAATAATGCCAGCAGCCTCCCCTTATAGATGAAATGCCAACAACGGCCTCCTTATAATGAAATGCCCACATAATCCCCCAGTAAGTAAATGCCCAGCAGAATCCCCCAGTAATGTATGCCAGCGCCTCCTCCATAATTTAAATGCCCCGCAGCCTCCCCATAATGAATGGCCCACCCTCCTCCAGTAATTAAATGCCAGTCATCCTCCCCTGTACTGAAATGCCAGCAACGGCCTCCCTAGTATGAAATGCCCCAGCATAATCCCCCAGTAATGTATCCCAGCAGATCCCCCATAATGCCCCACATCCTCCCCCACTAATGTAATGCCCCAGCACCCTCCCCCATTAATGTAATGCCCAGCAGTCCCCTCCCCTAGTAATGACTGCCCAAGCACCGCCTTCCCTAGTAATGAAATCCCAGCAGAATCCCCCAGTAATGTACTGCCCAGCAGCCGCCTCCCCATTAATGAATTGCCCAGCAACAGTCCCTCAGTATAATAATAAACTTACTTACCTCCGGGGCTACTCGCAGCTCCTCTTTCCTCCTCCTCTCAGCTTCCTGTGTAGCAGCGCACAAAGAATTGTGCTGAAAAAACTCTGCTATCTTGAGTCATATATACAAAGTGAAACACGAGGCAGCTGAGAATTACTCATATTGGTAAGTTTAATGTGTACCAAGCTTTACACTGTCTATGACGTCTATATTTCTAGTTTGCAGTCCCAAGCGACCTAGCTGCTGTTGACTTTCTCCATTCTCATAGTTCTGCTGACAAATCTCATAAGATTCTATCAAGATGGAATTCAGCATAGACTTCATATTAAAAAAGCAGATAAGCAAGGCGGGAGGACCGAAAGCTTAAAGAAGAGCAGATCCTGCCAGAAGGAGCGCACACCTGTATTCAGTGGCTTGTTTACCAATCTTTGAATCCTGTGTGTAGCTGTCCTTTAAAACCCTTTACCAGACCCCACAGCAGGAGGTGTGCTAGTTGGTGGAATGAGATGGTGCTCCTGCCCTGGGGGCCTTCCTGCACGCTTTTTTGGCACCTGTATGGTGGCCAGTGGGACTGCCCTGCCAGTGCTTTCCTGATAATCTATAGTAGTTTAAGGAGGAGGGAAGTGACATATAAATGTGCCCCATTGTGTACATTTTGGTGCACCAGAATCACTATTAAATCAAAGTGTTGTCCCAAGTTGTGTTAGAAGTTTTAGCCATTATCCTTTATCACGGGGCTAACAAGGTATCATGGTTGGTGATAATTGTTGGGACCAACCACCGAAAAAAAGACCCTAAATTCAGTAAACAGGGATCGGGCCGTTTTCACTAATGGGTGGACCGTGCACGAAGCAAGCCCATAGGTGGGGATAACCGCTACTTTTGGGACTAACCCCAGTTAATATAAGTGATTCGCAGTGCCATACTAAAACCACCGATAAGCCAAAAAAAAATTTCATCTCTGTCTAAATTAAGCCTTTTTTTTGTTTCTGCAATTTTTGCTAAACCCCTGTCCGAACTGCGATTTTTCCGGTTAAAATTGCTTCTGTCTGGTCTGGCCAATGCTTTGCTGGAAATCAATCCACCCCTCGTGGCACCAAAGGAATTTCGAGGTGGTCACGTTGCTAATTAAAGTGAGTGCAAAGACTATAAGGGACGATGACCTCCCTCACAAGTGCTCCCAGGATGGATGGTCAAATTCTACATCAATGAGACGATGTCCTAATGCCCGACCGGATCACTGTGAGCCTTCAAGCATCTACACGCACAAGCATAGCCGCTACGAAGACGTCTTTATTAGACCACATCTATACATCAGTAAAATAAAAAAAAAGTCCTGTATACCTCAACTACCGGGTACAATCAATGACATAACCTGTCACCAGCGATGTTAATAACTCTCTACCTCAACTACTCCACAATTCCAAAGTCAACTTTAGTGGTTACCCGTGGAGTGCCACTTCAGAAGCCCCCTGTTCTAATGCACCTAAAACCTGCTTCCTGGTGTAATTTTAAAGATTGGGATTTCAATCTTCAGAGCCCATCAAGCACCCTTACGGTGCGGCATGGAGGGAGGGGGGTTGAGTTAAAGGAACTTGCCACCAGATTTTACCCCATGATAGTACTAGGTAGGTATCAAATGACCTTCTGAAATCTCACCCTTTTAACTATTTAGAAAATCCCCTTCAAGTCAGGCGAAAATGAGCAGAGCAGAGTCTGCTATAGCCTGAGATGATCACTTCATACGCCCACTATCTTTTAGTTACAATAGCACCTAAAACTTCTTCTGGCTGTGTCAACTAAAGATAAGAATCTTAATCTTTTAGAAGCACCTCAATCTGTGATCTATAGAAATGGAGATACAACAATTAAGAGATTTTGGAAATGCGTCTGTCAGATAATTATCCCTTATTCCTGCTTTTGTTTCACTGGTAGATCACAGAACCACAACCACAAGCCTGGTGTAATCTGAAAGAAAATTTCTTATCTTCTATATGCACCTGAACCATCAGGAGTATCTGATGTTTACTTACACTCCCGTGTCGCGTCTCTAAACTTGCTCGTCTCAGCTAAAATATGACTCTTTTGCACATGACATGGGGAGACGTTTGTTTTTAATAGGTCAACAGGTGAGATACATAGAAGATGGAATTGTAAAAAGGATATTTCATATCCTAACTGAGAGGTGCTGGAGTGTAAGTGTAACGTTAAATTAGTTTGACACAAAGCTCAATTGAATACAGCTTTGGGTTTGAAGTGGAATACCTATTAAATATCTAGACGAGGTCCTCATATAATGGTGTAAATTTATTAAACCCAGTAACCAGTATACTAGTAATATGTTATAAGTATAATATACTACTATATTCTCAGTTTTTTTGGTAAAACGTAACTTCTCAAACATCACTGGATAGGTCTGTTTTCCATTCAGGACTAAGGGTGGGGTGGGTTGTGCCGCCCCCCTGCCCAAATCAAGTCTTCATGAAAGCCCCTGACTGCATGTGGGGATATGGTTGTAAGATTCGGGGCTGTCACCCCCTGTACAATCCCACCATTCACCTGCTCCCATGCTTGTTATTGGGCGACAGGGGAGACATGTCCACCATTCATTGGTATTTTGGTGATGAGGCGGGGGGGTGAGCCAGGGAACTTCCAAGTGTGAGAGAAGGGTCGGGGTAAGAAACCAATACATTGCAAATAAAGGAAAATCAAGGAAGAAAGCTGAGATGATGCAATGAAAAATGGGGTGCTAGAGGGTGGGGGATAATCTATAGGTGCAATTCACTTGTTGGGCAGTTGCCAAGTGCCCAAACTCTCTAGGGTGTCCATGGCCACCCAAACCACCCTTTACATTTTATACTGAGAAGGACTTCACCCATGAAATACTTGTAAATTTGTTCCTGCTCTCAATACACATTTCAGGACCTTTGAAGGTCCTCCAAAGGTCCTGCAACTGCAGGCAGAAGGGACACATCCTTCTTTCCCCAAGAAGCTGATTCTAGAACCAGATGTAGGAAGTGATTCCAGACTTGTAGGGGCTATAATATTCATACAGCCCAGCGCCCATGGCAGTCTTAATCCGCCCCTGGGTAGCCCAGGATGTGCAGAGTCCAGCACTAGTTTAAAGCAACAGTTCCTGGGCTTCCTGTGACTGCAAGAGGAGCACAGAGTTGTAGACAGGGCTGCAGTATTATTAGAGCTCCTGCACCGTAAATCTTTCTGTTCAAGGGGACCCTGAAGGAAAGCTGCAATGACAACCCACATCTCCCCTCCTTCTTTCCCTTCTTTCATCTGTATTGGTGTCCACAAGACGCCAATGCGATTGAAAGCTGTGGCAGACAGGGAGCAATAAGTTGCTGATTAAATTGCTGTGCTGGTACTTTGTGATAATTAATAAGTTTGGCTGTAGTTTGGGCACTCGGTCTCTAAAAGTTTTACAATCAGTTCCTTATGGTATACGTCATGATGAATATTGATTACTGTATACCCAGGGTAACTTACCACATAGGTTCTGTAGGTTTGTTCTTAAGTTGAATTTGTATGCAAGTTGGAACTGAATATTTTAAAATTGTAACCTCAGCCAAACACTTTTTGGTCTCTGTGACAATTGGATTTTTAAACTTTTGGGTTATATTATATCCTACGGAGAATTAAATGGGAGACATTGGGGCACATTTACTTACCCGGTCCTGTCGCGATCCAGCGGCGCGTTCTCCGCCGAGGATTCGGGTCTGCCGGCATTCACTAAGGTCCGCGCACCCGATATCCAGCAGGTGTCGCTGCTGCGCCGATGTCCGCCGGAGTTCACCTTCTTCTTCCTGGTGCATGTAAGTGCTGATCTTGCGACACAAATTCTTTTATAAATTCTGCGGTTTTTCCGAATCCGTCGGGTTGTCCTAGGGCAATCCGGTGTAAATCGGAAATCGACTAAAGTGCAACGTTCGAACCCTTAGTAAATGAGCCCCTATGTATGTACATTTTGATACACATTATTCTTCAAGAGACAAATATCACAGGGGCGGTTATTAAAGTGCGATCAGCAGGGGCCCTAGCACACCCAAATTTATTGCACCTAGATATTAGTATTTATAGAGCAACCCGGCTTGATCATACGAGAAATTTTTTCTCATCTTATGCATTTGTATTTTGATTGTTAGATTTTTTTCAGGTATTTTGTAGTACCTGTATTATTCACTAATTTGTTATTATGTGATAACAGTGCAACGTTATACATCTCATAGGGTAAGGCCCCTTTCACAAACATATGCTACGCCTGGGCCTGGTGCAGCATACCGTTGGCTGGAGAAGGGGAGGAGGGGAGCACTCTTCACCCTTCCCCTCTCTATATGGAGCCATGCCGCAGCTCTGTATTTCACACTCTAACTTTTTTTCGAGGTGCGGTGACACGCGTTGGGCTCAAGGTAACGTGCTGCGCACTGTGTTTATATGGCTACCTTACATTCATGTGAAAGGTGCCCCAGGTAGCAGTTTTGTATATAGAGTAGAACTTACTGATGTGACATTGTAATCATTTTGCGATATTGGGGCTTATTCATTAAGGGGCGCGGTTTGGACTTTCTGACGTTTTCGGGTTTTGCATGGCTTTGCCAGGTATTTAACAGAGGTTTGCGCTGGGATTGAGTCGCACACGATCGGTTTTTGGAGCTTACATGCGACACAATTTAGGGGCCGTGCCGTCGGACGATCCGACTGATTCGGACTGAGCGCAGGATTTAACTTTCATATATTGTCGCAAGCCCAAGCACTTACATGCACCAGGGAGAAGAAGGTGAACTCCGGTGGACCTGAGCGGGGAAGCGACACATGCAGGATATCGGGCGCATGATCTTAGTGAATCGTAGCACAGCGCATTATACACTTTCTGTGAACTCTTCCGGACGGGTGAGTAAATGTGCCCCAATATGTCTGGTTGTTTTTTTTGTTTTTTAAAGTTGTAGTTTTGAAAGTTGTATTAGAAAAGAAAACAAGTATTCAAGTAAAAGCGATTCTTCATAATTTTATCACAACTAAAATACCCATTGACACACGGCATAATTCGGAATTGGAAACAAAGGCAAAGTGCTGTCTTTAATGTTTAGAGCAATTAATGTCAAGCGACACAATTTCTTTTTTAAATACCGTGGTTTTTCCGAAATCCGCCGGGTTTTCCCACAGCCACACCCCCCGATTTCTGTTGCGTGAAAGCCGGTGCTGATGCGCCACAATCCGATCGTGTGCGCCAAAATCCTAGGGCAATCCGGCGCAAATTGGAAATCGACGAAAGTGCAAAGTTCGAACCCTTAGTAAATGAGCCCCTATGTATGTACATTTTGATGCACATTATTCTTCAAGAGACAAATATCACAGGGGCGGTCATTAAAAGTGTGATCAACAGGGGCCCTAGCACCAGGGCCGGTTCTAGACAAAGTGGGGCCCTGGGCAAAACTAAAAGAGGGGCCCCAAAATAAAACTATTTTATGACCAGTCACAGTCAATAAGTGGCTCCCTCTGGGTTTCCTCTGGGTCCTCCGGTTTCCTCCCACACTGCAAAAAATTACTGGTAGGTTGATTAGGGAAGACCAGAGGAAACCCAGGAGGGAGCCACTATGATGGATGGTTTTCATTTTTTCTAAAATAGTTTTATTTGGGGCCCCTCTTTTGTTTGCCCAGGGCCCCACTTTGTCTGAACGGCCTGGTGCTAGGGCCCCTGTTGATCACACTTTTAATGACCGCCCTGTGATATAGGTCTCTTGAAGAATAATGTGCATCAAAATGTACCTCATAGGGGCTCATTACTAGGGTTCGAATTTGCACTTTCGTCGATTTCCAATTTGGCCGGATTGCCCTAGGATTTTGGCGCACACGATCGGATTGTGGACGCGATCAGCACCGGCTTTACGCAACAGACAAATCGGTGGGGGGGGGGGGGGGCGTCGCGACAACCCGACGGATTCGGAAAAAACCGCACCGAATTTATTAAAGAATTTGTGTCGGCAAGATCAGCACTTACATACACAGGAAGAAGAAGGTGAACTCCGGCAGGACTCGGCCGGCGAGCAGCAGAGACAACTGCGGCTTAGGGGTGCGCGGACCTAGTGAATGTGGCAGACCCGAATCTCTCGGGAGGAGAACGCGCCGCGGAGATTCGCGACGGACGCGGTAAGTAAATGTGCCCCAAGTCTCCCATTTAATTCAGTTAGGATATAATATAACCCAAAAGTTTAATAATCCAATTTCACAGAACCAAAAAGTGGTTTGGCTGAGGTTACAATTATAAAATATTCAGTTCACACTCTGCATACAAATTCAACTTAAGAACAAACCTAAGAAACCTATGTGGTAAGTTACCCTGGGTATACAGTAATCAATATTCACATGAGTATATACCTAAGGAACTGATTGTAAAACTTTTAGAGACCGAGTGCCCAAACTACAAGCCAAATTATTAATTATCACAAAAGTACCAGCACAGCAATTTAATCAGCAACTATATGCTCCCTGTCTGCCACAGCTTTCAATCCATTGGCGTCTGTGGACACCAATACAGATATGAAAGAAGGGAGAAAGAAGGAGGGGGAGAGATGGGGTTGTCATTGCAGCTTTCCTTCAGGGTCCCCTTGAACAGAAAGATTTACGGGTGCAGGAAGCTCTAATAATCTGCAGCCCGTCTACAACTCTGTGTCCTCTTGCAGTCACAGGAAGCCCAGGAACTGTTGCTTTAAACTAGTGCTGGACTCTGCACATCCTGGCGGTAAAAAAACCCAGGGGCGGATTAAGACTGCCATGGGCGCTGGGCTGTTGAATATATAGCCCCTACAGTCTGGAACACTTCTACATCTGGTTCTAGAATCAGCTTTTGGGTAAAGAAGGATGTGTCCCTTCTGCCTGCAGTTGCAGGACCTTGGAGGACCTTCAAAGGTCCTGAAGTAAGTGTATTGAGAGCAGGAACAAATTTACAAGTATTTATGGGTGAAGTCCTTTCAGTATAAAATGTTAAAGGGTTGGTTTGGGTGGCCATGGAACACTCCCTAGAGAGTTTGGGCACTTGGCAACTGCCCAACCCACCTGTATTGTAATCCAGGACTGGCAGGAATAGGCCAGCGTATCTCAACCGTTGGCAATTCTGTGTCTGGGGTGTAGACCTAGGTGCCCACAAAGATAGTCCTGAGAGTGACACCTGTGACATTCGCCACCACTTGTGCCCAAAATCCCTCCACCCTGAAAGCAGTAGGGTAACCCACTACAGGACCCATAGGACCCTACACCACAGGACTACTAAATGGCACCCTGCAAAGACTGCTGGTACATGCTGGTAATAAAGCTGCGCCCCGCACGACGTGCTCCGCGCTGTCATCTACTACAAATGTGCTTACTACTTCATTCAAGTGCACCCAGGGCAATGACATCAAAGACGCTTGTGATCAATTACCGCTGACAATGGTAGCAGTGTGGAGGGGGTGGGGAGGATATCCGCTGACTGGACATCAGCTCTAATAAAGGGAAATTCGCAGAGAGTCTATTAATGGCGCAGCGTGGCAGGTAAACACCCAGTTAGCGATCCCTACGCTGCCTGGGAATTGATTCGATATTGACAGTCAGACTCTGTAACCATCGAAATGAGTTTATCCTCGGATCCATCCCCACCCACCTCACGGTCTTGGTGAATTATTCCTCTACTCACTGTGGATCCATACAGACCTAGTAGAAATAAGATGAGCGTCATATAGGGTCCATCCAGTGCCGCGTCCTGACCCTGCAGGATGGAGATTCACTTCCCAAGGCTCTATCAGTGGGAAAGAATTCATCAACACAATAAGCCGGGGCGTGAACCTGACCTCTTCACAACCAGGCCAGATAGAGGGTTCTTCATCTGACTATTGTTTTAGAAAACAGTTGTAGAAGGAGGAGAAAGCTGGTGCCCCAGATCACCCACCCCTACGCACCAAGAGTCTAACTTGCATAAATATAAAAAAGAATTGTCTTGGAAAGGAAATATACTCTGGCTTCACAGACTGTACTACTGTTACTGTCTCACCCTCCTTCTGCTTCCTTAGAACTTGTGCAATCGCGTTCTGCACTCCCTGCACAAGTGGGTGAGAGGAGGGGGGAGGGTGAGCACACTGTAACAGTCTGTAAAGCCAGATCAAGAGGCGGTGCTATGGTAGTCCTCAGTCATTGATAATTTTTAAAGTACCACTGTCACGGTGCCTGGGATCTATGAGTAAGTGTTCCCTGGTTCATGATGGATTTTACATATTAATGATGCTGGTTTTATTTGGGGGGTGATTTTGGAGGTGGGGGGGACTCCCTTTCAGGTGTGTATAGAGTTGAGGTGGTAACTGACACAGTGTCATCACTACACTAAACTCAAAAGGTGAGCACCACTCCTATTTCTATGGCTTCATACACACACATTATACATACTCTGGGACTCTGTTGCCGGGTTATGATCGAATCCCCGCCACTCCCGCCGATTCTGCCGGAGTATATCAAGACGCTCCAGAAAATTGCTGTACCAGCCCTGATAAATGTCCCCCATAATGTGGTGCTGGAGAGGTAGACTCATACACAATACAGTATGCCAGTCAGCTAGCCTCGTCCTGACAATGACTTCTCCAAAACCCTTCCTCATCCAATCCCTTTCCTTCAGCTTGAACTTGATGGAATGTAACTATGTTAACATGTAAAGGGTAAAGCAAATTCCTGAAGGCTCCTGCATAGGGGTAACTACAGGGGGGGTATAGCAGCCATAGCATCTGCTATGGGGTCCGCAGTGTCAGGGGGCCACGAACTCTGAGGGTATTAGGTGTGTATATACTGTATGTTATATATAACATTGTATGGGAGTGTGTTATGTTTGTATAATCTCTTTGTCTCATGTGTAATGATGCATGGGTGTACATGCGGTATGTACTGTATGTATATAGGGTTTCTATATACTGTGTGTGATGGTAAAGTCACATGTGTGAGTATACAAATATGTATATTTTCTGAGGGGGTATAAGTTGCTATGGGGGCCCTGTCTATACTAGTTAACGCCCCGGCTCCTGGCCCATGATCATAGAAGGTGCGGAGTAGAGATTACATCACAGCTGATGCACTAAATAATATACCCGTATTGACTGCATCTGTATTCACTGTGTACATGCATCTATATCGACGCACTCAGGATGACATCGGATAATGTCTGAAGAGCCGAAGGAGCAGGAGAAGCAGAAACAATCAGCTGGGAGGAAGATTTATTAGGAATCAATGTGTGGGTTTCACAAGGGCTCAGTAGGGAGGCAGATTATATGATGCTCAGCACTAATGTTATGCTGGCTCTTCTACTCGATTTATTGGTCTATAGATGAAATGACCAGGAATATTACAATCATCCATGTACAGTGAGTCTCCCTATAGAGCGAGCGGCTAACATCCAGAGGTCAGAGTATTTAATCCATCAGATTTTAACAAACACGCGGTCTCTAAAATATGAGTCTGGACCCATTAGAGAGGAAGACGAAGGAGGGGGGAAGTGCTGAGTAATGGCTCCATCCAAATCTCAGTTCCATTGAGTTGCTAAGGATTACAGAACTATGTTTACGCTTTTAAGGCTTGGAGTATTGAATATTTGGGTGGATCCTACATACAAGAGTTCCCCGTTGTATATGACAGCACTGCACAGTAACTGATAGGATTCTATGTGTGCAACATGACAGGGGGTCTCAGGAGGAGGATCCAAGGGGATTCAATGATGGCTCATGTCAAAGGGGTTTGCTCTGATGAGAAAATTTTTTAACCCCTTAACCCACAAATATTAGATACATGAATGTGATACTTGCTTGCAAGGAAGAGGATCTTTAAGAAACCAAAGCAGAGGATGGAGATGACCTGATGGTTGGTGATTCACTTCAATTTCAAACTTAAAGGGTTTGCCCATGTAACTTAATCCCCTGGTGCATGGTTACACAATAAGATAATTTTTAACCCCCTTACTTTTACAATTTTACTCAGTGTTGGCGAGAGGACTAGCTGAGCAGGATTTCATGATTCATCTGTGATGTGAGATGCTGTGTGTGCTGACAATGGCTTAGTTTAACAGAGTACAGGCTCATCTACACTTTCATTACCTCTGAAAATTTCTACTAATATCTGTAAAAGAGAGATGAGACAGATCAGATGAGAGATGATGGACCATGAGATGGATATAAAACACAATGACACACTCCAGCTTCTGCTAAACTAACCTAATCAAAAACATAAAGTCAGCTCTGCTATAAAGACCCTAATGGGGGAGATTTACTACCCATTCCTTGGAGTTCACCTAAAGAGCATTGTCTAATGATATGCACTTGCGCAATTCACTAAGATCGTGCACCCGATATCCTGCATGTGTCGCTTCCCCCGCTCAGGCTCCGCCGGAGTTCACCTTCTTTCTTCTGGTGCATGTAAGTGCATTGTCTTGCGACCCAATTGAATCTTAAATCCTGCGCTCAGTCCGAATCAGTCAGATCGACTAACGGCCCGCAGCTCAATTTCTGTCGCATGGAAGCCGAAGCAATCTGCGCCACAATCTGATTGTGTGTGACTCAATCCCAGCGCAACCCCTGTTAAATACCTGTCAAAGCTGGGCAAATCAGAGAAACCAGCGAACAGTAGACGAAAGGTGGGCCGCGACCCTTAGTAAATAAGCCCCTATCTGTCTGTAGTTTGTACAGTAAGTCTGATGCACACTGATCTTGATAATGGAGGGGCAGGTGGCAGAGAGCTCTGCAGTGTGCCAGAGAAGAGGCTATTCATGAGAAGAATCCAACCATAGTCCGAAGATTTACGGTGTTTGTAAACACCGGACTGATCGAGAGAGATGTGGACTTCATCTGTGATGAAATGCTGGTTTTGTGTTAATAACAGTTGAAATAGAGAATGGGTTATTTTGTTATCCTGAATATGTTTAAGAATCTTTGTCTTTTGGAATTCCTTTAAGATACAAGTAGTTTTCATATTATATAGAGACACTCACAAACAGAGTGAACTTTGTCAAGAATTTCACATATATAATTCCAACCTGTCGCTATCAGTCCTAGTGTATACAATTTCAGTTGACCCATAAATTTTCTTTATTTAGGGTGGCAGGGCAAATTCTTCTAATGAATAGATTCTCCTCTCTACCCTCCTTGTCTCTCCCCCTCCATCACAAGATGAGCTCACACACTGACACTTACTGCCGGCACAGACGTTACTCCTACAATAGTACAGAAACTAAGGTCTTTATATGAGGTGGGGGAACTCTGTGTGGGTCATAGTTCATATGTAGCAGAGCTGAAGTGTGTTATTGTGTGTTATATGCATATCATGGATCTAATGTTGATCTGTCTCATCCTTCTTGTGTGGTGGCTCTTACAAAGCATGGACTCACAGCCGGTCCACCCTCGAGATCTCCCCCAAAATGTTTGAATGACTTTTTTTAAACAATCCTATCAAAGCTGTGTATTACGGTTGAGATTTTTTTCAACACTTTTTCCTTCCATCAACTTTCCATTAATCTGCTCTTGATACCGCGCTCTGTGACATCCAGAATCTTTAACATAACCTTTTGTGGCTTACCTTCCTTGGCGAGATGTGTCCAATGACGCCCTATGGACATCTGTCACGAGCATTCCTCCCTACTATTGTGTCACCTACAGAACCAGGTAAGGGGTTTTTTAAACCTTGGAAGCCTTTGCAGATGTTTGGGTTATTGTTATAATTTTCAGAGATAATGGGCCGGAGCTATTATTCAGGGTGAGGCAGTTTACAGGTCAGAAGCTACAGTACCCCAACATGGCCAACTGCATGTTGTATGGAGAGGTCTGTTTACCCTCTTATATGCTGAGCAGTTCAGTTTATTGGCATTTCAGGATCTGAAACTAACCTTTTGTATGACCATCCTATATAGGTGGTCACCTTTGAAAGAGACATTGCTGTCATCACCGTACAGAACCCGTGACAGGCAGTAAAACGGGAACCAGTAAGAAATCACAGATGAAGTGAAGTGAAGTTTTCCATCATCTGTAGCCGACAGGAGTACATCAAATAAGACTGGAATGTGATATTAATAGTAAGCAATCGTAATGCTGAGAATAGATACACACTGGATAGAAGATGTGGCCAAATGAAGCCGGACCGTTACCTGCCAGACCTATGCTGAGGACGAGAAGCATAGGGCTGAGTACTGAGGACCTCATTGGCCATAAGTTGCTTGCTCATCATGTCAGAAGTCAAGTATATCTTGTAGCACAAACATGGCGGCATTATAGATGGATTTGACCCTCTCAGTACATAATAATAATCCTTTATTGTTATAAGCGCACACAGATACGCAGCGCTGCACAGAGCTTGCCAGATCAGTCCCTTCCCAATGGGTGCTCACAATCTAATCAAACACCTACCAGATGTTTTGAGTGTGGGAGGAAAACGGAGAGGACCCGTAGGAAACCACGCAAACCCGGAAAGAACATACAAACTCTTGGCAGAGTTGACCCTGGGACTTTAACCCAGGGCCCCAGCACTGCAAGGCTGTAATGCTGACCACTGAGCCACCGTGCTACATCCATAAAGCCTCATCAAACTGATAGTTTCTCTCTCACAAAGTCCATGGGGGTCATTTACTAAGGGCCCGATTCGCGTTTTCCTGGCGTGTTAACGAAATTTCGATTTTGTGCCGATTTCCCGGGATTTTGGCGCACGCGGTGGATTGTGGAGCATCGGCGCCGGCATGCACGCGACGGGGAAATCGGGGGGGGCATGGCCGAGCGGAAAACCCGACGGTTCGGAAAAAACCGCGCATTTAAAAAAAGAAATGTGTCGCTTGGACGCGCTTACCTTCATCATACATTGATGAATCCCGGCCGGACCGAATCCAGACGCAGAGAAGCGCCACGTGATCGCGAACGGAAGGGTAAGTAAATCTGCCCCCATATGTTATGGTACACCCTCCCATTCCCAAATTAATTCATTATCTGTTTTTCTATTACTACATTGATCCGTAGTGTAAGTAAATTTATGATGGACACAAAATCCATAAGATGTAACAAATGTCAGGTGTAAAGAGTGCAACAATAACATCAGTGTGTAACATTGTATCCACTGTGTTTTAGTGATGGAGGGATATAGATAATATAGACAGGTTTCACGTCATGCATGGAAATGTAAGTGTTTAAGTGTCAGTTATACTGCAGGTCTTAATTATATTCTGCACCAAGAAGAGTAATATAGAGCCTCCTCTTTGGCTCCTGAATTCCTGGAGAGACATTACTACTGCGGCCGCTCACACGAGGAAGAGAAAGTACCCCCCAGGGACATTATTTTTCTAACACCTTCTTGTCAGTAAATATTTTACCGTCCTGGAAACATGCAGCTATTACCACCTACTCAATGTGTAACTCTGTAGTATTCTGGCGCTTCTAACCTAAGCTGTTTCATCTGGAATTATAAAGTTACATCTTTCCCTAAGGTTAAAATCACATACATTTTCCAAAAAAAAAAGATTTTTTTAAACTTTCCTGACCCTCTAGGAGCTTCCAACTTTCCCTTTTTGCTTTTCTCGTTTATTGCCTAAGTATTACAACGTACTGTGTGGAGTCTAATGGAGATTCCCTTAATTTCAAATACTGGACTAATAACCAAAGGCATATAATGAGGTGCCCATCAATATCATTCCGTACAAATATAAATAACAATGCTATTGGTATCATTATATCATCATGTTTTATTGGACTACAATATCAATGTCATTACATCACTACTGAAATAGATGATGTCACAGCTTATCCCCTCCCCCTCCCTGTACAATGACCTCTTATAGATAACACCGACCCCTCATTAACACTACTGACAATAGAGATGTCAAGCTTATTCCTCCCCCTCCCTGTACAATGACCTCTATATAGATCAACACTGACCCCATCATTCACTCACTACTGACAATAGATGGTCATGTCATCTCCTCCCCTCCCTGTACAATGACCTCGATATAGTAACACATGACCAATCATTACACTCATATACTGAAATAAAGATGATGTCACAGATTATCCCCCCCCCTCCCTGTACAATGACCTCTATATAGAAAACAACTGACCCTTCATTACATCACTATGACATAGATGATGTCACAGGCTTTATCTCCTCCCTCCCTGTACAATGTCCTCTATATGATACACTGACACCATCATTACCGATCACACGTCTGACAAGTAGAGAGTCCACGTATCTCTCTGCCTCCCGCCTCACTGCTTACAAACTGACACATCGATATAGAAAACAGCTGAGTCATATCTACATCACGACAATAGATAGAGACTGTCACAGTTATCTCCTCCTCCTCATCTCGCCGTCCTCCCTCGCGTACAAAATAGACCTCTCATATATAGATAACACGCTGACCACATCTAACATCACTACTGGAACAATAGATGATGTCACACTTATCATCCTTCCTCCACCTCACCTGGTACAGGAGACCTGTAGTGTAAATAGATAATCACTGACCGACACTCATTACATGTCACTACCTGACAACAAGATGATCTGTACACGAACTGATTAGACGCATATCTACCATATCGCTGGTAGCCATCCCTGTGCTATAGAGACCTTGCATGTCTATTTATTTATATAACCTATCCATGTTGGCCCCCATCATTATGCTGCTATATAACTCCTGCATTAGGTAGTCAGGAACTTTCAACATCTTTTCACTTTTGATCTCCCCCACATAGGATAGATAACATATTGTTGAATTGGAAAAGATTGGACAATCCCTCCCGCCCCCGTGTGAGGTTTTAAGATAATTAATCTCCATTAACTAAAAACAGGACCCACATCCTTGGGAATACTTCATCAGCATGAGCAAACAAGGGGGAGTCTAATATGTCATCATACGGCTTCACGCACAGAAAAAGTGAATGACACAGGGGTCATTATGCGCCATTTGCTCATGCAGCGCCCTTCACGTAGTGGGAAAAGCTGCTGTTATTCACAGATTGTCCATTGCACCTTCAACCCCCCGAGCCGGCGCTCAGGTCACTGGACAAGGGGGCAAATTAAACCTTTCCCACAGGGTGTTAAATACCAAGCGACAACTGGACTTTGCCATGGCAGGGTCTGCCGCGTTTTGTATAAGGGGTTCATGCCATTAGCAAACCGCATGTCACAGGGCACCAATATCATCCAAATTATTGGCAGTTGTTGTCACCTCCGGTTTCCTCCCACACTGCAAAAAATTACTGGTAGGTTGATTAGTCTGTGAGGTCCATTGGGTACAGGGACTGATATTTTCTGAAAGCAGACACTTGCCCCATTTTCAAAATTGCATCAAAGAGTTTATAAACATAGGCGCCTTCATGCTATTTTGATTCAAAATGAAACATTTTATAAAAAATATTTAAAAATTGACTTTGATGGCAAAAAAATTGTTCCAAACAGAAAGTATT
The DNA here is from genome assembly GCA_019512145.1 of Engystomops pustulosus. NCBI lineage: Eukaryota > Metazoa > Chordata > Amphibia > Anura > Leptodactylidae > Engystomops > Engystomops pustulosus. The sequence continues at coordinate 17,841,274 of CM033641.1, forward strand.
TACATTCACATCTCCTAAATGTAATAGATGGACATGTGTACAGTTCACAAATGTCCCTTATTGATATGTTCACATAAATCCACATAATATCACAAACGCTGTAATAACTAGATATCTGCTTTTGAGCTAGAAATTTTAAGACAACCTGCAAAATAGAGCAATAAAACAGTAAAGGTGGCATAAAACCTTTATAATTTTGAAAGCAGACAACCAATCTGAAATGTGTACAAATCCAGATACTTATATAAAGAAAATATATTTTCCTAAAACAGTAAGATGTGAGGAGAGCATACATACCCCACACCAATATACTGTATTCACCAAAATATGGAGCAAAGGGAACTTCAGAAAATTGCACTGAGCTTCACCCAGATCTACAGTCTACTGTATTCTCCCTTACACAATGGTGACCCAAATAAATAACTCTATATCCATAACCCGCGCTAATGAGGTAATAAAAGTCACGCTTAGATGTGGCCATTGTATTATCCGCACAATAACAGATCCCTCCGCACTACATAAGAATGAGAACATTATAACATCGGTGTAAATAATGGAGGATGGTGGGAAATAATAACTTTATTCCAGAACATGTGTGTGTATTTGGGGTTACATATAACTTTATGGACATGTTCTGGTCGCGTTGTAGTCACATTAGGCGAAGAGGATGGAATGTTCATCGTATCAGTCAATTTTCCCAACAAAAAAACCTATCACAAAATAAAAGGCAATAAGAGAAAAAGTGTGTTCTTAGATAGTTCTGCATAGAGAAGGGTTAAAAACATGAATATTAGCTGATATTATCCATTCTCAGAATGTAGTAACATATAAAGTGAATATTTCCATTATCTGTGAGGTGCAGCAGCTCCTGTGTGCAGCAAATGCTCCCTGCAGCCTGATGGCTAAGAATCTGGAGGGGGGGGGGGAAACACGTCAGGGGGCTGTATCTTTGGCTCTGTGACACATAGAACCTCACTTCTTGTTTTCAATGAAAGAAGAGAGTCTCCATCTAAATTGTGTTTCTAAGTGTTAGGAAAACGGAGATATTAACTGTTAAACTGCCGTTGGGAGTGATTTTTATATATAAAAATGCCACCGGATATTCTCACTTTAAGCCTGAATATCTCTGGATCGAGGACACCTAGAAACACAATTCAAGATTCATTTGAAAGAAGAGATTCTCCCCTTTCAGGGGGCCCTGGGCAATTGCCACCTTTGCCTACCCATAGCGCCGGCCCTGCCTAGCACACCCAAATTTATTGCACCTTGATATTAGTATTTATAGAGCAACCCGGCTTGATCATACGAGAAATTTTTTCTCATCTTATGCATTTGTATTTTGATTGTTTGATTTGTTTTCAGGTATTTTGTAGTACCTGTATTATTCACTAATTTGTGATTATGTGATAACAGTGCAACGTTATACGTCTCATAGGGTAAGGCCCCTTTCACAAACATATGCTACGCCTGGGCCTGGTGTAGCATACCGTCGGCTGGAGAAGGGGAGGAGGGAGCACTCTTCACCCTTCCCCTCTCTATATGGAGCCATGCCGCAGCTCTGTATTTCACACTCTAACTTTTTTTCCAGCTACGGTGCGGTGACACGCGTTGGGCTCAAGGTAACGTGCTGCGCACTGTGCACTGTGTTTATAAGGCTACCTTACATTCATGTGAAAGGGGCCCCAGGTAGCAGTTTTGCATATAGAGTAGAACTTACTTATGTGACATTGTAATCATTTTGAGATATTGGGGCTTATTTACTAAGGGTCACGGATTGGACTTTCTGACGTTTTCGGGTTTTGCACGGCTTTGCCAGGTATTTAATAAATGATTGAGTTGCGATTGTGTCGCACACAATCGGTTCTTGGCGCAGCTGTGCTGCTTCCATGCGGCACAATTTAGGTGCCGTGTCGTCGGGCGATCCGACTGATTCAGACTGAGCGCGGGATTTAACTTTCATATATTGTCGCAAGCCCAAGCACTTACATGCACCAGGAAGAAGAAGGTGAACTCCAGTGGACCTGAGTGGGGAAGCGACACATGCAGGATATCGGGTGCACGATCTTAGTGACTCCCCGCACAGTGGACAATGCACTTTCTGTGAACTCCGGTCCAGGTAAGTAAATGTGCCCCAATATGTCTCATGGTTTGTTGGTTGTTTTTTGTTTTTTTAAAGTTGTAGTTTTGAAAGTTGAATTAGAAAAGAAAACAAGTATTCAAGGAAAAGCGATTGTGCCTTAATTTTCATCAGAATTTTACACAACTAAAATACCGATTGACACGCGGCATAATTCGAAATTGGAAACAAAGGCAAAGTGCTGTCTTTAATGTTTAGAGCAATTATTCAGTATAAATTATGCATATGCTGCGCTCCCAGTCATGATACATACCCCTAGGGGGGGAGATTTGTAGACATCCACATCAGATGAAATCTTATGGGTTAGGAATGATGCCCTTTAAAGGTGTACTGCCATCAGCAATAAAAATGGACACCCCCTTTAAACTATAATCCAGGCTTCTCTTTAAATAGCACAGGGAATATAAGAAGTGATATGTTGATTAATATAATTACACTGTCTGATATTCTCCTCTGTGTTGTGATTTTCACGGCCTGTCATTGCCTGAGCAGGGATTTTCAAATGAGTTGCCTGAGATGTAATATTAGAATTTATATGTAGAGAGTATAACGTGACTCATTATATGTATGTGTATGTATATATATATACACTCACCGGCCACTTTATTAGGTACACCTGTCCAACTGCCCAGGCTTCTCTTTAAATAGCACAGGGAATATAAGAAGTGATATGTTAATTAATATAATTACACTGTCTGACATTTTCCTCTGTGTTGTGATTTTCCCGGCCTGTCATTGCCTGAGCAGGGATTTTCAAATGAGTTAGTTGCCTGTAATATTAGAATTTATATGTAGAGAGGATAACGTGACTCATTATATGTGTGTGTATGTATATATACATATATATATATATATATATATATATATATATATATATACATATATATATATGTGTTCTATATGTGCACATGACACTAAGCTCTGTAAAGTAATCAGCACAGAGGAGGATAGTATAACATTACAGAGGGATTTGTGGAAAGTGGATGTTTGACCAGAGAACTGGGGAAGAGGATTTATCAGGTTCTACTGCCCCCCCCCCCCCCCCCCAACTAGCAAAATTGCTATGTATAGACCGTTAATAGGAACATGACTTTGCGGTAGCATAGATCATTTATAATTTTATAGATATGAAAAGCAGCCTGTAAGTGCACTCGGGTGGGAACAACGGCCTCCTTATAATGAAATGCCCACATAATCCCCCAGTAAGTAAATGCCCAGCAGAATCCCCCAGTAATGTATGCCAGCGCCTCCTCCATAATTTAAATGCCCCGCAGCCTCCCCATAATGAATGGCCCACCCTCCTCCAGTAATTAAATGCCAGTCATCCTCCCCTGTACTGAAATGCCAGCAACGGCCTCCCTAGTATGAAATGCCCCAGCATAATCCCCCAGTAATGTATCCCAGCAGATCCCCCATAATGCCCCACATCCTCCCCCACTAATGTAATGCCCCAGCACCCTCCCCCATTAATGTAATGCCCAGCAGTCCCCTCCCCTAGTAATGACTGCCCAAGCACCGCCTTCCCTAGTAATGAAATCCCAGCAGAATCCCCCAGTAATGTACTGCCCAGCAGCCGCCTCCCCATTAATGAATTGCCCAGCAACAGTCCCTCAGTATAATAATAAACTTACTTACCTCCGGGGCTACTCGCAGCTCCTCTTTCCTCCTCCTCTCAGCTTCCTGTGTAGCAGCGCACAAAGAATTGTGCTGAAAAAACTCTGCTATCTTGAGTCATATATACAAAGTGAAACACGAGGCAGCTGAGAATTACTCATATTGGTAAGTTTAATGTGTACCAAGCTTTACACTGTCTATGACGTCTATATTTCTAGTTTGCAGTCCCAAGCGACCTAGCTGCTGTTGACTTTCTCCATTCTCATAGTTCTGCTGACAAATCTCATAAGATTCTATCAAGATGGAATTCAGCATAGACTTCATATTAAAAAAGCAGATAAGCAAGGCGGGAGGACCGAAAGCTTAAAGAAGAGCACGATCCTGCCAGAAGGACGCACACCTGGTATGTCAGGTGGCTTGGTTTACAATCTTTGATCCTGTTTGTAGCTGTCCTTTAAACCCTTAACCAGACCGCCCAGCAGGAGGTGTCTAGTGGTGGAATGAATGGTGGCTCCTGCCCTGGGGGCCTCTGCAGCTTTTTGGCACCTGTATGGTGGCCCATGTGGGACTGCCGCTGCCAGTGCTTTCCTGATAAATCTATATGTGTTTAAGGAGGAGGGAAGTGACATAAAATGTGCCCCATTGTGTACCATTTGGTCACAGATCCACTATTATCAAAGTGTTGTCCCAAGTTGTTTAGAAGTTTTAGCCATTATCCTTTATCAAGGGGCCTAACAACAAGGATCATGTTGGTTAATTGTTGGGACCCACCACCGAAGAACAAGACCTAAATTCAGTAACGGGATCCCGTTTTCACTAAGGGTGGACCGTGCACGGCAAGCCCATAGGTAGGGGATAACCGCTACTTTTGGGACAACCCCAGTTAAATAAGTGGATTCGCGTCCATGATAAAACACCGATAAAGCCAAAAATTTCATCTCTGTCTAAATCAGCCTTTTTTTTGTTTCTGAATTTTTGCTAAACCCCTGTGCAGACTGCGATTTTGTCCGGTAATTGCTTCTGTCTGGTCTCCAATGCTTTGCTGGAAATCAATCCACCCCTCGGGCACCATAAGGAATTTCAGGTGGTCACGGCTAATTAAAGTGAGTGCAAAGACTATAAGGAGACGATGACCTCCCTCACAATGCTCCCAGGATGGAATGGTCAAATTCTACATCAACGAGACTGTCTATGCCCGAGCCGATCACTGTGAGCTTCAGCATCTACAGCAGCTCCGCTACGAAGACTCTTTAATTAGACCACTCTCTACATCAGTAAAAGTAAAAAAAGTCTGTATACCTGGGATACTCAATGAATAACCTGTCCCAGGTTTAAAACTTCTATAAACTCCACTCCAGTCAACTTTAGTGGTTACCCGTGGAGTGCCACTTCAGAAGCCCCCTGTTCTAATGCACCTAAAACCTGCTTCCTGGTGTAATTTTAAAGATTGGGATTTCAATCTTCAGAGCCCATCAAGCACCCTTACGGTGCGGCATGGAGGGAGGGGGGTTGAGTTAAAGGAACTTGCCACCAGATTTTACCCCATGATAGTACTAGGTAGGTATCAAATGACCTTCTGAAATCTCACCCTTTTAACTATTTAGAAAATCCCCTTCAAGTCAGGCGAAAATGAGCAGAGCAGAGTCTGCTATAGCCTGAGATGATCACTTCATACGCCCACTATCTTTTAGTTACAATAGCACCTAAAACTTCTTCTGGCTGTGTCAACTAAAGATAAGAATCTTAATCTTTTAGAAGCACCTCAATCTGTGATCTATAGAAATGGAGATACAACAATTAAGAGATTTTGGAAATGCGTCTGTCAGATAATTATCCCTTATTCCTGCTTTTGTTTCACTGGTAGATCACAGAACCACAACCACAAGCCTGGTGTAATCTGAAAGAAAATTTCTTATCTTCTATATGCACCTGAACCATCAGGAGTATCTGATGTTTACTTACACTCCCGTGTCGCGTCTCTAAACTTGCTCGTCTCAGCTAAAATATGACTCTTTTGCACATGACATGGGGAGACGTTTGTTTTTAATAGGTCAACAGGTGAGATACATAGAAGATGGAATTGTAAAAAGGATATTTCATATCCTAACTGAGAGGTGCTGGAGTGTAAGTGTAACGTTAAATTAGTTTGACACAAAGCTCAATTGAATACAGCTTTGGGTTTGAAGTGGAATACCTATTAAATATCTAGACGAGGTCCTCATATAATGGTGTAAATTTATTAAACCCAGTAACCAGTATACTAGTAATATGTTATAAGTATAATATACTACTATATTCTCAGTTTTTTTGGTAAAACGTAACTTCTCAAACATCACTGGATAGGTCTGTTTTCCATTCAGGACTAAGGGTGGGGTGGGTTGTGCCGCCCCCCTGCCCAAATCAAGTCTTCATGAAAGCCCCTGACTGCATGTGGGGATATGGTTGTAAGATTCGGGGCTGTCACCCCCTGTACAATCCCACCATTCACCTGCTCCCATGCTTGTTATTGGGCGACAGGGGAGACATGTCCACCATTCATTGGTATTTTGGTGATGAGGCGGGGGGGTGAGCCAGGGAACTTCCAAGTGTGAGAGAAGGGTCGGGGTAAGAAACCAATACATTGCAAATAAAGGAAAATCAAGGAAGAAAGCTGAGATGATGCAATGAAAAATGGGGTGCTAGAGGGTGGGGGATAATCTATAGGTGCAATTCACTTGGTAATGAAATGCCCAGCAGAATCCCCCAGTAATGTAATGCCCAGCAGAATCCCCCAGTAATGTAATGCCCAGCAGCCTCCTCCAGTAATTAAATGCCCAGCAGCCTCCCCAGTAATGAATTGCCCAGCACATACACACACACAATATTATATATAGTGTGTGTATGTGATATATAATATATATATATATATATATATGTGTGTGGATGGTATGTATATATATGTCCAAAGAGTTAGGTATATAATTTTACATTTTTGGAATATGAGGGTTCTATTTGGTTGTCTCACAGGCTGCAGGTGGTATGCTGATGGACTAATGGGATCATGTAAAAGAGAAGAGAAAATGTGGTAAGTTACAATGTAACTTATAAGGACAATGTATAGTTATCCATCACAGATCTTGCTCTATTCATCTATCTAGTCTATACTATCGTGGTAGTCTATATTCTATCTCAGATTAGCTATCAGTCTTATGAATCTGCTCTTCTGAAAATCATCATCGGTTCGAGTATCGTCAATTTAATCTCTCTATCATTTGTCTCATACTCTGCGTCCATCTAGTATCGTTGATATCTCAGATCTCTCATTCCTCCAATATTAAATGTCTATTATCTATTATGTCCTAGTACATGTCTCATGCTGCTTTTATCATCTATTGTATGATGTGGTTCGGGGGCTGATACAATAGCTAACAGGGAAATGTAAATATACAGTGAATCTTGTCAGATTGTCAAGATTCTGGGAAATTTTCGCTCTAAATTTAACATGTTATTATTAGTCTTTGCTATGTGATATTGTGTACTGTTAAAGGGAATCTCGCCAGCATGTTTCCTATATGATGGCCCCCTGGTTCCTGATCCGGTATGGTTACTGGGATGCCTTGCAAAGGTTTCAGTTGGAACTTCATGTAACTGCAAGCTAAAACAGAAAAGTTTTACTCAGAAAAGTCAATTGTGAAAATTGGCACTATTTATGTCCACCCTTGTATCAAGCATATAGAGTAAACCTTAGGATCTGAGGACAAGAATAACATTTTAATTGGGTCTGAATCTTTTATATAGCCACAATTACGTGCTAACTTATTATACTAAGAATCATGTCCATACAGCTATCCATTACTAGCCTATCTTCCTACATTAGCCTCAGTCTACAGCATCCTATACATAGCCCTCATTACCACTATCCTATTACTATAACCTCAGTCTAAACAGTTATCCTATTACTATAGCCTCAGTCTACCACTATCCTATTACTATAGCCCTCAGTCTACAACTAGCCTATTACTATAGCCCTCAGTTACCAGCTATCTATACTATAGCCTCACCAGTCTACAGCTATCCTATTACTATAGCCTCAGTCTACAGAATCCTATCTTACTTATAGCCCTCAGTCTAAGCATCCTATTATATAGCCTCAGTCTCACATCCTAGTACTATAGACCTCGTCTACAGCTATCTATTAATATAGCCCTCAGTCTACCACTATCCCTTATATTAGCCCTCAGTCTACCACTATCCTAATACTATAGCATCAGTCTACAGTATCCTATTACTTTAGCCTCGCTCACCTATACTTACAAGCTCTAGTCCTATTACTAAGCCCTCAGGCTACGACTATCCTATTACTATAGCCCTCAGTCTAAGCTATCCTATACTATAGTCCCTCAGTCTACAACACTATCCTATTACTATAGCCCTCAGTCTACAGCTATCCTATTACTATAGCCCTCAGTCTACATGCTATCCTATTATATAGCCCCAGTATACCACTATCTATTTACTATAGCCTCAGTATACAGCTATCCTATTATTATAGCCTCCAGTTACCACCTATCTTACTATAGCCTCAGTATACGACTATCCTATTATAGAGCCCCAGTCTACCAGCTATCCTATACTATAGCCCTCAGTCTACTTATCCTATACTAGAGACCCTCAGTCTACACGATCTATATACCCACTGTATCTTATAGCCCAGCTACCAGATCTTACTAGGCCTTCTACTAATCTATATTATAGTCCTAGTCTACCACTATCATTAGACATAGCCTATCAGTCTAAGATTCTATTACATAGGCCAAGTCTTACCGCTATCCTATATAGCTAGCCCTCGTCTACCCACTATCATTACTAGTAGCCTCAGTCTACCATATCCTATTACTATGAGCCCTAGTCTACGCTTATCCTATTATATAGCCCTCAGTCTACCATATCTATACTATAGCATCAGTCTAAGCGATCTCTTTAATATAGCCCTTCAGTCTACTATTATTCCTATACTAAGCCTCAGTCTTACCACATTTTCCTATTACTAATACGCCTCAGTCTACTCATTGACTACCTCCTACACTTATTACCTTATAGCCCTCAGTCTACAGCTTCCTATTACTAGAGCCTCAGTTTCTACACTCTCCTATACTAATTGCCATCAAGTCTACCAGCTATCCTATTACTATTAGCCTCAGTCTACCAGTTCCTATTATATCCTCAGTCTAACGTACCTATAGATCGCAGTCCTATTATATAGCACTCAGTTCTACAACTATCCAATTACTATACATAGTAATCTACTAAGGCTCAGTCTACCACTATCCTGCTATCCCGTCATATCATACATAGCCCTCAGTCTACCACTATCCTATATATAGCCCTCAGTCTACACATTCTATAACTTAAGACCCTCAGTTCTACAGTAGCTATTATCTATCCAATGTATAGCTATCCTCAGTTCTATCCTCAGACATTATTATATATAGCCCTCAGTCTACATTCATAACATAGGGCTAGTCCTATTACTGATAGCCCTCAGTTACCCCTATCCTATTACTTGATAGCCTCTCTACAGTATATTAACTCAGTTTACAGGTCCTATACCTTACCGATTACCACATTCTATCAAGCCCTCCAGTTACCACTATCCATATTACTATAGCCCTCAGTCTACCATATCTATTATCACTATTAGTCCTCGTCTACCACTATCCTATTACTATGAGCCCCATGTCTACAGCTATTCCTATTACTATAGCCTCAGTTACTATCTTACAGAGCTATTCATATTCAATTATAGCCTCAGTCACAGCTATCCTATACTATAGCCTAAGTTTACGCTTACTCCTATACTAGCCATCAGTCTAACATATTTCTATTAATAGAGCCTCAGTCTACCAACTATCTATTCTATAGCCCTCGTCGACAGTCTATGATTAGCCTCAGTATATTACTATAGCTCTCACACAGTCATACTAGCTCACACACTATACCTATTACTATAGCCCTCGTCTACATCTCACTACTGTCTCCCTCTATTACTAGGAGCCATCAGTCGTACCACTATCCATTATATAAGCCATCAGTCTACAGCTATCCGATACTATAGCCCTCAGTCTAACTACCATACTATGCCTAGTTACTACTAGCCCTTCAGTAGCCCAGTCTACCACTATCATATTACTAGGCCTGCAGTCTACCACGTTATCCTATACTAAGCCCATCAGTCTAACAATCTCCTTACTATTAGCCCTCAGTCTACACTCATTAGAAGCTTAGCTACCTATGATTACTTAGAGCCCTCGGGTCACAGTATCACTATTACTATAGACTCCAGTACTACCACTATCTATTACTTAGCTAGTTCCTCCTCTAAGTCCCTGTAAAAGCTATCCTATTACTATAGCCTCAGTCTACAACTTCATATTACTATAGCCCTCAGTACAGTTATCAATTACATAGCCCTCAGTCTCACTATTTGCCTATTACTCAGCCTCAGTCTTACACTCATCCTATTACTATAGCCCTCAGTCTACAGTTCTACTTATTATAGAGCCCAGTCTACAGTGATCCTTACTATAGCCCTCAGTCTACCATTATCCGTTTACTAGAGCCATAGGTCTACAGTCTCCGATATACTATAGCCCTCAGTCTCAGCTATCCTATACTATAGCCATCAGTCTACCACTATCCTAATCTACCATCGTCAAGACTTATAGCCTCAGTCCATATCAGACTATACCCTACTACAATACCTATTAAGCCCTCAGTCTAAATATCCTATTATATAGGCACCTCAGTACTATCGTTTCTTACCTCTCAAGTGATCTAATATAGCCCTCAGCTACAGTTATACTTATATTATAGGCCCTTTCAGTCTACATAGCATATATTACTCATAGCCCTCAGTCATACCACTATCTTATTACTATAGCCCTCAGTCATACAAGCTAATCCTATGTACTATAGCCCTCAGTCTAACACTTACTAGCTCAGTCTAACTTTATTAGCCTAGAGCCCTACAGACATCTCTTTTATATCTAGTCTACACTAGTCATTACTAGTATGTCCTATTATTATGAGCCTCAGTCTACAGCTATCCTATTACATTGAGACCCATCAGTCTACATTTCCTATTATCTATAGCCTCAGCTACAGTATGCGTATATCATAGCTATGTCTACCACTACCTATACTATAGCCAGATTCTCTAGTCATCACTATAGCCTAGCTCTATCCTTATAGCCCTAGTCTACAGCATCCTATACTATACCCTCAGTCTACCTTATCCTATTACTATAGCCCCCTCAGTCTACCACTATCGATTACTATAGCCCGTCAGTCTACCACTATCCTAATACTATAGGCCCTCGTCCACAGCTTCCATTACTATAGCCCTCTACAGTTTTCTTTACAGAGCTCTATTCATATCTATTAAGCCTCAGTCTACGCATCCTATTCAAGCTCATCTACTCCATGTATAGCTCAGACCATAACTATATAGCCCGTCTACAGCTATCTATTACTTTTAAACTCTATGCCCTAAGTTCCTACGCAAACTATTATATGAGCCTCCAGGATACAAACTACCCTATCCATTTAGCCCTCATGGTGCTACAACCTCCTAGTACTGTACGTGGGCCACTGTTTACACGCCCTTGATCCTACATTTACCTTAGCCCTACAGGTCATGAGCCCTAGAGTCCTAATAGCCCAGTAATATATATTACTATAGCCTCAGTCACTACTACTAGAGTCTCATACCTATTTACTATAGCCCTTCAGTATACACTATCCTTATTACTATAGCTCCTACAGTCTCCTACAAGCCGCTACAGCTATCCTATTACTATAGCCATCGTATACCCACTATCCTATGAATAGCCTCAGTCTACCACTACTATTCTATAGCCCCTAGTCGTACAGCTACTCTTATTAATACCTAAGTCTACACATATTACTATAGCCTCAGTCTACAGCTATCCTATTACTATAGCCACTCAGCTACAGTTATCCTATTACGATACCCTTCAGTCATACAAGCTATCCTATCTATTACTATAGCCCTCAGTCTACAGTTATCATATTACTATAGCCCTCAGTCTACCACTATCCTATTACTAGAGCCCTCAGTCTACCACTATCCTATTACTATAGCCCTCAGTCTACAGTTGTCCTATTACTATAGCCCTCAGTCTACAGCTCTCCTATTACTATAGCCCTCAGTCTACAGCTATCCTATTACTATAGCCCTCAGTCTACCTCTTTACTATAGCCCTCAGTCTACTACTATCCTATTACTATTGCCCTCAGTCTACTGCTATCCTAACACTGTAGCCCTCAGCCTTCTTCTATCCTATTACTATTGCCCTCAGCCTACTGCTATTTTATTGCTATAGCTCTCATCCTACCGCTATCCTATTATAGCCCTCAGCCTCAAAATATTGGGGCAAATAAAGGGATTCTACCATCAGTATGACATGTTACATGCTGTATTAATTTACTGCTCTGTTGCAGCTGTAGACTCTTTAGTACTGTGTCCATATCATCTGATTATACTAGAGGTCATAATGTTTGCCAGCTATAGTGAATTTCACTAAACCCCCAACCCCCCTCCATGGGGAAATGTACAATTGTCTCCTGCAATGGCTAAAGAAGACACCAGGTAGCACAGTCTATATATTTAATTCCCCATATATGCGCTAGATAGGACTCCTCACATACCATATTTGATATGATGTAGAGACCAGGCCTAGGGTCAGATAACTCCTAAGCATTCTTCCTTAACAATATGTACAATATTACAGCTCCAGGAATTTTTATCTGGATATCTTCACCACTCGCTCAAATGACATCCTAAAAGGAAATTTCCTGTTACCTTGAGCCATCCTTTCGCTGCATTGTTGCAAAGCGGCTAGATGTATGATATAGACCGGAATAACTGGAGAGTTATATGAACTCCATCCCTGAGACATTGGAATAGCTGCCATATGTCCAATGTCCAAACTATCCTAGGTTGTAATATCTGGATCCTATGACTCTTTATTTCTTCTAATGTTCTCTTGGTGTTGACCAAATGCCCACCAAAATATCCACCTAAGGCCGGTTGCCTGCGAGCAAGTTCAGTCTGAGAAACTTCCTCCACGTGTTGGTGGATTTTCCCGGACCGGACCTCTTATTGCTGGACAACATGTCAGTTCAGTCCATTCAAGGTTTGGTCTTTGAAATCCTGTTTGCGCACGAAGCAAGTAATATGGACCGAACTCACTTGTGGGCAACAGGCTTTAGGGTTCGGGAAACTCACCTGAAATGAATACTTGAAAGATCAATTTCTGATCAATTGTGGTTTGAGCTCCTAAGGATGAAAAGGTGGTCACCTAATACTCAGGATTAGGCCTCCTGCACATTAATGATGTAGCACAAGAAGAAGTAGGAGGTGCAACGCCTTAAAGCTGACCATAAATAGCTCAGAGCTGCTATATGATATAACAACGGGACTGAATCAAGCAATTTGTATACTTCACGGACACACTTGTACGGGTATTAAGACTCAGTTCACACTGGCCGTGACCTTATGACCTGGCTTCTTGTCTAGGCTCACATCACTCTGCCAATGAATATCTCCTTTTGCTTCTGCATTTGATGTACCACTGGCTGCTCATTTATAAAACTAAGTTAATTTAAAGCGGCTCTAACGGAGACACATTTACCAGAGCGCTCTGCTATAAATTGACAGTAGGTATGACTGCCCGGGTAGAAATTAGATTTGCTGATTTCCGCATTATGATAGGTCTATGATAACACACAGAAATCCAGCTTCTAGTGATCAATGTCCTGGAAGAAGGTGGGCACATCTTATATGAATGCACCCTCCAGCTATGTGTTGTTGTAAAGACCTGTTTCCAATAAAGGGTTAACATGGTAGTAACATACAGAGTATGTATACATAACTGGCGCTGCTGCTCTTTGCAGTACTGCACAAATGGAATCTATGACTGCTGCATATGGCTACTAATAGAATAAATAAAATGTAGCATGGTGATCAGATGATCGCTGCCACTATGGATTCTCTATGATTAGACATCACTCTCTAGTGGCCACTGTTGGGGAAATGTGGTATTGCAATGCAGCCATTTAAAAGACATCTACCACCAGGATGAAGGACTGTATGCACATGAGCTTGAGGGGCTCCATGCTCCATTAACACCTATGGAGACTGGAGCCCCTCAGGCTCATTTGCATACAGTCCTTTATCCTGGTGGTAGATGCCCTTTAAATGAATGTCTATCCATGCAGTAAATAGATGGCTAGTCTATGACTAGGACAACCAGGGTCCAAATCTCCATAGTGGATTATAGAGCTAAATCTCATGTCATGACTTCTCCCTCCCAACCCATATGAACTCATACAGCAGGTAACCAGACAATTACGCCCCATTGAACAAAAAATGTTTACATGGATCAACGTAAAACATGGATGCAATATATTGTGAAGTTTTTGTCCCAGAAGCAATGATTTTTAGGGGACCAAATCCATTCAAAATACACATAACACATCTTAACATAACACATGTGAATGCTGGGATAGCAGAGTGGAGAGTTTAGGCTATGTTCACATTGCATTGCAGACCTTTGTTGCAAGGATCCATCGGAGAGATTCTTAATGTATCCTTACAACAGAGGCTAGGACATATCCAAGTGTAGGCACATACTGAGGAATATGTCGTCCTGTTACTCCCTTCCCCCTTGAAAGTGCAAGGAGTAAACATTGGCAGCAACCAGTGCTCCTTATATGGACAGTGACATCACTTGGGACTTCCCCTGGTGTACACTCAGCGGAGGCTGGGGACTGGATGCTATACATTGTATTTGTATCCTATTGCCTCCATTGGCTACTGCTGAGCGTATATGTCAGTCAGCAGTAGGGGGCAGTATAGAAAGATATAGCTTTGTGCAGACGGAGGCAAAAAGGGTGTCTAGTAAACGTATGTCTATGGGTACACTTAGTGTACACCCCCAGGGAATACACTGAACATATACAAAACAATATTGAATGTAGAGCAACATTTACCAAGTTAGACATAAAGTTTCACCTTAAAGCAGTGATGGCGAACCTTTTACAGACCGAGAGCCCAAACTACAACCAAAATCCACTTATTTACTGTGAAGTGCCAGCATGGAATTTTATACAGTAACTTGTTGCTACCTGTTCTTCCACATCTTTCAATTGTATCGGCCGCCTAATGTCACTAATACAGTTGACAGAAGGAAGGCAAATTCAAACTATCATTGTAGCTTCTCTCCAGGGTCTCTCTGTACAGGAAGAAATGGTGGGTCCAGCAGGAGGACCTCCAAAGATATTGCAGTTCTGTCAACACCTTCTCACTTTCCTTGCAGTTCCAAACACCCAATAAAGTGTTGCTTTAAAATAGCATTGAGATCAGCAACTCTTAAGTTGCCTGGGACTGCAGGAAGATACAGTGTTTGGTGAACTCTGTCCTTGGACGATGGCCTGAGTGCCCGCAGAAAGGGCTCCCATGCCATAGGTTCGCCACCACTGCCATAAAGGAAACCTACCATCAGGAATTCACTAATTGATACACTATTCCTGATGGTAGATACCTTTCTGTCTACTAAGCCCTGCACTGGCTTGACCTAAACTTTTCCCCATAACTAACTAATGAACTAAAAACTTTATCTATTGTTTATGCAGATGAACTTCAGAGACCCCTGTAGCCCTTTAAGTCTTACCTCTGGGTGCGTCCCTGAAGCGCTCTTGAGCTATTCAGCCACAAATGCGCAGTAACTTTTTTTGGCAGCGAGCCGAGTCACTGCGCATGCGTGGGCACAGGATGAATACGTCAAATATGTCATGACTACCTCCCACCTATGCGTTTTGGACCATAATGTCCTTACTCATGGTACAGAGAAGTACAAGTGAAAAGTAAAAAAAGGAAACGCTATATACACATCCTGTAGGCAGGAGAACCCGACTGAGATCGTATATGTGACCAGTGATCAGCAAGGGGCTATACTGTAGCTGGGTTTTGATTGAATATTTCAGTAGTCACTCAAAACAGAGGAGGGAGGCTGTAGAGCGGATTAATTTCACAGAGCTAAGAGCTCAGCAGTGTGAGGACACAATCCCTGTGCACTGAAAGAGGCTACAATCCTCTAACATACCATATATACTCGAGTATAAGCCTAGTTTTTCAGCACAAAAAAATGTGCTGAAAACCCAAACTCGGCTTATAGTCAAGTAAAATAAGTAGGTTTTACCAGGTTTTTTGTGGTAAAATTAGGGGCCTCGGCTTTTACTTGGGTCGGCTTATACTCGAGTATATACGGTAAATCCATTTTCGCAATCCTGCTGCTACTACCACGGCTCTTACACAGCTTTCCAGGGACAATACCTAACACTGTCTGCAGCTCTGTATAGTCCAAATGTCTATATTGTCAAATAGAAAGAAAAAATACCATGTGAACGGAGTCTTAGAAGTGATATTTTTTCTGCACCCCTCCAGGCCGAGTCTTATCACCTTTCATCTTGCATCTAATTTGAATATGAGGGGATTAACCAGGCGCGAAACCTCACCGGAAATCTTGTCCACTGATTTACTAAGCAGCGAGGAGCTTGTAGATTAATCATTTCTGCCTCTGCGTTCATTGTGCCTGTTAATTACTAACGAAAGAGCAGACACGAGTAACCTAACCTTTACTACATGCCCTGCAGCTGACACACTGTCACAACACCCAGGGGAGATGAAACCACCTAGAGACTACAGATGAGTCAATATATTCAGTATGCATCTGCTGTAGAATAGTCCATGCATTCAGATATATACATTAGCTGTAATCTTTTTTATCCAGTAACCTAGCAGAAGCCCCATGCCCCATTAATGGAAGCCCTTTGTGAACGTAGCCTTAAAGGGGTTGTCCAGAGGTTGAAACACATGGCTGCTTTATTCCAAAAACAGCTCCTATCCTGACTCATGAGAGAGTCCTTTCTAGAATTCCCTCTTTTATGTGAGATATACCTCCCCCAAGTCATGTGAAAATGAACAGAGATGAGTCAAGTTTAGTGGTTGCAGGGGGAGTGTCGCTTATCTATGGTTCTATAGCACCTACAAAGATGCTGGTGGTGTCATATTCAAGATAAGAATCTCATCTCAGATTAAATCTGGATTGTGGCTCTGTGAGCTATAGAAACAGACAGACAGTTGAACACAGAGGCCGAGATATATTATTGTGTCTGCTCCAGTTTTTTGTGTTTTCTTTAGGTGTTTTGGAGTTTGCACATGTATTTATGTATCTCTGTTGCACTTTGTCCGACACTTTAGAAAACTGTGCACCTAAAGGGGCGTGGAGGTTTTTGTTCCTAGTTTGCTCCACATTTATTACAGCCCCTTGACAGAATTTTTGGAAACAGAAAAGAAAGGTGCAACTGTGTCACATTCTAAAAATTGACCGAATCAAGAATGTGCACCACTATTGGATTATCTGGTGCAATATGCACATGAGTGAGGCAAAGCTGCACAGTAAGGCAGTTTGCAAAACTTTTCATATATTTGGCCTATAGTTGGAAACAGGAGCTAACAAGATAAAAATCCAATTCCAGACCTTTTTTTTTTGTATCACAGAACCACAATCCTGATGTGATCTATGAGATGAGATTCTTATCTTTAATATGACACAAAAACTATACGGGTAAGTGATACATAACCAAAGATAGGGTTGTCGGAACTTAACTCATTTCAATAAAAATATGACTAATTTCTGCTCATTTTCGCATGGCTTCAAAGGAGAATGTTTTGTTATAGGCAAGATTTCACATAAAAGAGGGAATTCTAGAAAGGAAATTTCATAACCTACCTGAAGGGGCTGGTAGTTTAATGGGGTAAAATCTGGTGACAGGTTCCCCTTAATCTCCTGCATCTCCCATTGATTTCTATAGGTGTGCAGCTATTAGTGTGTGCTTAATGCTATAAAACTTCTATTATAAAGGTGCCGGGTAATGGGGCACTCATTATGGACTGGGGTTCTTATAAATTATAATGGTCACACTGCTGTATATTGTTCTGCACTCACACCACATTACGTAGCAGAATATACTAAAATAACAATTATACTTCAGCCTTAATAGAGGGAGCATGCTGCTGGCTGCAATCAATGCATATGTATATCCACATGTGCCTAAAGGTAGGAAAATTCTGAATATATTCACATAAAAGCAGCGCAGATTTGTGTTGGATTTGAAAATCATAGCTATATTATTTCAGCAAACACACCACACCGGACCTTGGAGTTTGCCTGGTATTGCAGCATGGCTAGATTTAGAGTTGGGTACCGGTTTCAGTAGGCCCCTGGGCGACAGAGCCTCAGTGGGCCCCTTTGCAGGGAACTCAGATGGCAGTATAAAATATGCAGAAACTAAAACAGTCTCCTATTCCCTAAAATATTTCCTGGTCTATCATCCCAAACAGCCCCCTCATGGTTATTTTGTATAAGCCCCCCTCATCATATTTATTCATTACATACAGCCCCCTCATTCCCATGGATTCCTTATGTAAAATCTTATTTGGGCCCCCCCAGCAGCTATTGGCCCCCAGCACTTGCCCAGGTATGCCCAGTGCTAGCGCCGCCCCTGGCTACATTGAAGTAAAGACAACATTCCGAACTGTAAAACCCTGTGGAATTTGCTATGTAAACTTTTACAATGCCCCCATTGTTTGTCTACATATGATATGAAAATGAACCTTGGATTACATAGGATGCCTTTAGTGTACTTACATCGAGAGGGGACTGAGTTCACCCGTAACATATGGGAATAAAGTTTACCTTGTCCTCCCGCCTTTGTATACCTGTGGTGTATATATAACCAGTATGTTCTAGATGCTAGCAGTGGAAATGTACAGCAGTAGGAGGAGGAGATGGTAATCTAGGGTTAGTGTGAAGAATAGGAAGCTAATGTATGGGGGCCTCCCGACAATAGCTGCCGGAGGAGATGAGGACTGGAAACTTGTACCGTATTTTTCGGCCTATAAGGCGCACCAAAAATCCTTTAATTTTCACAGAAATCAAAGGTGCGCCTTATAGGCCAGTGCGCCTTATATATGAACTTATACAGAAATATACTACAGCCAAGATGTACTGTACACTTACCAGTGTGTAATAGCTCCATCCCCAGAAATTTCCTGCACCTTCCCACACAGTATACAGGGTCCCTAGCTCCTGAAGTGCCCTGGCACCACAACTAACATTGTGCCCATCCTGCCCTACCCTAGCACGGAGAGACCGGAGCCGCCATAGTGCCGACCATGAGGCAATCATCATCATCATCAGTAACCAATCCCCCATACCTGACAGCCCTGTAACAGGGGAAAGAGAAGGAGCCACAGGGAACCCCACAGGAATAACACCCTGGCTGAGGAGGGAAGGAGAAGGGGCAGAGGGAGACCGCTTAACCCCTGCTGCATCACCCTGCATTAACCCCCAGCAGCCCATACCTCTGAGATCGGAGCTCTCTGACACGCTGAAGACAAGTTTCCCGGGAAGTGTAGCTGGCTTGAACTGTGCACAGGTCTGCCACCTGCTGGTCATTTTTAGGTACTGCATTTGATCCTGCGCCTTATACTCCAGTGCGCCTTATATATAAACCTAGATGTCTTAGCAGGCATTTATTAGAGGTGCGCCTTATACTCCGGTGCGCCTTATAGGCCGAAAAATACGGTATTTAATTACCAGACCCTTGTGTTCTCAACAGATAAGCCCTTATATGACCACCCTCATCCTAAGACAAGGGGAGAAAACCAGCCTCAAAATAAGGACATGTCCTGGGCCCTCTTTATGAACATGTTGCATAGGTGGGGTGCATAGGTGGGGCAAGATGTAACTTGAAAATTTGGATCCTATATACACAGAGCAGCTGTAGTATTAAGCACAACTCCAATATAACAAGATAGAAAGTTTTATAGATACAGTAGTTATTCATAGAATTCACATTACAGAATGCTGTGACTTTTAGTTCCCCCCAAATCTGTAGTTTTTCAGATGCATAGCCCAATGATTTAACCTCATAACCAGAGATGGAAGCTGCAGGGGTGCACCAGCCGAGTGGAGTCTATTGCCTCAGGCAGCTGCAAGCAAGATGGGAGCAGCATCAGGAGTGCAGACGCCTGCTACAGCAGGACCTCAATAATGTCTCTTAAAGGGAACCTGTCACCAGGAATGTGATTTTTAGGTGGTGACAGGCTCCAATAGCCTGTGCTATGCTGAGTTTAAAAATGACTTTGTCAGCATTTCAGTAGTTTATATAAGTTCAAGTCGTATTACCTGGGTCCCTGCTAGCAGTGTATGAAGAGTCCCCGGAGGAAGGGCAGCAGCAGCCTGTGCCTCAGTCTCATCTCCTCCAAACTTATGCAGCTCCCTCCCCCCTTTTCCACTTCCTGTCATGAGCATTGAGTATAGGAAGAATACATGAGGAGACACAGGCACACACAGGCTGCAGCTGCCTCTCCCCTAGGACTCACCACACACTGCTGGCAGGGAGCCAGGTAATGTGAATTAAACTATTATAAAGTACTGAAATGATTCAGAATTCAGGGATTTTTAAAATCAGCATAGCATAGACTACTGGAACCTGTCACTAGCTAAAAATGACATTCCTGGTGACAGGTTCCCTTTAACACCCAATGTCAGTATAGGTGTGAGACACTACATGTAGCACCCACTATTAAAAAATAACCTGATATATTACTCCTGCCGCAGACAGTAGAAAGTTAACATTAAACCTTGGGAAGCTGCTTCTCCTTCACAGCAGACACCTCTTGACTGCTGGTAAGTGCATCACTGGCCTCAAGCTCTCCAGATTAGCTGCAGGTATTTTATTAAACCAGCGGGAGGTTTTACAATAGTCTGTAGTGGCTTTACATAGTGGCATAGTGTGCTGCCTGCCTTCTAATTTAGGCTTGTTTGTGGTAGTGTAGGGGATGACTAACTTGCACATAAGTTCACTTTAATTTCAGTGCGAAATTAAAAAAAAAAACAATAGCAAATATTCAGCGCGCCTTCCTTTTAGCCAGTGTATAGGGTTGCATGGAGAGCTGTAATGAAAATAGGGGTAAACTGGTCCCTCCCCCCAAAAAATAACTTCAGCATCCGGCTAACACAAGGGATAAATGTTAGTTAAAACTTGACTTGAGCGAACTCCAGAGAAGCCATAGCATTGATTGGATTGCCCTGAACACATCCCAGGGGGGGATGAAAAATCCCCTGGATAATGTAAAGTTTTCAATAAGATAATATTCTGTTATTACTATTTTTACGCTCGTTGTGGCACATTTACTAAGGCCCTTGCGCCAGTTTTCTGTCGGATTTTGCACATTATTTTAGATGCAAACTACTAAGAAGGGTCCGCCCCACATATGTGTCACAGGCAACCGCTTTGTGCGACACAATTGTGACACAAATTGCTACACTGAAATGAGGGTTCCATTGCTGAGTTGGACCGTGCACCACATTTTAAGGAAACCTACCACTTAGTATGGCAGGGTAAGCTGTAAGTACCGAGACCAGCTCAGGGAGTGGTGCCGTACTTACTTTCGTTAGTGTTAAAACCGCGGTATCGGTTTTAACACTTTTTAAACTTTAGGGCAGAAGACACTTCGGCGCTGCGTGCGACATCGTGCGGCGCTCCATAGGAATAGCGGAGATGTTGCGCGCGCACGGTCGCGCGCAGCGCCGAAGCCCCTTGCCCTAAAGTTTAAAAAGTGTTAAAACCGCGATACCGCGGTTTTAACACTAACGAAAGTAAGTACCGGCACCAGCTCACCCTGAGCTGGTGCTCGGTACTTACAGCTTACCCCTGCCATACTAAGTGGTAGGTTTCCTTTAACATAAAGTCCGACAGAAGTGTGTGGCACGCCCCAAGTTAATTAAAAAACAAGTGGCTGATTCTTCTATCTATTCATGGTGTAGGCTAGTACAACTAGCTACATCTTTTCTCAACTCCACTCATTTGGTTTATCACTTTCCCATTTTGTTATCTAATATTGATCATATTTGTTGCTAAATACACAAGTATCAGTGAATAATTCTCAATATGACAGATTAACTATCTTCCAAGGTGTTGTAAGCCTTTTTTTTTTGGAGCTCTTCAGAGTTGGATACAGGTGGGATGATAGATATAATGGGATGTAATGAGATCTCTATCAAAGCTGGAAAATGATGTTTAGAAAAGTAGTCAAAACTTTATACTTATCACTATAACAAATGTAATCCTGGCACAAAGGGGAAAATTTCCATGTGGAGGAGAAAAAGTGTGAAAAACTAAACTAATAAGCCACAAACTGATATTCAGCTCACGTTCCTCATAGCCAGCGTATAGAGAGATGTTACAGAACCAGGGTACATGTCCCAAAAAGAAAAATAACTCCAGATTCTGAAAAAAATGGATAAATCTTTGTTAAAACGCAACTATAATTCATGACAGTGAAAATCTAGACTCCTATAATAGGAGCTTTAGCATTTTGTGCATCGGGGTTCTGGGCCCCCACAATCCAATGGATTGAGCGTTATCCCATCTAAAGACCTGGATGTATATACAATGGGGCAGATTTACTTACCCGGTCCTGTCGCGATCCTGCGGTGCGTTGTCCGATGAGGATTCAGAGCTGCCGCGATTCACTAAGATCGTGCGTCCAATTTCCTGCATGTGTCGCCTCTGCGCTGAGGTCCGCCGGAGTTCACCTTCTTCTTCCCGGTGCTTGTAAGTGCGTATCTTGCGACACAATTCTAAATGTTAAATCTTGCTCGTTGGCCGAACCCCTCGGGTTGTCCGGCGGCCACGCCCCTTGATTTCTGACATGTGCAAGACGGCGCCAATGCGCCGAAATCCAATCACGTGCGCCAAAATCCCGGGGCAATTCGGTGCAAAACGGAAATCGTCGGGAAACCCGCCGAAAATGCGCTCCGCAGACCTTTAGTAAATGAATCCCAATGTCAATAAATTCATACAATTCAGTCAAGGAGAAGAAAACATAAACATAGAAACTTTCACTCCTGTTCTTAATTTTATAATACTTGTGCACTACTTACCATCCAGGACAACATGGATTTCACAGACTAAATATCGGTCAGGTAATTATTGGACCTCCAGGATCCCATATCCGTTATCAGAAGTCCCACATGTTTCCAACACCATTAAAACAAATGTAACTTTTTTTTTAAAACTTGTCCAGTCCAGAGCATCTGTAATGGACCAATAACAAACACGTGTGTATAGGTTTCTTATGGAATCACAAGATTCAAATACATCATATAATAAGAAGCGCAATCTCACATAAAGGGAACGTCTATCCATCATTGAGCTCCAACTCAACTCATATCATTATACAGTGTCACATAAAGGGGGCTTCATTGCAGTACTGAACAATTATGTTAGAGGTCCCTCTCCATGTTGGAACGTCTATTTTCAAGGCTGGATATTCTGCTTCAACCTTATTTTTATTTTATAATGTGTTTTTTTTTTTTTATACAAAACACTTTACTACATACAGACCTAGAAATTGAAACAATAATGCATGTAATATTCTTAACTGTTTAATGCTATAGGACGAGAATATTATACACAGCCTGCTCCCTCCTGTGTTTCCCAGACATAAAGATTTCTTTCAAAGAAATAATAAAAACATGAACAGTGGACGGCGCCTCGGGTAATAACGTTGGGCGATGTAAAATAGAAGAAATGCAGAAAAGGGATGCTCACCTTTTATGCAATAATCAATTGCATGAAACCCTGTAGTAAGGGTAATCCGGATAAGGTCCTTCAACGTGGTACTGTTGGTCGGGTATTAGCTGCTCCCAAGCTCCAAAAAAAACAGACCCCTCAATTAGGGCTGGTAAATGGCAAAAAAACAAAGGGAAACTGGAAACAAAAATGGGGGTCTAACGGGGTGCTATACCAAATAGATATGGAAATGGCGTAGATTGGAAACACTCCTGAATAGATTTATGTCAATAATTTGACATAAATTTATTCAGGAATGTTTCCAAATGCAAAAAACGAAGGGAAAGAAGAAACAAAAATGGGGCTCTAACGGGACAGCCAGGTGACGTCATCGGCTATCTGCGGCACTTGCTGTTGACAATGGAGAATATCAATTAGGGGCGCACATAAATTATCTTCCGATGGAGCCAGGAGGCGCTCGGTTACCGGAGAGGTAAGCACCACCGGCTCATTTGCATAAAGTCTGTATTTTGGAGAAGCAGACGTGCTGGAACGTGGCAGGAGGACTCCCCCATCACCCCTACAGTAATAAGCATGCATTTGGTGACAGTCTACCCCCTAAATGTGGTGCTAGATGTCCTTTAACGCCATGGTCTATCACTTTCCCATTTTGTTATCTAATATTGGTCATATTTATTGCTAAATACAAGGTGCCAGTAAATAAATCTCAATATGACAGATTAACTATCTTCCGAGGTGTGAAGAAGTTCTTCAGAGGTGCTATAAAATGGAGAAAAGTTCATAACCTTTATGCCTTCCTTTGGAGTTCTTCAGAGTTGGAACCATGTGGGGTGAGATTGATAGGATGGGATGATCAAAGCTGGGAGATGTTGTTTAGAAAAGTAGTCAAAACTTTATATTTATGAATAATCCTGGCACAAAGGCGAAAAATTCCATGTGGGGGAATAAAAGTGTGAAAAACAAAACTGATAAGCCATGCGCATAAGCAGATATTCAGCTCACCTTCCTCTTCCTCGTTTCAGAACCAGGGTACATGTCCCAAAAAGATAAATAACTTCAGAATCTGAAAAAAATGGATAAATGTTTGTTAAAACTCCACTTTAATTCATGACAGTGAGAAACATCTAGACTCCTATAATGGCTGCCAACGCATTTTGTGCACTGACACTCTTAGTCATTGCATTAGTTATAATGGTAAAACATGGGCTGCGGCCCCCACAGGTACAAAGGATTGAGCGTTATCCCACCAATGTCAATAAATTTATACTTATCCTTATGCTGAAATGGCAATTCCGTCAAGAAGAAGAAGAAAACATAAACATAGAAACTTTCATAATAACTGGACTTACTTGGATGGATTTTACAGACTAAATATTGGTCAGGCAACTATTGGACCTCATAACCATTATCAGAAATCCCACATGTTTCCAGCACCGTTAATACAAATTTTCCTTTCTTATAACTTGTCCAGTCCATAACATCTGAAATGGACCAATATAAAACTTGTGGGTAAAGGGATCTTATGGAATCACAAGATTCTAATACATCGTATCATAAGAAGCGCAATCTCACATAAAGGGAACTTCTATCCATCATTGAACTCAAGCACAACCCAAATATCATCATATAGTGTCACATACAGGGGGCTCCATTGCAGTACTGGACAATCATGTTAGAGGTCAACTCTCTATTGGAGTGTCTATCTGCAAGGGTGGATATAAGAAGACCAGGTATTATGAAGGATAGCTCCGAAGTAATGATGGATAAGCTACATTGGGGACCACATTATGCTTGGCTGACAGTATTGTACAGATCCATGCACCAGCTCACTCGACCTCTGCTTCCGGAGTAACAGTGCGAGGACTTCTCAAGGCTGAAGCAACATATACCAACAAGGAAGGATCCATCATCGCTCTCTTCAATTTATTTTTTTATTGGGAAATTAGGTAACACACAGTGACCCACATTTATCAGTACTATGTGCAGTTTGCCTGTGTAGTGTGCAGAGTGCAGCAGATTCATCAAAACTGGAGCGTGGTCTTCATTAATGTATCGCCCCGCTGCACAGCTCGGGTGGTGTGAACCACATTTTATTGAGAAGACGCTGAATATCATCTGATTCATTTCAGTCGGCTGTCTGAACAGTGCTCTAGTGGCTGGACTGCCGATTGAAACTACCTCGCATGGCAATCTGCGAATTTTGCTCGAAACTAGAAAATGTTAACAAGCTCTGCCCCTCTCATCTGGAGCCCTTCATACTCTAATAAATTCCCTGTGTGCACTATCCTCTTTTTGGTTTAAAGTTTTTCTTGTTAGCTCTATTGTCTGCACTTCGCTTGCTATATGTCTGTATATTTGGCTCTCGTTCTTGACTATCCTTTTGTAAATGCGATTATGTACCGTATAGGATATCTCAGTTGTGACTCGAGTTGTTTACTACCTTCATTGTTCTTATCGGTTTGTTTGCACCTATAATGTAGGGAGGTATCGTCTTCATGATGGTCTTGTAATGGCTAGGGCTGTTGGGGGGCAGGAGTTTTAGGGTTCACTGTTCTGTCATATTCCGTAGCGCTTTGCAAGTCTTGGGGGGCCCTGCTCACAAGTGCTTACAATGCTCGCCATAGTAAAACTGTGGTCCCATGTGGGAATAGATACAGTAGGTTACCGAATGGCATAGCTACCAGTGTCTAACAACATAACCTGCTGTGTTGTACAGTAGAAGCACCAGTGGATATGATGTTACAGAATCTACATGCTGCTACTACAATCTGCAGCACAGTCTGTAGCATGTTAGTTCAGGCTATGGGTTTACCCCACATGCCAGGGTTGCCAAAAAACATGCTGCTAAATTCCTGCAGTATGTCCTATCTGTGTGACCCAAGCCTAAAAATTACTGTTTTTACCCACGAGCCTCTCCATTATACAAGGTGTATTATAAATGGGGATGCTTGACCTCTGAATGGATGCTCTTAGGGTACATTCACATGAACGTGTGCCTGACTGGACACCATGGGTCTCAATGGGGACAGATATCTGACTGCAAATGGTGCGGCCGGATGTTGGTCCCCATTACATTTGTGTGAATGTACCCTTATCTGTCAGAGATATACACACATCTCCTGAGCAGGAGTGATGCTTATCATCCAGTAGGTGACACCTCTGCTGTAAGATATAATCACAGCTGTGATTACCTTCCGTTATATAATTACAGATGGATTCCAGCTTTCCCATCTTCTTATCATGTGCTTGTGTTTATTTCTTCCGAAGACACGTGCATAGATCCAGTACTAGACAGTGTCTTGTGAATGAGGCGCTATACACATGAGGCAGATGTTAGAGATAAAGCAGTAATAAAATTGTTAATTTATTATAGTGTATCCCAATAAGGACTGCAGGAAGATTTAATGGATTTGTTCCTGTTGGTGAACTCTGTCCTGGACTGATGGCCTGAGTGCCCACAGAAAGGGATCTGAGTGCCACCTCTGGCACCAGTGCCATAGGTTCGCCATCACTGATATAGAGGGTATATTTAACCCCCAATATGCCAAAGAGGATATATTTAAAGTGCTCTACATCATATACGGAGACCCCATGTTTAGGGGATCTTTTACACCTGACACCTCAGCCATCCCTGTATTATATGGGTAATATTCATGTAAATAGCCAACATGTAATAATACATTTTCCCCGTGTTGGGTAGTAAGGTTATAGTCCCTAGGATTGTCGCTCCCTGTGATGTCATCAGGGAGCAGCATCAATATCTTATATATATATAGATATATATATATATATTTTATTATATATATATATATATATGGTATATATAACTTTAATATATGTTTAAAGAAAAATGTAATATATCAATATGTATTGGGCAAACAACTTTGTGTAGTGTGAATGAGCCCTATCTAGTCTCTAACCTGGATGGGCCGCCCACTTTGGGGCGAGGCATTGTAAGAATTATACCCTTTCTGAATAGGACAATTGGCAGGTATACAGTTGCCATATTTATTGTTTCATGAAATGTTCGGGTTCCTTCCTCTGCTCCTAAGACAGTGTAAATGTTGCCTAGAAAACATTCTTCCTGATAAATTCTCCCGTTTTCCGGATACTAGAGCTCGTTATCTGAACCAGGAAATATTTGCAGTCCATTCACTTAAGTATTAAATGATTGCTATGCCCCAATTTTAATTTCCTTGGGGGAAAGTCACTTTGTGAGGATTAGCTCCCCGGGCATCAAAACTGCAAAAATGATTACAAACTAAAGTGGATTAAGCTTTCTAATGAGGGAAAAACCAATACAAACATCCCGAAATCTGTTAATAAATACTTAACTCCGCTTGAATACCTGTATCAGGAAGATAACCTGCTATGAGACCGAAAGGTTCAGAAGACGGAAGTATCGGAAATTCTACATGTAATTATCTGCAGGATTTAGAATGTCAGAGCAATCAAAAGTAACATTGTTGCCATTCACAGACAATCTATTTTAAATTTAGATAATTTTTTATCCAGTTCTGGTTACTATGGAAGTAGGAGTAACATATTATAAAATCAACTTTTTCATCAATCTAAAGCTGTTATCACACTCACATATGCTTGCCCGGCCATACATATCAATGTGTATTTCTGTAGCGTTGCTGCCAAATTAATCCTTGGCTTTGAATTGGAACTTTTTAGAGGAAATTCGGTTTTTATTTTTATGTAAAGGACCTTCTCAGCGCAACAGGTTTGGCTGCCGTTTATCTGTGATGGGCAACATAGAATAAAAGTGGTAAAGCAGCAACAATGGCCAATGCTGCACTAATAAGCTAATTTGCATAAATATGAAAGTAGATTTTCTTTATTCTTAAATGACATATAACAGGGAAGCTTAGAAAAGGTCCCACACAACACCGGTGTTACTTGTATGGAAGCTTTATGGGAATAGTGGGCACCTGTTTCTGCTCCGCTTTATCAATATTAAATAGGGTGATCATATGCAGTTTTAGACTGGGGCCCTGGGCAAAACTAAAAGTGAGGCCACAAAATAAAACTAATGGTCAGGAGGTGGTTCCCATTAGCTCTGCACAATAATACAACATCCCCTTACCCACAGTTTCAATATACAGTCCACACTCCACCCCCAGTTGCTAAATACAGCCTCCCATTACCCCTTGTGTCTATATACAGGCCCCCATCCACTCTCATTGTCTATATACAGCCCCCTCACTATATCCAGTGTCCATATACAACCTGGCCCACCCCCATTGTTTATATACAGCCTCTCCTTACCCAATTCAGTGTCTATATGCAGGCCCAAACCCCCACCCCAGTGTCTATATAAAGCCTCCCCCACCCCCAGTGTCTATATACAGCCTTCCCCACCCCCAATGTCTATATACAGGCCCCCATCCACTCCCAGTGTCTATATACAGCCTCCCCCACCGGCCAGTGTCTTTATACAGGCCCCCATCCACCCCCAGTGTCTATATACAGTCTCTCCCACCCTCAGTGTCTGTGTACAGCCTCTTCCCAGTGTCTATATAAAGGCTCCCTCACACCCAGTAACTATATGCAGCAGCCACAGTTGATGTAGATGCCCCGTGCCCATAATTCTATACAATCCCCCAAGTGGCAATAAAATAAATACTTACCTGCCTGTTCCCACGCCTTGTTCTTCCTCCTGCTCTTCTTGCGGCTCTATGGAGAGATGAAGGCAGCAGGGGATGCCGTCTTTGTCCTCCATAGTGTACAGAGCAGGGCAGACAGACATGTCTTGTCTCCCCTGCTCTGCATGTCAATGTCACCTGCGTCTTAACACAGGTGCTATTGATAGATGTACGACAGGTCCGTACTCCAGGTGGGTGCTTCGGGCAATTGGCTACTGTGCCACAGTGATTCGCCGGCCTTGATCATATTAATATTCTCATCTATCTCCCTGTCTCTGTAACCATTATAACAAGAATATTGAAAGGCCTGACATAATGCAGTACATTGGCTTTTAGCTTACATTACATTTCCAGCGTGGGAGCTAATGGTGTAGGAATAAGGTCCATCTCTAATGATATTGATAATGTGCCCCTGACCCACTACGTTTGCTCCATGATCTATCATTACTGTATGTTACAAGGAGACGTTGTGTCTCAGATAATTTTTTTCCATGTCCTCAGGTAGAAGTGCTTGGGGTCAGGCAGCTGTTTGAAAATTTTCCTTTATGATTTGGCCTTGAATTTTTAATTTTGTATAATATCTTTTTAAGTTTCCTATACCATGAAATATATTTTCATAAGGCTGTACGCAGTATAGAAGAAGTCCACTGCATGATTGGAGATTTAGAGGTGTAGTTTGTGCGGCTAAAATGTTAGAAATGGACAACTGGGCGTCACCATTTTCAGCTGGATGTGTCATGATATGGTCTCACATTATCAGAATGGATAAAGAGGGGGAATGGTAACAAACAGTTGTTAATTAATGCACATATTTCCAGGAGTAATAACACACTTATATAGTACAATGCAGAAATCAGAAGACAGATGTTTATGTTACAAGAGAGAAGTTTCATATTTTCTACTGAATTGTCTATCCCGATGTTTGTTCTGTTCCCAGCCCAATAACTGATTACTAATGACATACAGCATGCATGAGGGAGGCTATCTACTCCTCATCAGATCTGACCCTCTGGATATCAAGGTGTTGAAGGTTTCTACTGCTCAGGGCTCATCTAAATTGTGTTGTCCATCTAGGGGTGCATGAACACTATATGGTTAATCTATGCGCCTAATCTGCTTTTCACTGCAGGGTTAAAAGGATTATGTTCCGATCTAAAATGCCTCCAAATCCAGCAATAGTACTGTATAAGGGGCTGGAGCTGAAACCTTTGTGGCCGCAAAGTGATGAAGCAATGTAGCGATAATCAGCTTATTATTTTTATGAATATGCAAATCAGCGTCAAAGTTTCAAAACGCAATCCAGACGGAACGGGGAGGGACTCGGGTCGAAAGCATATGGGTTTCCAGTGTTTTGCATGTTAACAATGTATAACACATATTTAGTAACATAAATAAATTGAAAAAGAATATGAACTATATGGAACAATATAGTCTTTATTAGTACATATACAAAGATATAAAAGTGGCACAACAATGGAATATATTAAAAACAAGGAAGCAATGCATGTAAACATAGAATAGATAGTGTAAGACAAGTGTAAATCAGAGGTAGAAAGGTAATAGAGACATCGGCTGACAGACAAGTATTAGTAAATAGCACGGACTACTCGTGCAACAACGCAGAATTCAAGTCTAAGCCATAGTTACCATACCACGAATATGAACATGCACTGCCCGACCCCGACACGTGTTTCGCATAAGGCCTTTTCATTGTTAACAATGTAATACATTGCTAAGTGCTTGTAACCGATTGTCTGAGCTTCTAGTAAAACATGTAGGAGATTGGCTCGAGCCCCTTCCCCATTCTGGAACATTTGAACGCAGCCTTATCTTCTGCCTGTGGGAAATTTGGTGCACTCAGGGATGGAATAAGCCTGCCATGGGCCCTGGCCTGTATGAATATTATAGCCCCTACTAGTCCCGAATCACTTCCTACATATGGAACTAGAGTCAGCTTCTTGGGGAATGAAGGATGTGTCCCTTCTGTCTGCTTTTAATCTGTGGTTTCAGGACCTTTGGAGGATCTTCAAAGGTGCTGAAATGGCTCTTGTGTACATGTGTATTGAGAGCATGAACAGATGTATGAGGATTTCATGGGTGAAAATTTGGTGGGTAATTTGGATGGCAATCGCCCCCTGGAAGTCTTGGGCCCTGGGCTACCGCCAAAGCCACTTATATTGTAATTCATTACTGGGTGCTGGGCTGATTATTCCTTAAAGGTGTTTCCACTACAATTAGACACCTGCTTATTAGTATTATCAGTCTTTGTGGCATTCATAACCTTACAAGATCCCTTTTAATGTGCACATAAATCTATTCTTAAATGGGGTGTCCAGTCAAAAGAAGTTATCCCTTATCGACATGGCACTGATCATGAGGACGGGGGTCCGTTATACCCCAAATGAATAGAGTGACAGGTTAGAAATGTGCACAGCTGCTATTTTCACTGTGGTGGAGATAGCTGAGTGCAGCTCTTGTCTATCTATATTAGCACCATATAGATAAATAGAGCAGCAGGCGCATGTGAGACTGGCTTCTCTTTTGGGGTTACTTAGGGTCCCCATGATTTGGACCCCCACAAATCAACAAGTTATCATCAAAAACTTGATTTGTGACTTCAATAGCTGGACAACCCATCTAATGCTTCTGGTAGGGTAAACACCTTGTCCTGCTTTCAGTCTCTTTCCATACACAGACTCTTCCCATTGTTCACAGATGTCCTTGTGGTTATGTTTTTCAGGATCATGCTTCTGGGTGGCCGTCCTAGAGGGTAAAGTTGTTGGAATAGTGGCAGCTAGAGGCAACGAAGAAGACAACGTCGTTGAGTTACGCCGGATGTCGGTCGATTCCAGCTACCGGGGGAAGGGAATTGCCAAAGCCTTGGGCCGTAAGGTTCTGGAGTTTGCCATGTTGAACCACTACTCGTCCATTGTGCTTGGAACGACGGCTGTGAAAATAGCAGCTCACAAGTTGTACGAGTCCTTAGGGTTCAAGCATGTGGGTGTGGTGGAGAATCACACCGTCCCGGGGATGACCCATTCATTACTGGAAAAGATGTTCTTTCAGCTCCGCTACCATCGCTACTGTCTCCAACTACGCGAAGAATAAAGAAACTCTGCACCCCCGCCATCCTGCATTCATTGTCTATTAACCCATTCCTGCAACAACAGCAGATATTTTTTTATTTGCTGGTTAATCCTCCCTTCTTTACACCCTCGAATGTAAAACAGGCTCTCCCTAGCGTGCCGTGAGATGGAAGCAGAACCATTGTCTTCTTCCCTCGTGCATCGTAGGGTCTCCGATGGGTTAGGTAAAGCTTACCTAGGCGTTGTGTCTACATAAGCACAGAAACTGAAGCGGAAATATCCTACTATATCAAAAACTGTCAATTCGTGAAATACCTTCTAGGTATAAGGGATGTGAAATCAACCTGAATGCAATGCATTACACCAGTAGGGGGCACTACTAATAGTTAACCTATTCTCAAGACAATGTGAATACTGATGCTTGGTACATACAATGCATGAAAAGGAAAGCGTCTGCACGTACACCTACACACAGCACTGCCAACGAGGCTGCAAGGTTGCACTTTCATGGGATGCGCCCAATAATTCTGCCAAACCCTGAACGGATTTTGGCGCGTCCGGATTTTGTGACCTTTCCTAGATGTCATACACCTCTAAGCCAGCAGACAGCCTGTTACATCTAAACTGAGCCTGTATTTGTAAAATATTCTGTAGATAATGAACTCTATATCTGACCTGGTCATGATAGGACTTTTGGAAGGGCCGAATGTCCATCGGGGCATGGAAGGAGGTCCAGCGTACGGCTCTGTCCTTCTCTGGCTCATAGAAGATGTCTTGAAGCACAAGAGAAACTATCATCACCTTGGCAAAGCTTTTGCACATTCTTTGCATACCCTTGAGACGTGCGACGGATAATTCCTAGAAAGAAGGAATGTAAAGACACCAATCAAGTCCTTATTCATATCCTGTATATAGACCCTACACTTCTGATTTCTTTGTAAATGTGACCCGCTTTGCCTACCCTTTAATAATTCTGACTTGTTTAATGCAAATAGCAATGCAAAGCAGATTTGGCATGTGTCTGTACTTGGTATGTCTGTACAGTGCCTGCCAAAAACGCCCAATCCAAGTCAGCGGCTTCTTCTGTCTTGAAATGTATACATTTTTGTAAAAATGTTTGGGAGATCTAGATTTGCATGTAGTATGTATAGCAGGGGGGGTCAGAGGGGGTTAGAGTCTACTTTAAACAAAAAAAAAATTTGCAAAAAAAAAAATCTATATTTAAAATGCATTTGATATGTTCCTAGAGAAAATTTAGTTTTAGTTACTTTTTAGAGAATGCCTTCCTAGAGTACTAGATGTTGTATTTTTTACTTATTTTATTTCATAAGGACACAATGTTAGGGGAGGAAGGGAACAGGAGCCTATAGGAGGCATAAACTCGGTTTGAGAATTCCTCAGGGGCGTGGCTGTGGTGGAGATCTGTGGGGGCGGTGCCAACAAAATAAGATATTTAGTTGCAAAGCAAGCGATGCCCGTTGAATGTTTGCCACGGCCTAACTACACCCTTGAATATTATGGAATTCCCAAGAAACACATATTTTCTTAACCCTTCTTTCATAAAGAAATGTATAAAGGGTCAAGACAACAACCAATGCCCTGTCCTCACATTTCTATACATTTCTTTATGAAAGAAAGGTTAAGAAAAGGCAATTTATGTGGTAGAACGGTACAATGCTAGTCCTCCCTTCCTTACATAACCAAAGTTAAAGTAGAACTTTGTTCTACTTTACCATTGTTACCACATTTTCCTGGTGCAGTAGTAATATGTCACCCAAACGTTCCTTGAGGTGACATCTGTTATTTACAGGGGAAAAATAATATCGGCATGTCTACATAGAATTGGTGTAAGGACTCTGTTTCTAAAATGTATCAACATGGAGTAAAATACTTACAGAAACAGTGCCACTCCTGCCTATGGCCAAGTCTGGTATTGCAACACAGCCTGATGCTTTCCCAAATGATACACATAGAAAGAGAACATGGAAAGAGAACCTGGAAAACAAATTTGTTATATATTCCTGAATAAGTGTGTACATCCTACATAAGCGATATGTACATATGTAGTGATCTTAGAAAATTTGTGCAAAATGGCCAAACATAATGATTCACTAAGGGGTGTAATCTAATACTGGCAAATAACAGGGTGCCCAATCTGTAACCATGTTGGAAAGAGCAGATTTCTGCACACCGGCCTATTCATATGGAGTTGTGTGTATAGTTCTATCGCCATATCCATGTGTTATAGGGTTGTGTGTATGAAGCTTAATGGGTGACTTAAAAAATTATGAAATATGCTCTTAAAGGGGATCTGTTGACAGTTCTGACCATTATAGCCTTGCAGAGCTGTTTGATCATACCTAATATGTATGTTGGTGGTGGCAGCAGAACTGTGAAAAATAAGATTTATATCCCAGGATGATAGCTTTTCCAAGTATAATGGGTGGGGTCCTCACACTGCTGTGCCCCTAGTTCTCAGCATTCAACCACTCCACAGCCCCTTGCTTTTGTTCTGCTGTAGCAGACTTCTGTTTGGATACAAAAGCAATAAGTCAGGGATGAGGGGCTGTTGAGCAGGTGAATGAAAGGGGTTTTCCCTCTAACTATAGTTAGGCCCTATCCATTGGATAGGGCCTATCTTTAGTTTGTGGGAAAACCCCTTTAAGAGAGCCGAGACCCCCACTGATCAGAAAACCCCTTTGAGAGCTGAGACCCCCATTGATCAGAAAACCCCTTTAAGAGAGCTGAGACCCCCGCTGATCAGCAAGTTAGGCCCTATCCCGTGGATAGGGCCTAACTTAAGTTCGTGGGAAAACCCCTTTTAAGAGAGCTAAGAGGGCAGCAGTGTGAGGACATTCCCCAGGTGCTCTATGTCCAGCTACAACCATGGAATATTATTGCATTTCTACTAACACACACTTATACAGATCTCCAGGAACAATACCTGGCACTGTCTGTAGTTTGTATGGTCAAAGCTGATAATAGATTACCTGAGGCTTAATAGGCTCATACCAAAAATTGGTATCACTCCATATGACAGCGGTCTGATTCCGAACAGTCTCAGCACTGTATGTCAATCTGGAATGCTGAGATTTATAGGCCATAGGTTGCTCTGGGTATAGCATGCATTCTCTGATAATGGCTAAACATTTATGTATTAGATGCTTTTATATTTTTTTTTCTTGTGTATATATACAATTTTTATGAATCACACCTGTACAGAATAATCGTCAGTATTGTACAAGAGCTTTACAAGCGAGACGCCTTCTTCTGGTTCCACCTCTTCTAGTCCAGATCTATGTATAATGACACCCTATAGATATAAATATATATATACACTGCAAAATATGCATCGAGTGAGCGCCACGGCGCCTGCTCTCGTGTTTTACATTTACTTGATACTCAAGTGGTGCGGCCAGCAGTAGATCACTGTATTACATTAAGGGGGATAATCTTGCATGCCGAAATGTGCCAGCGGGTGCAGTAATATTTACTAACTCTGTATATATATATACACAAACGTCTGCCTATTATTGTATATGCTAGTGCAGATGATGTACATTTTCACCTGATGACAATACAACAATGTACAGAGGCTCCTGCAATGTAAAACATTTTGTACAGTGTATAGAAATTTGGGGAGAGTATTTTCTTGTTGCTTGTAGCCACAGATGGGTATAAATAGAGCGGAGTGGATTGTAAGTTGGGGGGAAATCAGTTTGTGCCTTTCCGTTCGCTCCAGTGTATGTTGTTAGTGGTAACATATTGTCTAACATAAGCACTTACATCTGTCCCGGATTTATGCTCATTTCTGGCAGAGGGGAGATGTGGGCTGCTTGGAAAATATTGATGTTGTTGTGTTTGGATATTATCCTACAGGATGTCCAGATTGTTCGTAGGAAAAAGCGCTGTATTGTCAGTGTGGATCCAATATCCTATTAAAGAGGAAACTCTGTATGAAAGCCCCATTAGTCTGGTTCCAAATGATAGGAATATTTCTGCCCGTGTCCCTATGACAAAACTTAAAAAGGAAATCTACCACCAGGATGAAGGATTGTAAACCAAGCACACTGACATACTGTTCTGAACCCCCTTTGCCAGGATTTGCTCTTCTTTTAGCTTCTTATGCCCTGGTTTTTAAGAAAAAAGACTTTATACGTTATGCAAATGAGCCAAAGGGGCTCCAGGCTATATTAACATCTATGAAGCCTGAAGCCACCGGTGGCTTATTTGAATAATTGTAAATGCTTTTTTTTTAAAAAAACCAGGGCATAAGACGTTAAAAGAAGAGCGGATCCTGCCAGAGGAGGCACACACCAGTATGTCAGTGTGCTTGGTTTACTATCGTTCATCCTGGTGGTAGATTTACTTTAACGGGGTTGTCCACTTTCAGCAAATAATTGATATGATTTGTGTAAGGAAAAGTTAGACAATTTTCCAATATACTTTCTGTTTCAATTCATAAACTGTTTTTGAGATCTCTGCTTGCTGTCCTGCTATAGAAGCTTGTATTTTTACTTCCATTGGACAGAAATCTGTCCATGGTCACACATGTGCACGCCTCGTTATATCACACAGCTCTGATTACTCTCTGCGATCTGTGCACCTGTGTGACCGTGGACAGATTTCTATCCACTGGAAGTAAAAATACAAGCTTCTATAGAATGACAGCAAGCAGAGATCTCAAAAACAGTGAGAAAGTGATAAAGGAAGTATATTGGAATAACTTTTATACACAAACCATATCAATTATTTGCTGAAAGTGGACAATCCCTTTAAGGTGCCCATAGACCAATAAGTAGTGGACAGCTCTCTCTTTAGACTTGCATATAGACGTGCACAATCGGCACATGTTTAGTTAATGAGACATGAGGAATCCGCAGCCAGATATCTCTCCTGAAAATAATTGTATTTGGATTCTTGATGCTTAAAAGGACATTCTCATCTAGGCATTGACATTTAATTCTTCTGCCAAATAATAATAATAATCTTTATTTATATAGCGCCATCAAATTCCATATACATATATTTCTTCAATTGGATGTTATTAAAATACATTTACTTACATGAAAATAATTTCCCATAAATGGCGACATGTTTTCCCTTAAAAATGAGATTGTTGTCCTTGGATACGACCACCGCCGCTGGAGTGTTTGCACAAATAGTTTTAGTCCCACAGCCGTCTTGTGATACTGAAAGCTGAATCCAGGTGGTTGAGCGCCATAATAGCGCATGTGTGGCCAGGGTGATGGATGGTCGTATCCTAAGGCAGCTATTTTGTATCCAAGGAGAACATGGCTAAATTTTTGGGAAATTATCTTCACACCGGTAGATTTTTTGCCGACGGTTAACAACTGCAATCAGTGCCAGCACCAATCGTGCGCGTCACTGGTGGGGGCTCCAGGATCAGATACCGAATAAGGTTTTGAAATTCAGGTTGGGTAAGGTGTCACCTGAAAACATACTCTTCAAACAAGTGATCACTGAGGGTCAGAGAACACCAGATTACATTGAGCACAAGCAAACTATTTTTAACCACTTTGTAGACCACCCTAAAGGGGCATCACTATATTCATTCTCATATGTGCAAAATCCCAGCCCCATGGTTTCTATCCGAGCCATCCCAATTAAAAGGGGGTTTCCAGTGATTGCAAGTTAGCCCCTATACACAGGATAGGGCCTAACTTGCTGTTTTTTTTGGGGGTGGGGGGGTTCTCAGTGATGGGACCCCACGGATCTTGAGAATGGGGGTCTGTTGTACCCCTGTTGTTCTCGAGATGACCAGAGAAACCAGTCACGCATGCGCCAGCTGCTCCTTTCATCTCTATGGAGCTGACAGAGATCGCCGAGCGCTGTACTCAGCAATCTTCGCCAGCGCCAAAGAGATGAATAGAACAGCTGGCGCATACGTGACCATCTGCTCTTTTCATCTTGAGGGCAACAGGGGTACAACAAACCCCCCTTCTTAAAAATTTTAATACTCCATGCACTGGATAATGCGTAAACAGAGTTTTTTTTTTTTTATATCATGGATTGACTAGGAGGCTTACTAAGTCCAAAACTTTTTGGGGTCATGTGTCGATCAATCAAGTAATGAGCCAAGGATATGTGCCGTAGTGACTACTATACCAGTGGGGTCCCAGGTTGCATACTAAGGTGCAACATAGATTGTATGATTGATGCTATTGATACACAACCCCATAGCTTTCTTCTTGCCAGAGCGCTGCCACAGACAACAACATGATTTCCTTATCTGCTATTATAGTATCATTTATGTAAATGTATGCAAAGCATGCTGGGACTTGCACATGTAATGCGAGAGTGCATTGCGATGCAGATTGGTAGGTAGTCACACGGTGATGTTGCTATCTGTTGCCTTATTGTGCATTCTGAATAATGAATTTCATCCCTGTGCCTTGTGAATCTGACTATATAGTAGTACAAACTTTATGACTTATGGCTAATGCCAGGGGCGTAACGAGAGGGGATGCAGAAGGGGCAGTCACAACCGGGCCCAAGAGGCTAAGGGGCCCATAAGGTGTAACTTTCCTATATGAGAAGACTAGTACTATAAACCATACATTATGGTCAGGGGCTTGGTACTGACTTTGAACTGAGACCCATCAGCTTCATGATACAACACTGGCTAATGCAGCACTAAGTTGTTAAGTTTTGGAAAAGTTTTGTATTGAAAGTAAATTAGGCTTTAATAAGAGGGTAGGATAAAGGAAGGAAGGCTACTGGAAGTTATACCAGATCTTGATGGACAGATATATGTTACCGATACACAGCTGGAAAGGATGAGAACCAGAGAATCCAGACAAAGGGATCTGAAGGCAACAAAATTACATCTTAGGACCAGATCCCATCTGTGATTTTGCTTCCATTTTGCAGTTTCCGATTAAAAACGGATGAATGATGAATCCATGCTTTTCTCATTTATTTCAATGGACTTGCAATGGTGTTCGTTAGTATCGGTTTTTACATCTTCTGTTTGTTGAGCGGCTAGCTAGAATAAAAAATATAAAAACATATGGCTATAAAATTCTGAAAAACAGAAACTAACTGATACTAATGGAAAGCAAGGAATCCGTTAAAGGTATTTGTTAAAAAACTGATACTTTGCTGTTGATGTATCTATCCAGACATTCTATTAAAGGAAACCTACCATTTGATTTGATACATTATGAAGCAAACATACCTTGAGACTGCTGTAGCTACACTGATGCAGGATCATATCTTGTTTAATCCCAGAGCTGAGTGGTTTTGCTGAAAAAACAATAACATTCAGGACCTTGGGAAAGTTGGGTCAGACTGGCTGACATAAAAACCTTACACACAGGAGATTGTAATTACGCATGGAGGTTAGTCAAGACATGACTAATCAACCTGAGCTGGATCACTCATACACAACAGCTTGGGGGTGGTGCAGCAATTGATTATTCTGTCTGACAGGGAGAACAGTGATTGCATCATCTTCTCCTGCAGAGCAAAACTCACGTGCTAGGAGAAGCGCTAAACCAAGTGCTGAAGGAGCCATATAAGGGACAGAGCTTCATTATCATAATGTTATATCTGTTTTTTCAGCAAAACCACTCAGCTCAGGGATTACCCAAGATATGTTTCTGCATCAGTGTAGCTACATCATTCTCAAGGTATGTTTGCTTCATAATGCATCAAATCAAATGGTAGGTTTCCTTTAAGTTACAATCCTTTAATTTTTTGTTATGGAGACTGCTAAATGGAGTTCAAACGCAGATGGGAACTGGCTCTAACTATGAAAATTCTAGTGGATTCATGTTGTGGACCACGTGTGATCCTATAATAGACAAGGAGAGGTATACCAAAGTTATTGTAATAAATGGCGGCCATATTTAGATTAAGAACAACATTGTTTCTCAAAATAGCGCCGGTCTTGTACTGAGGTTATGTTTGGAATTGCAATACAAGTACATTCTATTATTCTAACACAACATAGGGTATTATGGCTGATTGAGCTGGTAGCTAAGAACATTGAGAAGTAGTAAGATTCTCAGTCACCTATAGGAGAACTTGTATGAAGAGCGCGGTATAAACCTCCAGCTAGGGTTATAAAGCACAATACAAAGGAAAGGGCTATGAAATGCCTGCAGTACTCTCCTCACCCATGTCCAGAATCTACAGCATCTCACCAGTTCTAATCGCTCATTTCTACCTCTTGATTTCTAAAACCAAAACCTGTGTAAATGTGACAGTAGAAAAGAAGTCCAGTAGCCGTCATGGTTTTACCTAAATGTGGAATAGCAATGGTGCAAGCGTCCAGCATTATCCAAATCAACACCGACTGATGAACTAAAAAAAGTGCCCTGTTTAAAGAAAACCTCTGCCTTTAAAGCTACGTTTTAGATATTAGTTAAATG
Organism: Engystomops pustulosus; assembly: GCA_019512145.1. Taxonomy (NCBI): domain Eukaryota; kingdom Metazoa; phylum Chordata; class Amphibia; order Anura; family Leptodactylidae; genus Engystomops; species Engystomops pustulosus. The sequence continues at coordinate 17,881,892 of CM033641.1, forward strand.
GCAAGTCTGTGCACCACAAGAGCAAATCTACACCTGTATGGAGACTATTTTGGCTTTCTGACCATGAATTACCCGACACTACCACTAGAGGGAGCATAGGAGTTGAACTCAATGTATAAACAGTATGCAATTAGCTCTGCCTCCCTCTAGTGGTGACGACAATTTCTTAAAATTATTAAGAAGGGTATCTGCAACCAGCAATTTTGTCCAACATATATTCACTTTGTAGTTGCCCTAAGTGATAATATCAGGCAGTAGCTAAATGTGTTATATAACACAAGTTGGCGCTACATTTGACAAACCTCTCAATGAATTGTTTTATAGATTTATAGTTCTCCTGTCATGCGCCGTTGCTCTGCCTCACACATTTATACTATGCATTTGGGCTTGTTTTGTTTTTCCATTTGTAATACAACTGTGTGAATTAACCTGTATTTTTCCATTATGAAATGTGGTCCACTGCTGAATACAATCTGTATATAAAGTATCAGATAACATTTATGAATGTATGCCTTAAAGGAATGGAATATTAGGAAAAAAGACGATGCTATTTGCCATTAGGACAGTGATGGCGAACCTATGACACAGGTTCCTAGAGGTGGCCCTTTCTGTGGGCACCCAGGATGTCACCCCAGGACAAAGTAAATCAGACAGGACTTGAATCTTCCTGCAGTTCTAGACAACTTGAGATGCTGCTCTCAACGCTTTTTGAAGGTGACACATCCTTCACTGATTGGAACTGCAGGAAGAGTGAGAAGGTGTGAACAGGGCCAGAATATCTTTTGAGGTCCCTTGCTGGCCCCATGATTCTTCCTATACAAGAAGCTACAATGATGTCTGAATTTGCCCTCCAGCTTTCAACTTTATTGGTGTCCTCGGGGGAGCCGATACAATTGAATTTTGTGGAACAACAGGGAGCAATAATTTACTGTTTAAATTGTCATATTGGCACTTGATGGTAAATAATTAGGTTTTGGTTGTTACATGGGCACCTGGTCTCTAAAAGGTTCTCCATCACTGCATTAGGAGGTAACGATTAAAGGGGTTCAAAAAAGATTGTTTGTCTAGAAAAAGTGCTGCTCTTGTCCATTGGCAAGCATGGTATTGCAGCATAGTTAAAACTAGTATGCAGAACTTCAGGTTCTTTCTTAGTAGGCAGATGTTTTTTTCTCCAAATTTCAGAACACATTTTCTACTTCTATCAGAGAGGTGTCAAATATTCAAAGCCTCCTGGAAAAGTTAACGAGACGCGCACAGGAAGAAGCAAGTGCCATGTAACACTTGTTATGCTGCAGCAATCCAAATTTTTTGTCCTACAAGGGGAGGCTAAAAATTATCTTAATTACATTACCTACCCTGCCACATAATGGGTGGCCAAATTCTCTGTGGAACTTGGCTATTTCTGGCAATCATGTAGCATGTGTGAGCAGCTTGTCCATTCATATTGGGATACATGGGATGCTTTTTTATCATTTTGAATCTCACCCATGTTATATTGTGCAGAGGTCACAATTGTGATATATAAGGTTACCTAGCAAGCAGCGGGTGACCACTGTTAGGGTACATGTTGATATTACTGACCCTAAACTCAAGAGGGCCCACACTGATCGTAGGGGTCCCTGGAAATTATATTGGTAAATCCAAGCAAATACTTTAGAAAAAGGTCTTAATGCATTAATTTCCCTATGAAGACGCTGCAGGGATAATGACATAATCAATCAATAGAAATCCCATAGAAGGATTTCCAGATATCTCACTATATGGCAATATAACTAAAAGAGACTACAGAATGGTTTAGAATGGAAGCTACCTATATATTTTTACAGAATATTTTTGCTAACCTGGGTAACTGGGAGAAAACATATACAAACTCTATTTCTGAACAAATCCTGAGTAACGCTTGATATATTTTGCTGTCCGATACTTGCACTTTCGCTGTAGCGCCATGTTTAGCGTGGTAGTTTTTGCTGGCCTTTATTGTCTCTGCATAGGTCTAATCCTAGAAATGATAGGATGACTAGATGACAGCCTTGTGAGGAAGTCTGTGAATGTACTTGTGTACACAGCAATAAGGAACCTATTGACAGTGGGAGGTTGTCATGAATGTGTTACAGTCAGGGTGATGTCATGAGAGCTCACAAGTCTATAATTAGAGCTGACTCTCTGTCTATCTACTCCTCAGCCTCGGTATATTTGCTAATACCCATGTTATCATCAAAATCCTGCAGTCTATCCGCCAAACCCAGGCCCGGTTTACCCTTGCAAAGGGTATATTACCATCAGTGTAGAAGTATAAGTTAGCACTTTGCTGCACTAATACCTGCATGTTGTGTGCAATGCATTGAGTGGCTAATAGTAATCATCTGGCTGAGTTACAAACAATATTATTGCATATATTTTTCTTAGTATTACGTTTATTTTAAAATGTTTGCAATACTTCACAATCTTTGAATTATTAGTCATCAGACAAAGCAATAATCAAGCTAGTAAATGTCTATTAAAGGGGTTGTCCCCTCCAGGTGGAGCTAGCTGCTGCCTCACGTTTATCCTGCAGTGGCCACTGCTGGTGTAATGCAGTATTACAATGAATGGATGACCATGTAATCCGTGGTCAAGCCTAGTCCTCCAGAGAGTGGGACACTCTTTACAGTGACTTTTTGTACTGGAGACTAAACTTATGATGTCAAGAGTGACAACCCCTTTAACTTTTAAACCAGAGATTTCATTATCAGTTATACATAAGGATTTCTATTAAAAGTATTTAATATTCATTTTTTTATTAACACCTTTATAAAATATTCCTTACTTGAAATGTCCATTGTGTTTATAAATCTATGTACAATAAAAATTGGAGTAACTTTGGAGATACCTTGTATCGATTTTGAGATTCATTATATGTTTCTTCTCTGGTCCTCTAGTATAGCTGAAATTACAACATTAATTGTTAAATGTTACCAAAGTGAAGTGCATTCTGGGGAGGGCACTGTATAGCTTCATAATAAGGTCCATATGCCCCACCCAAGTCCTGGGGCTGCAGTGAGGACAAATGACTCCTGACACTTGGGAGCACATCAGTAGGGGGTCAATGCAGTGGTGCAGCACAATAATGTTATTACTATAGGCACAGCCAGTGTATCATATCATACAGGGGTAAAAGGATCTTTGACCTGAATGCAAATTCTTCAACTATAATGTATTGTTATTGTACTGGTCCCTTCATATAAGGAACAGACACATTCTGGGCCTCTGAGACTGGTGGTCCTTGGTGAAATTGTACCCCTCAGGTTATACACCTGTGACCATACATGGAGAAATTGAGGTCTGACAGCAATTTGGCTTTAAAAGGAGAAGAAACATAAAGGTCTAAACAGGCATAGATTGCGCCTGATCTACTAAGAAGCCGGGCCTTTTAATAGGTAGGGGTGACAGCGTCGGGAAGGGAAAATTAAGAATGACGTTTAAGTCCAGTTTTAATAAATTTCCCTTAATGAATCCTCATTGTGTACGGATTTCGAGTGCCATTGTACTCTATTTTTGTAATAGTAATACGTGAGCGCCACAATACTTTCTAAGGAAAGCAAAGTGTTTCCAAAGTTCCTCACTATCTGATGTAGATTTATGTTGATGCTGTTATACATGATGAAAAGTATTTCTCATGAAAGACAATACTTCACAATGTAGGCAAATCCCATTGTGATCCTCTTGTATATATATAACATTATGACATGGAATTCTAGAACTTCGACACAATTCCATTCCAGTGAATGGTCCTTGCACAGCCTCCGGTTGCATTGCTGCAGGGGGATACCCTGTGAAGTAGTCCCCCCAACAATTATCAATATGCAACTACCACCATAAATATCCTTCAGCTCCTTGGGCACAGATACTTCAGTTACGGACAGTGTTGCCATACTATTTAGAAACGTATCCCGTACATATAAGCGTAAGGTAACATCATGGCGGTAACATGTCTTTCACTGAAACAGATGCAGCAGCCAGTAGCAAACACCTAATATTTAATGTGAACTGTCCTGTTAAAGTCTCCTTTGCCATAAAACCCCTGTTTACAAAGAACCCCCCAATGATGGTCTATGGGGGTAGCCCTTTTGGCAGAGTTGATATGCAGATATACAGAAAAAAAACTGTAATGGAGACTTAGATCTTATCCACACAGATGTTTATAACTTTTATGGAATTCAGTGGATCCATGAAAACAAGTTGACATAAAAGTGGATCAAGCACGACTCACATGGGTCCTAGATCAGTAGAATTGTGTATGTCGGTTATAGATGTGAGTGAATAAGGACATAGTGATGCCCTTCTAGATGACGATTCAACTAGAAAATCAGTATACAACCAATGTCTGCTCTATTTTCTAGCATTCTGCCGCAGCAGAGGACTGTCATCAGATTTTTTTGCCTTGATTTTCTTTGTTTTATGTTCATGTCTATGATATATTTATAAAGTTTGTTTGATTCTGAAAATAGATAATTAATCGATTTGCCTTTACTTGTTCAAAAGAAAAGTTCCGCAGGCACTTAACCCTTTTATCACCTCTGGCTGAGGGTAACCCAAGAGCCTGATGGCCGATGTTACTGTGAATATCCGACTAGCTGCAATGTTGTATTATTTTTGCTGCATAACTTTTCACTCTTTATTTTCTATATAAATCAGACGGTTACAGATGATATGATAATTCTGCTGATGTAAATAATAACGTTTCAATAAATCATCAAAACTAAACCTGACATATGGTTTTTATTCAAAGATGTTCTGTCTCCTATAACCGGCACGTAAATCCTATATGCTCTCTGTGCTTATAGCATATGCTTAGATATTCTCAGAATGTTTAATAATAATAATAGCACCTCTTCTGTTTTTATTAACCCTTTAAAGACAAAGCCATGTTTTGACTTAAAGGAAATCTACCACCAGGATGAATGATTGTAAACCAAGCACACTGACATACTGGTGTGTGCCCCCTCTGGCAGAATCCATTCTTCTTTAAGTTTCCTATGCCCTTGTTTTTAAGTAAAAAAGACTTTAAAAATTACGTAAATGAGTCTGAGAGATTCCTGTCTCCATTGACACCTATGTAGTCCTGAGCCACTGAGACTCATTTGCATAATTTTAAAAGCCTTTTTTTGCAAAACTCAGGGCATAAGAAGCTAAAAGAAGAGCGGATCCTGAAAGAAGGGGGCATACACCAGTACGTCGATGTGCTTGGTTGACAAACCTTGATCCTATCGTGAAGTATTGTTATATGGTGAAAATGCTTTTATTTTTATACGCTTGCTAAATGCTGAAACTAAGAGGACGCGCAACTGTGGATGAAGGTTGATAACAGTGTGCTAAAACTCTGCTGTGCAGTGAAAAAATGTGGGCTTTGGCTGATTTACGATACTATCCACTCCAAGGAAAACAGAGCCTTTGTTTCTTATAATTTACTTACCAATGAACTATGGACATTACTTCTTATCTTTAACTAACCAAGCCCAGGTCCTGCCCCACTGAAAGTTCTGTATAATCCTTTGTGACGCAAATAAAGCATCTCACATCTCCCTAAGCTTCTATGGCATCACTGCTCCACAGAGATTGAGATATTATACCATACTTTGTCTTGGTGTGATTTCTTTGAGCTCACTTTGTGGATTTTATTAGTCATTAGAGAACCTGAGGTTGTGTAAACAGGGGCAGAACACTGGTGATAGATGTCCTTTAAGGCTCAGCCCCATTTTTGTAATCTGACATGCATCTCTTTATACGGTTGTAACTTTCGAACACTTTAACTTACCAAAGTGATTTTGATATAGTTTTTTTTTGTCACATGTTGTACTTCACGTTGGTGGTACCTTTTGGCTGCTAAGTTTTGCGTTTATTTATATAAACATTTTTAAAAATACCAACATTTTTGAAAAATTTTACATTTTCCAAAATTAGAAATGATCTTGTTTTTATAACCCAAATTAGTTGATAACTAAGCAAAAGGGAAAAAAAGTTGCCGCACTCAACAACTTCAGTGCAATAGACATCTTTATTAACAGTGACAAACACAGGGAGGGTACAAGTTACTAACTAATTTCCCATATGTCGCCTTTGTGTTTTCATAATTTTTCATAATTTTTGTCTGGAGATTTTATTTCGAGGTCACGGCTTACAAATCGGTTTTCTGTATTTTCAAGGAGATTTCAGAATTGACTTTTGTAGGGGTCATTTATTGTTTTTAATGAGCTTAGAAATATATAATATTAGAAACCCCCAATATATCAATGCATTTTCAAATCTGCATGCCTCAAATCAGAAACAGCTTTTAGGAAAATTGTTAACTCTTTGAAATCTTCATAGTAATTAAAACAAAAGGGAGGTAAAATTTAGAATGGTCCGATTTTGTCCTCAATGGGGTAGATTTACTTACCCGGTCCATTCGCGATCCAGCGGCGCGTTCTCTGCGGTGGATTCGGGTCCGGCCGGGATTCACTAAGGTAGTCCGTCGGGTTTTCATTCGGCCACGCCCCCCCGATTTCCATCGCGTACATGCCGGCGCCGATGCGCCACAATCCGATTGCGTGCGCCAAAATCCGGGCCAATTCAGGGGAAATCGACGCAAATCGGAAATATTCGGGTAACACGTCGGGAAAACACGAATTGGGCCCTTAGTAAATGACCCCCCAATATGTTCTTTTAGCCCTAAAATTTACTCATTCGCAAAAGATGCTCATTATAAAATGTATTACTCAATTTCTACTGAGTACAGAGACCCCCCCACATGCGATCATTATTTGTTGTATGGGTGCACAGCGAGGTGCAGAAGTGAACAAGGGCAACGCATTAGCCAGTTTTGCCCTATAGAATTTATTGTTTTTTAGTTGGTTCATGGATACACTTTTGTGAGCTGTAAAATATTTATTTTTGTGTTAATTTAGCCATGTAAGGGCTTATTTTTTGACAATTAGATGCTTTGCCAGCTCTTCGGACCATACACCAAGCAGAGTGAAAGGGGAAGTGCTGGAAAAGCAGGGGGATGAGACAGTGTAACAGCCTGTGAAGCTATTTAAGGTTAATTTTAGAAGGAAGGAGGCCATGGATAACAGATATAAGAAGATTACCACAGTCACTGTGCCTGGATCTATGAGTAAGTATCCCTGGTTTATCAGGATGGATTTTGTTTGTAGATTTCCTTTAAGCTGTTCTGAACTCAGTTGTAACAGTGGTCATGTTGATGTGCAGCTAGGTTATCCTCCCTGTATTTACCCCTGTGCATATCAACCTTTATTTCCACTGTACACACAGGATGACGTATGATCCATTTTATATAAGACCTCTGCTGCACTTTGGCAGACTAGGAGGGATACACAAGGACAACTCTTGTGTTGTTATCCATTATAGAAGATTGCCAACCCAAGGGACAACATTCTGATTCTGAGACAAACCAGCCCTGTCGTATTTCCTGCAAATGCATTGCCATGGGCTGTGATGTTTACTCCATCGCCCCCTGCCACGAATACCCCAGAGATCATAGTGCCATAGCAACTAAATAATTAAAGACATTTGTGGTTCTAATGTAAAACGGATATTTAATGCAAACAGGAGAACTAACACCTTAATAAGCGGCTCATTAGTGTGCAGTAATGTAATCTGTAATCACCGTAGAAAAGGATCTTGGTAATATATTTCCACGGGAGACAGCTATTTGGCTGGATGTTATACAGACCGCGCTTAAATTTAGCTTTTGTTCAATAACCATCGCAATTTAGAAATAAAAACCCGCAGCTCCCGGCTGAGTGCCGCGACTAAAAGAAGTACAATAAACTGCTATGAACCAGCTTTTGTCCCGCTACGGTTGCCCATGGCTACAGACTGAATGATGTAAGACAAATTTACATGCTATTAGGTACTGATGAAAGATTCAGCTGTTGCTTAGTGATTCAGAGAAGAATCAGCGCGGGCCGGGTGAGTGTGTGAGGTTACCGGAGAGCAGTTGTGTAGGCCCTTGTTTTACTCCACTTGAAGCTCAGTCATGCGTCCCCAGGATTTTCCAGAAGTTAGTGATATTTTCAGAGGGACCTAGGAAGACATAAAGTTCTGATCAGAATGTATCAGTGGTAGACACTCACTTACCTGTATCTATTATACTTAGTGGCGTAACTTGAAGCTGCAAAATGTGTGCCAGGCCCCCAATTATAATTCTTTATAGTACTAGTCTTCTCATATAGGAAAGGTACACCATATGGGCCCCCTAGGCGTCGTGGGCCCGATTGCGACTTAACCCCCCAAGTTACGCCCCAGAATTTACTCCTGTTATACAAATTGCTGAAAAACAGCTGCTCCCCCCAGTTCCTCATTAACCCCTTCCCAACACCCGCCGTAATAGTATGGCGTGCGTCAGATGGAGGTCTTGGAAAGGGCTTACGGGCTGACTCTTACTGGTGTTATCCCGTCGATAACGGCAGCTTCAAAAAGATCATCTTGGTGAGGATCGCCGCTCCCTGTGGTTTCATCGGGGGGATGGGGGGCGGCAATCGGTTGTGCAGGAGGTTTTAATTTTTGTAAATGTATGAAAACATTATCAAACCTATATAAATTTGTTATCCCTGTGATAGCACTGACCCAAAGAATAACGTAGACATGTCATTTGGGGCGCACAGTGAAAGCCATAAAATCCAACCCCACAAGAAAATGGCGCAAATGCGTTTTTCCACCATTTTCACTAAATTTGGATTTTTTTTTACTGCTTCCCAGCACACAGCAGGGAATATTGAATACCGTCACTATGAAGTGCAATTTGTTTTGCAGAAAACAAGGCGTCACAGAGTTCTTTACGTGTAAAAATAAAAAAGTTATAGATTTATGAAGGTGGGGAGTGAAAAATGGAAACGGAAAAAACAAAAAAGGGCTAAAAAGGTCGTTGAGGGGTTAAAGTGAAAACAAAATTTGCACTTGATATAGTCAAAAGACCAAAATCAGTGGTCATTTCCAGTCAGACCTAGAAAAGGAGCCAAAGAGAAGCAGAGGCACTAGATACAAGGTTTACTGGCAGTAAACATAGAAGATTTGTATAGAATGACAGCAAGCAGAGATCTAGAAAACCGTAAGGGGTTGATACAGAAAATATATTGGAAAATTGTATAATGTTTTATAATACAAACAATAACATTAATTTGCTGAAATGGGAACACCATTGCTTCTGCCTTTTGCATATGTGTAATGGACCATGACTTTTGGAGCTACTGTCCCAGTTTAAGGTGGGGCTAATCCTATTATATAAATGACCCTGTTGGTTTTAACCCTTAAAACCCCCATAATGGGTTATGTACTAGTGGCAGCTTTAGCAGGTGAGTCAGAAGATGTAGGTGCAAAGAGCAGAGAATAGTCAAAAACAGGCAAAGGTCAGAGTAGGCAGTGTTTGGGTACAAGCCAAAGGTTAAGGTGGCAGCTAGGATTTAAAGATTTAGCCTGGGTCATCACCAAAAATCAGAATAGCAGAATTACAAGGAGTGGACTAGCAGAGCTCTATAATAATATGGCATATCTCACTCTGGTAGTGGTGTACTACCAGATATCATAGTTCGTAAATTGGTCCATTTTAGCTCTATATTTAAAATTTGGTCAGATTTGTTCTCTTTCAAAGAAGAAGCCGGGCTAATGTATCACAACATTGTAGAGAATATATTACCTTTAGTTGAACGCTATCAGCATATGGTAAAGATTCCATCATGTGTTTAACACATCCTAGGAATATATGGGGGGGAAAAAACACATAAAGTAAATAACTATCAATGTTAGGGTTCATTCTGTTCAAATAGAGTGGTCCTCTAATTTTCATGAGTTAAACATCCACAAAACCGAAACTGTATATGTTTTTGGGAAAAAAATGAATGGAATGGACCTTAACAAGGGACAGATAGGAGGTCCTAATTATGTGTACCCTGACAATAAAAACTGTGCTGTGTCCTTTGGTCTCAGTAATTTTAGGTTGTCTCCGGACAGTATTTATTTGTGTTTCATTTTTTTAAAAAACCCGGGTTACGTACAAGATCGGTTCCTTGGGTTTGTACTTAAGTTGAATTTGTATGTAAGTCGTAACTGTATATTTTAAAATTGTTGTCTTTTCAAAATTTTAGCTGTAATGGGACCAAGTTTTATCACTAAAACTTCATTACTGACACATAACAGCTGATCATTGCAGCCTGGGACTATAGTAAAGCATTCAGAGAGCTTCACCAGAGGTCACAGTGGGCAGAGGGGTCCGTCTGTAACTAGGGGTTGTCTGTAAGTCGGGTGTTCTTAAATAGGGGACCGCCTGTATTGCAATAAATACTTTAAAATAAAAAAAATATTGCATCTCCATTTCCAAAAATCTGCCCCTTTTTTCCGTCTACGAAGGACTCCTTTTTTGCGGTATGTGCAGTATTTTTTAGTACCGTATTATTGATACCATTTTGAGGTTCGTCTCTGAAGTTTTGATCATTTTTAATTGAAATATATTTGGTGGCATTTATTTTTCACTATTACTCCATTCACTGTAAGGATTATGGGACACTTTGCCACACAAAATCCCTTTTAAAGGGGGTTTCTAGGATTCCTGGAGGCCGAAGTAACTACATACAAATATGTGCTTACCTTTCTCCGAATCTTAGTCTCTGGGTGTTTAGGGTTCGCTGCTCATTCAGTGGCCTTGGTGCCAGGGGCTCAGGGGGTGCGTAACTTTTTGTTTTTTTTACACTTGCTCCGGTTCCTCTTTCAAGGGGTTTCCCCATGAAGAAAAGTTAGGCCCTGTCCACAGGATAGGGTATAACTTGATGATCAGTGGGGGTCTCAGTGCTGAGACCCCCGCAGATCGTAAAAATTAACCGGTTAAGGACCGGGCCATTTCCCATTTTTTCATTTCCATTTTTCACTCCCCACCTTCAAAAATCTATAACTTTTTTATTTTTACACGTAAAAAGCTGTGTGACGGCTCATTTTTTGCGTAACAAATTGCACTTCATAGTGATTGCATTGAATATTCCATGCCATGTACTGGGAAGCAGGAAAAAAAATCCAAATGCAGTGAAAATGGGGAAAAAACGCATTTGTGTCGTATTCTTGTGGGCTTGGATATTACGGCTTTCACTTCACGCCACAAATGACGCGGGAAGTGACACATGCAGGATATCGGGTGCAGGATCTTAGTGAATCGGGGCAAAGCGCATTATACACGCCCAGCGGGGATCGCACAGGACCGGGTAAGTAAATGTACCCCAATCAGTCCATGGTCATGTGATGTCACACAGGTGCACGAGCCATTATTATCACAGAGAGTCATCAGAGCTGTGTAATAAAAACGGCTCCTGCCCGTCCATCACAAGACCATGGGCTTCCTATAGAAAGATAAAAAATATATATCAATTTTCTTATCTGACCGGAGCTCCAAATGTTCTTTATAGTTCTACTTCCTTTTCAAAGTATTCAAGATAATTGTCTTTACTTATCCTTCATTTCGCTCACTGGCACAAATCCAAATGCGGTTTGGTTCCTCCTATGGATTCCACCGTTCAACACAGCGGACCACTGGAAGAAACACGCACACAAATCGTGTAGAACGTCTTGCAAATGGTAATTTTACCGGTTAAGGACCGGGCCCTTTCCCGTTTTTTCATTTCCATTTTTCACTCCCCACCTTCAAAAATCTATAACTTTTTTATTTTTACACGTAAAAAGCTGTGTGATGGCTCGTTTTTTGCGTAACAAATTGCTCTTCATAGTGATTGCATTGAATATTCCATGCCATGTACTGGGAAGTGGGAAAAAAATTCCAAATGCAGTGAAAATGGTGAAAAAACGCATTTGTGTCGTATTCTTGTGGGCTTGGATATTACGGCTTTCACTTCATGCCACAAATGGCGCATCTAATTTATTCTTTGGGTCAGTATGATTACAGTGATACCAAATTTGTATAGGTTTTATAATGTTTTCATACATTTACAAAAATTAAAACCTTATGAACAAACATTTTTTTTTTATTTTGCCGTCTTCTTGTGCATATAACTTTTCCATACTTCGTTGTATGGAGTTGAGGTTGGTGTCATCTTTTGCGACTTTTGATGATGTTTTCAAAGATATTATTTTTGTACGACCTTTTGATCACTTTTTATAGAATTTTTAATTTTTTTTTAAATGGCAAAAAAGTGCCAGTTTTGACTTTGGACGCGATTTTCCGTTACGGGGTTAAACACAGTGAAAAACCGTTATCATATTTTGATAGATCGGACATTTTCAGACGCGGCGATACCTAATGTGTTTATGATTTTTACTTTTTATTTATATTTATATCAGTTCTAGGGAAAGGGGGGTGATTTTAATTTTTAGGTTTTTTTATTATAATTTTTTTTTTTAACTTTTTTTTATTTTTAACTTTTACATTTTTCAGACCTCCCTAGGGTACTTTAACCCTAGGTTGTCTGATCGATCCTACCATATACTGCCATACTACAGTATGGCAGTATATGGGGATTTTACTCCTCATACATTACAATGTGCTGATAGCACATTGTAATGAATGGGTTAACCCGAAGTAGCTTCGGGTCTTCGTGAGACCCGAAGCCACCATGGCGACGGATCGCCGCTTCCCGATGACGTCACGGGGAGTGGCGATCCTCGGAAAGGTGCGAACAAAATAGCATGTGAAGAACAATATATATGTGTGTGAAGAACACATTGCAGATGTTTCCATACATCTGCAATGTCTTCTTCACGTATATATTGTTCTTCACACATATATATTGTTCTTCACATACTATTTTGTTCGCACCGTTCCGCGCGTATCTCCCGACAAGTAAGCAGATGTGCCGAACATCTGCAATCTATGGCGACGGATCACCGCTCCCCGATGACGTCACGGGGAGCGGCGATCCTCGGAAAGATGGCGGCGCCCATGCGCCGTCATCTGTTTGAAGCCGCCGGCAGCGATCAGCAAGAAAACACCCGCGATCGGTGCCGGCAATATGCAGCAGAGACTTACCGGCTATGGAGAGGGCTCGGCCCGCGAGCCCTCTCCATGCATCGGAACGCGAACCGGTTAAGTTTCCTGTGCCCTTGTTTTTAGGTAAAAAAGACTTCAAATATTACGCAAATGAGCAGGAGGGATTCCAGTCTCCATTGACACCTATGCAGTCCTGAGCCCCTGAGACTCATTTGCATAATTTTAAAAGTGTTTTTTTGCAAAACTGAGGGCATAAGAAGCTAAATGAAGACCGGATCCTGCCAGAAGGGGGCATACACCAGTACGTGCTTGGTTGACAAACCTTGATCCTCGTGTGAATTATTGTTATATGGTGAAAATGCTTTTATTTTTATACGCTTGCTAAATACTGAAACTAAGAGGACGTGCAACTGTGGATGAAGATTGATAACAGTGTGATAACACTCTGCTGTGCAGTGAAAGAATGTGGGCTTTGGCTGATTTACCATGCTACCCACTCCAAGGAAAACAGAGCCTTTGTTTCTGCGATGCCTACTTTATAATTTACTTACCAATGAACTATGGACATTACTTCTTATCTTTAACTAACCAA